>PYAF01004127.1:2530266-2549963 GCA_007407185.1 Glycine tomentella | reverse complement strand
ATTCTCATCATTTATTTTTTTTAAATTTAATTATTATAATGGATAGTTAATTTTACCTTTGGTTTTTTAAAAAAATATTAGTTAATTTTAATCTTTATATTATATATATATATATATATATATATATATATATTCACGTGTATTATTACTAAAATATGTCATTTAACTAAATCAAACACGTTACGAATGGTTAGACACAAAGTATTTAAAATGGAAGATTGTAAGTATAAGATAAATATTAACTATTAGGAAAAAAATATTAAATGTTGCTGTTAATGTACCTTTGTCGTAATTTTTAATATATCTATAACATAATTTTTAATATTTTTTTTATCAAATTCTTAATAAGTATCTCATACATTGTTTAACGGCATACTAACTATAAATATCTGTGGAATTAGCAGCACTGGTTTTTTTTAAGCAATTAGTAGCACATGTTAAAGCTACATTTTTTTTACTTTTCATCTTTAAAATCAGTTGCAAGTTGCAACTCAATAATTTAGTATATGCGTCAGCAGATTATTATAATGTGAATCATGAGGACGCAACAAAGGTACTTACTACATATCTATACAATTTGCCTTTAAACAAAAACATATCTATTCAATTTAATATTTGTAGTTAGCTGGTGTTGGTAAGTACAAAGTTGTCCACACGTATATAAATTTTTGTTTTCTGAATCGACACGTATATAAATGTTATCATGTCAGTTAAGAAAGGCTTAAATATTTTCCTACAATTTAAATATTTTATTTTTTTAATCTCTATAAAAAAAATATTATTTCATTTTGAAAACATATTTTATTTTTTCAGTTTTTATAATTAGAAAAGTTATGTGAAAAGATGTGATGTCAAACAAAGTGTAACCTCACCTTAATAGTTTTTTTTTTTTATTATTCATTCTCACCGTACTAGTTATCCTTAAGAATAAATGAAGTTCGTTGGTTACGAATATTTTAGAATATTAGTTAAAAATTAATATTTTTTTAGTAAAAGTACATTTAAAATCATGATAATATGTATTAATAATATTTTTATAACTTTTAATTAATATTCTAACCATTTGAATGATTCTTCTAAAATAAAGTCATTTTTTATCTATAAAAATCATATTCAAAATGTATAATATTTAAACATTATGTTGAACCAACAAAATTAGACTCTTTTGTATATTGTTAATATTGATAAATTGTTGATGGAAAATTAATTATTAATATTCCATATGATATTTATCTTTTTTATCACATATTTTTCTTTCAAGATAATCTGATTTGAGAAACTATCAAACACTAAACTTAAACACCTTTCTTAACTAAGATTTGAACCTTCTTTCTTTCTCCACATTGTGAGACATCCCAACTCCCTTTGATTATTGGATGCATATGTCTAACAAATCAATCATGTATTAGAATATGTAAAAATGCAAGAAAATGAAGTATACACATTCTTGTCTCTTGTTTAATTGTGTTGAAAGTAAAATGACATATATATATATATATATATAAACATAAATATCTCAATAAAAAAGAAGTATATAAAAAATAAAAGATTTTAACCTTTTCAATGCACCAAAACATTTTTCTGTTATCTTTCTCCAAGAACGATGGAATACATTTTTTTTACATAAAGCATGAGTCCCACATTGATTTAATCATTCTTTTCATGTTAAATATATCGGAAAGGGGAAGAGAGCTTATTTTTTATCTTCCACTCCTTCGTCCCTCTCTTTTTCCCGCTTCCAAACTTACGCTTTTTATAAGGTATATTTAGTTGGGTGGATGAAAAATAATAGAGGATTTTTTTAAAGTTAAATTAAAAAAAGTTGAATGAAATAAAATTTTAAAATTTGCTTCCAAAAGTCAAAAATTTCCTATTTTATTTAGTTTTCTTTCAATCAAATAAAAAAAATCATCACTCATATCTTTCTTTTATTGATTTTCTGAACAAGTTACACTTGCACTTCCTCAAGTTTTT
Organism: Glycine tomentella; assembly: GCA_007407185.1. Lineage (NCBI taxonomy): Eukaryota > Viridiplantae > Streptophyta > Magnoliopsida > Fabales > Fabaceae > Glycine > Glycine tomentella. The sequence continues at coordinate 2,547,989 of PYAF01004127.1, read as the reverse complement.
TCAAATTATATACAACACTACTTTTTTATTCATATATTAGCTTTCTTTTATATTTTTATTAATAAGAAATAATTATTTTATATTTAAAAATATTATGCTGACATTATTTTATATTTTAGTTTTTTTTAATGGATCCTTATATATTACTTAACAGCCTTGTTGTTTGAAAACATTACATTATTTTTTTTTATATTACACTAATACCTCTTACTAAAGATACTATTATAACGATTAAAAAATAAAAAAAATATTTATATAATTTCACTAAATTTTAAAGGTGATTAACGTAATTTGATTTCATCCATAAATCATGATTGAACCAAACATACTGAATCCTACCTGGTTCGCAGTCGGTCAAAGCATTATAACCCACGTGTGAACGAAAAAAAGACACGAGTTAGTGTTTGTATTCACGTTAGTTTTAGTTCAACGCAAAAACTCTAATTTTCTCCGGTCACGTTCACTACCTGAAAAAAAATGAAAAGTTGCTTTGAAAAGCATAAAATGGGGTTCCCAATGAAGAGATTCCCAAAGAACACACTTATTGTTGATGTGTGACTAATAACAACGTGTCTCATGACCATACATCGTTTGATTTTTTTAATATATAGTATAATTGGACAATTATTTTTTCTTTTTCTTTTATAAAGCAGACAACTAACTAGGTTGAATTTTGTCCATTCAGAATATTCACGTGATTCAACACCCAATATTCGAATCTGAAAAAAACAATATTAATGAACATGTCAAACAACTGCCAGATACAGATACAGTGGTATAGTACTATGGCCATTGTAATAATTCTATAATTCTTAATTAATGTATTCCCAACAAAAGGCTGTATAATTACTATAATATACATTAGTTAATATTAATTAATGGCGTCGATGTCGTACACTAACTAAATAAGGACTTTCAATCTTTCATACTGTATGTATTATTATAATTTAATTAGATGACACGCACTCGCACTGACTCTAGCATGAATCACGTTGGATTATTTTATACATAATACTCCTTATTTGACTGAAAATTGTCTGAGTCATCTACAAATTTTATCTTAATTGATTTTAATTTTAGTTAATAATGATTCAAAACAATAAAAATTAACAATGATAGATTCTGTTTAACTCAACACAAAAATAGTAAGTTATGTTGATATAAAATATTACAAACTCGACTACATTAACCATAACTACATTCTACAGTAGGTTTGTGCAATGGTCTTTTAAGTCTATGGGCTTGTATTGACCGTTGACTCTCTTGGAGAAGCATGTTCGAATATCACACACACACACACAGTCTTTCATGTAATTTCTTATTTCTTGATGAGCTTTCAGACACGTTATATATACTGTAATCTAAGCTTCGACGTTGATAAACCGATCCTTGACGCAACAGCATACTGAATAATCGTAAGGTGACGTTGATACCATAATTACCAACCCTAAATTCTAAAAATGGCATGAAACCATGCTAATTTAAAATGACAAAAACCAAAAATAAAAAATAGTGACTTTTACAAAATAGAATAGCAAATGTGACTTTAAGCTTTATCATACAGACATACACCTTTTGAATTGTGCCGAGGGACAACAAAATGTGCACAGACACAGAGTCCACCTTTCGAATTTTATCCTTATTGAAGTTTTATTCTATCAGAAAATTACATTCTGAATGTCTACGTATCAAATTCGATTATTTTCTTCTTACATCTAGCTTATTCTGTCGTTGTTGAATAGACATGCTACATGAATTAATATTTGTTTTGAAGTTAAATATAATTAATGTTATAAGTAAAATTGAAATATATAATATTAAACATTAATATCAAGTATATGTAAAGCAGGTGAAGGAATGGAAACCCAACTTTGCTAGAAACTAGAAAGGTAGCTAGCTACTTGCACCGTCCATTGCCTCTTGATAATTTCTGTTATCTCATCAAAATTTTGAGTATTGACTATATTTGAAATTCAATATCAGAATCTTCTTCCTTATGTAAAAGAAAAGAAAAAAAAGAAAACTACTTTTAAACATCAGATTCCAAAGAGAACAATTCTAATTCCTTGGTTGGTCACACCATTCTTAATTGCTACTAATTCAGCAAGGAGAGCATCTCCATGACTATCATAACTAGAAAAACCCAGCTATATATCCAGTTCCCCCTTAGAATCACATCAACTGAGAAATTGTTTGATGTTCCCATTCCTCAACTGAAATTACGTGAGTTTGCTAAATTTTCAGAGACATGTAATTCATCTCTTCTATATATAGTTCTATTACCAATGAAATTTTGCTTATAAAAAAAAAATCAGTCTGTTATTCATGATTTTGACCTAATACAAGAAATATATAATCATTTTCTTGAAGATAAGTTATTATTGTACGTTGTTACTGTTAGCTATTTATAAAATGACTGGTTTTCATTTTTCACGACTTAAATTTATCAAGCAGCCATCGTTCTTGACAAAATTTAGTTAAATTATATGTAAGAGTTTCTGACAATATGACATTACTCTCAATTTATAAACAATTTATCTTCTTTTGTATTAGAAAGTCTAATCCTTATTTTGGTACAACAAAAGTCTCTTATTTTTTATCTTAAATATAAATAAATCTCAATTATTTATATTTTATTTAATAATTTTTTTCCAAATATCTTTCATTTAGTAAAGTAAAAAAATATTCAATATCAAATTTTAATAGATAAAAAATTTTAAAATATTTATTTTTAAATTTGTAATAATATAATTTAATAAAATTAACTAATTTTATAAATGTGAAATATTATTTTTTCTTATAATTGAGACAGCAGAAATATTTATTTTGAAGCAAGGGAGTAAACAATAATAAGTGGACAAAACATAATTAAACGGAATAATACAGAAATATATAATTTATTATTTAGAAAGCATCATGATCGATTGTATTGACTTTTGGGTGTTGGAGAAAATAGAAATAATTGTTACAAAATAGAATGAAAACGATATGTCTCACTATCAGGCGTCGCAGTGACACGACATATTATAAACTTCATAATGTGCTGGGTATATATTTATGCACTCATATTATTTGATAGGCATTTAGGATTATCATTGATCGAATTAATTTTGATAGGTTATGGTTTTCTTCACTGCAGGTTTTTTTTTTTTAACATAAGTGTGAAATATTTATTGATTTGGTTAATGATTAGATTTTGTTACAAAAATTGATTGGGTTTTTTAGTGAGATTTTTTTACTGTTTTTTTTTCTTCATTTATAGAATTTGAATTCGGAATCTTAAAAAAATTTGAATCTAGACTAACATAATATTTAGACGGGCTATATAAATTTCAAAAAATGAAAAAAAAATGATGAAAAAAAAAATGTTAATGTGTGTTGCATACTTGCATATGTAGTACATATTTTGGAAATATTAAACGAATTGATTGATTATCTTTTCATTATCATTTATTTTTATATTTTAATTCATGTTGAAAAATTAATTTTAGATTTATAATTGATTCTGAATTTAATTAAATAATTTTTGTGTTGGATTAAAAAATTACACTATGTCTTACTACTAATTTATTTTGTAATAAAAATATTTAAACATAAATCATATTGTTTTTAAATTATTTTTACCCAACATTAATTTTATAAATTAATTTAATTTAAAATCAATTTTTTCAACTTCTATTCAAACATACTCTTACATAATATCTATCTATCTCTATGTATATATAATATAGAAAACACGACAAGTATTTTTATTAGAAATATTCATCTGTTAAGTTGAATTTGACTAAATCTGTTTAAAGTTTTATGGATTGGATTGTATTGATTTATACAAATTTTTTTATGGATTCAACCCAAATCAACCCAATGTGAGTTGGATTGAGTTTGGTTAATAGGGTTTGGAAATTTAAATATATTTTTTATTTCGTAGAAAAAAATTAAAATAATAATTTATTTTTATCTAAAACTTTGTAAATATATAATAATTAAATGTACTTAAAGAGATTAAATTATGATAATATTTAACTAATAAAATTACTGATTTCAATGTTAATGTGATATTTAAATTTTATATAAAAATAAAGATTATATTAACATGAGAAAATATAAACAAAATAAAGATAAAGATAAAAAAATAATTTAAAGAAAGAAAGAAAATAATAAGTGATTTAATTTAATAATTTAATAAATTATGTGAGATAAAAATTAATATATTTTATATTTAATAATTAATTTATGATTAAATTTTAATTATTAGATCGGATTGGATTTGACCTAAAACTTGCAAAATCAAATTTAATATAATTATATCAAATTAAATCATGATACACATGAACTAATAAACATCTCTAATTTTTTTATTTCTTTATGTGCTGACGTTGGAAATTAAAATATATATATTTTTGTAATTTCTCCACCAAGCAACTGACGTCGGAAATTCTTATTACCGGAGAAGGAATCTTTACTTTCCCTTTGTTTAAACGAAGAAATAAAATAAAAACATATATCTTAAAGTTTCTTTTTTCTTTCTTAAATTTAAAATACATTAAATCTGCCAAATAAATAAGTTGGTCCATTTCATGCCTCCTGGCCCCAATAAGTCAGAATGCAAAGTTGTCCCATTTCAGGCTTTGTTTTCTTAATCGAATAAACGTGTTCGGATGTGGATTTCATCTATGCCTTGTGTTTTTTTATTTAATGTATAAGCGTGTATGGATTCATCGATTATATTTAATTGCTTTGCTAATGACGACGAGTACGTAGGCGTGGAAAATTGGAAATAGTTGATAGTAGTATCACTAGTATGTTTTCAAGGGCGTATAATTTAACCTTAAAAAGTTCAGATTTTATGACATTCAAAAAACATTTTTAGTCCGTATTTAAATAAATTAACACAATGTTTTTTTTATTAATATTATTATATTAATTTATACAATATATTAAAATTATTTATTTATTTTAAATATTAAATATGTTGAAATCTATTGAGTTCAATGTAGAAAATATATTTTAAACAATATTTTTAGCTAATAGTTGAATTTAATCATTTTTATTTATTTATTTACTTATTTATTTATTTTATACTTAAATTATTTTTATAAACTTAAAATATTATGAAAATGACAGTTTATTTTTGTTTGAAATATCATTATTAAATATAAAAAAAATCATTTTATCAATTCGTATTTTAAAATCACAATAACATTTAAATTTGTGTAGTATCAAATATAATATAATAGTATATTTAATCATTTAAACATCTCATACTAAAAGGAAAGTCATTTAAAAATCTATATTATTACGATATTTAAATTTACAGTTTTGCTATACTCAATATTTAAATGATATGAAAAACTTTTATATTTATTATTATTTTAATAGCATTCATCTAGTTTTAAAATTTTAATTTTATGGCAACATTTTTATTTTTTAAAAAACATACTTGTTATCTTGTGAAAAAATACTTATTTTTAATTTACTTAACAACTATTTTATCTAAAAAGTTTAGTATAAAGTACCTTTAAAAAAACAGATTCAACCTTGTTTTTGACAAATAAAGTAACAATGATTATCATGATTTTCTCCATGCAAGGGACAACTAGACGAGAGAATATTGCATTTTGGTGATAAGAAGCAAGGCGTTTGAATTTTTGCCACGTCAGTGTCGTATGACACCGAAAATGGAAAGCCCCCATTAACACGTTTGTGTGGTCGTGATTATGGTTTTAGTAAATTTCAGCATCTTTTAGTAAGTTTTTTTTATTCATACGAATCAAAATAAAATATTAAGAATTTTATAACAATATATATTATGTTTAATTCATTAAGTGAGATTTATTGATAGGTTTAATGAATTTAATTAGTCTATAAGTGAATCCTTATGTATATTTTTGTTTTTCTTTTATTGGGGTATAAAATACTTTTTTTAATATCTAAATATGATGATGTACCACTAGACTTGACCAAGTGGTGGGAGATTGAAATAGGTGGGTGCACAAAGATTTAAATTCAATTTCCATTTTTTTAAAAGACAAAAAATTGTCATTGATATGTTAGTTTGTAATGTATAAAGAAAAATAGTTTGCAAACATATAATTTATTGAAATAGGATAATGTATGTTATTTTTTTTATCCGTGAGAATAAAAAATAATATCAGATATTTATAGTAGTTTATGTATCTTATTTAATCAACTGGAATATATCTCTTTAATAAATTATATATGATATAATAAAATCATTTCACCTAAAAAATAAAGCAATTTCTGAAGCGGTGAATGCTGAAGGAGCCTTGCTTAGACCCATTTTTTTTTACTAATTAAATAACTAATTCAAGACTTTTAATAAAAAAATTATCTAGTAAATATAGACTTTTAATAATAAAAAATTGCTTCAAAAGGCTAAGTTTTAAGTAATTTTAAAAGGTTTTTTTATGTCTATCCTTGCTTGTTAATCTATACAGTAAAAGCTTATTTTTTGTCTTAAACATCTCATAAAAAATTTAGTTTGGTAAACATTAAAAGAAAAAATATATTATGTATTGATATTATAAAATAACTTTACATCTTCATATTAGATGATGACAATGTAAAAAGTAATATTTTCGTAATATTTTTTTCTAAAACTGTTTCATTGTTTATGATTTTGTTAACATTATAGGGAAGTAACAGAGTAGTTTCTCTTTTTATTTTTTGAGAGAGCAGTTTTTCTTTCTATATAGTAAATAAACATTTATTATAAGCATTGTAAACAAGGAAATAGTGAATCTCAATTATTTTCATTCCTTATAAATGGTAGCTAGCATGGCAAGGATGACTCAGAATATCAAGAGAGAGAGAGAGAGAGAGAGCGCACTTCGGTGCTGACAAACCCACTCCCTGCGAATTGTTGTGATCCCATCCTTCATTTCCATCTCGTTTTTTCGTTTCAAGCCAACAAATCCTTTTTTTTTTTTCTATTATATTTTCAATCACGCAAAAGTGAAAGTCCTTTCGAGGTTGCTCATTCGTTTTCTCTGTAAAAAAAAGTAAAAGAAAAATCATCTTTGTTCATCCGGATTCCGTTCCTACATAATAGCTTATAGTTTTAGCCAAATATCAAAAGCCACATTTTTTTTCTTCGGTTCTTCTTTTCCTTGTCCGAGTCTTCTTTACCGGTCAAACAGAGACTCTGTTGTTTAGAGAAGAGATTTCATCAACATTAGGAAAATTAATTTCAATTAAAGCAAATATACAACAATACGATGGTCGAGTTTGTAACGAGAATGGGATCCATTTGGACGGTGTTGTTTTGTTTTGCATCGATTTTCGCGATCGTTTCTGCAGAACGAAGCATTGTGAAAATGGAAGTGCCGAGATTCAATGTCACCACCCGAGAGCCTCAACAGAGTTTCCTCACCAAAGCTTTGCATTTCTTATGGCAATCTGGAGAATCAGGGTACCAACACGTGTGGCCGGTAACCGCTCCCTTTCGTGTAGAAATTATTTTTATGTTTATTGACTTGGAATTTGGATGGGGATGGGGATAAGTTCATTTGACTTGTTTGATGTACTTTTTGTTTACTCCATTTTATTGATTGATATGTTTTTTTTGGATTAATGTTTCGATTGGATCTGAGGAATGACAACGGCAAGAGAGGAGGAAGGAAATGGGTTGATTGGATCGTATGAATAAGAGTTTTCTTAAATGATTTTTAAAAGTAATAACATTCTATTTGTAATCTATGAAGAATGAAATGTTTACCATTTTTGTTTTTAATTTTTTTTATTACTAGTGTATTATAAGTATAAAATATCTAGTGAATTACTAATCTTCAAAGGAAAAAATCTGACGGAGCACAACTTAAAATTTGGTGTCTGGTTCATAATTTGTATTTCCATAAAATTTAGAAACTATCTTAAAAAGTTTGTTCAATATTTAGAGGTTATTTAACATGATTTCCAATATTTTTAAGATTACTTAACTAACTAGTTTTCTTTTCACTTTATGAACCACTCAAGAGAGAAGAAATATTTTAAGGATAAAATTTACAATTTACTAGAAAATATTTTGGGTTGAAATGAAAGAGAAAATAGAAGAAAATTAAAGAAAATAAATTATGTTTTATGTATTTTTCCCTTTCGCGTAAAGTGAACATGGGAAAGAGTATTTGGCTGAAAAGTTGGCGATAATGGATTTGTTCGCTTTCTGTGGTGCACTTTCACTTATTGTTGCATATCCTGTTTGGATGTGCTGTGTTCTTGTTACTATTGTGATTGGATAGATATCATGTCATTCCAAGGAAACGGAAAAATTATGCCGGATGTTATGTTACTTTTGCAGGATATGGAATTTGGATGGCAAATTGTGTTGGGTACTTTTGTTGGGTTTTGTGGTGCGGCGTTTGGTAGTGTTGGTGGAGTAGGTGGAGGTGGCATATTCGTCCCTATGCTTAGCCTAATCATTGGATTTGATCCAAAATCATCCACAGCTATCTCAAAATGTAAGATTTGACTTTACCCCCTTTAAACGTGCTTATTATCAAGACTTTGTCTTAATTTTGGATGATGGCATAATTAACATTTGTTTGGATGTAAATTTTTTTAAAATTATTTTTAGAAAATGAAAATAAGAAGAAAAAAATAAAATGAATTTCTTTATAGGTTAAAATGAATTTTTCATTAGGTCATTTGTAGATGTCATCTCATCTTTTAGATAAATTATATTAGTAAGTTTTTAAAAATTAACTAATAGAGATCTTATTTTTCCTTATAAAAATGTTTATCTCATTTTTTTCTTATTTTATTCTTTTAGGAGTGCTTCTAAATAAGTTTACTCAAATAAATCCTAATTGATTTTTTTATTTTAGTTTTACGATTAATTGGAAAAAAAATATTTGGGGAAAATGCAAGAAAATAGCTCAAGATGTGACAAAAATTGCAATTTTTGGGAAATTTTAATAAGAAAATTGTTTAATTCATTTCGAGAGTTTTAATCATCACTAATTATTTAATTAATTTATAATCAATTTACACGTGTAAATTTGTTAATCACATCAAATTACAGTCTAATGAAATTATCAATCAAGATTATAAAAATTATGGACATGAATCAAATTAATACAAAAAGTTTTATGAAGATAAAATTAATATTTTTAAAATATTACAAAGACTCCAAAGTCCAAACATATTTTACCCATTAAATATTTTCTTTTTCAATAATACTATTTAATTTTTTATTATTAAAGTCAATCACTAAACTGATATTAAGAAAATTAACTATTCTAAAGTTCTAACGTCATCAAAGCTAGCATAATATGTTCGACTGGATGCAATCCTATGATTAATAGGATGAAGAGAAAAATGAGAAGGAAAAAGAAAATCTGAATTAAAAAGTAAAAGAAAAGAAAAAATAATATTTTTTTTTAGAAATAAAGTTTTCCTTGTCTTTTCTTTTCATAAAAATGTTACACAATATTCGTACTATTTTCATAAAAGACTTGCACCTTTCAAGAGTCCCTACCACATTTAATTACCAGGTGTTCTGTTTTGTGACAGGTATGATCATGGGCGCAGCTGTCTCAACTGTTTACTACAACCTTAAGCTAAGGCATCCTACGTTGAATATGCCCATCATTGACTATGATTTGGCACTTCTCATTCAACCAATGCTTATGCTTGGCATCAGCATTGGAGTGGTCTTCAACGTTGTATTTCCTGATTGGATTGTGACTGTATTGCTTATTGTTCTCTTCTTAGGTAACAACTAATGTAGCTGTGATTTCAGTTAAGCATTCTTCTTTTTGCTACACCTAACTGATTTTACTGTATTGTAGGCACATCAACAAAAGCATTCTTTAAGGGGATTGAAACATGGAAAAAGGAAACCATAATGAAAAAGGTCTCCTTTAACTTATCATTTATACTTTCACTGCATATTTCTAACTGACATGTTACCATAACAAACAACAGAATTTTAACGAGAAGAAAGTAATGTTTTGTTAATAACTTTGTGTCTTTGAATTTATTGACCATAAAAGATCAATTTATGAAGACTTTCTGATTAATAGTGAAATAATGTGTGTGTTTGGTATATATTTAATCTAGAATTTATGGCTAATTGTCTGAACACATCTTGTTGCAATTCAGGAGGCTGCTAAACGACAAGAATCAAACGGTGAGTTCAGACTATTCATTAGCACAACAAATCATATTAAAGTTTTACAAGATCAATTTCTTTCTGATGTCGGAGTACGTGCAACTTTCCTTTTGGTGTAGGTTCTGGGGCTGAAGTGGAATACAAACCTCTTCCCAGTGGACCAAATGGTGGCACTGAAAAGGACACCAAGGAACAAGAGGTCATTATTCTCTACTCTAGTGAGTTCTTATGGATGTGGGGTGATTTTCATATCTAACCAATGTGGATTTTGCAGATGAGTATTATTGAAAATGTATACTGGAAGGAGTTTGGACTTTTGGTGTTTGTTTGGGTTTCATTCCTTGCACTACAGATTGCCAAGGTTTGTTTGCTCTTTCATATCTACTAGTACCAAAGAATAGTTTATACCATGCTATTTATCTAACTCGAGACAAATAATCTCTTATTGTCAGGAAAACTATACGACTACTTGTTCAACATTATATTGGGTACTGAACTTGTTACAGGTAATTCTGTTCAAGAGTTGGCACCAGAGCATTACCCTTATACAATAAGTCTCGTTGCTTTTCTTGATTGCACATGATATGCTATTAGTGCTTCTTTTAAAAACTGATCCGAATGTCTGTTACAACAATATCTTGAAACTGTTTGAAGCATGTTTGTTTTCCATGTCATGCAGGTTCCAGTCTCAGTTGGAGTAACTGCATATGAAGCAGCTGCCTTGTTCAGTGGACGTAGAGTAATTGCTTCCACGGGAGAACAAGCGAAAGATTTCACTGTTCTCCAGCTAATGGTCTATTGTGTCTTTGGTGTTCTGGCTGGTGTAGTTGGTGGCATGTTGGGACTAGGAGGAGGATTCGTTATGGGTCCACTTTTTCTGGAGCTGGGAGTCCCACCTCAGGTGAGTTTTAAACTGCATTTTGTAAAAAGTATTTACTATTTAGATATATATCAATGAAAAGAGTGTTTTTATATGAAAAGGTGAGAGGAATAAATCTAACACTTATTTAATAATCACATGATTACTTAAAAATGTTTCATGATTTTGTGATTTAATATTAACCCTTTATGATTTGATCCCATGACTATAATTTACCTTTCTCACTCTCACGTAATAATAGTCCCCTATTTATTTTTTTCTGTGAAATTATTCAGTATTTGTGAGTGTTGAATTATTTTGCATTTGGTTCTTGGAGGAGAAGTGGGGTGTAGGAGTTGAACTTCTGCTACTAACAGTATTCAATGTCTTGTGTGCAGGTGTCAAGCGCAACAGCCACCTTTGCCATGACCTTCTCCTCATCTATGTCTGTCATAGAATACTACCTGTTGAAACGTTTTCCAGTTCCTTATGGTTAGTGCCCGAGAATTTCTAAGTTCTAATTAACTGTGTATATTGGATTCAATTATGCAAATAATTACTTGTTTGCCTATAACTTGTGTGTTTTGTTAAATGTTACACAGCTCTTTACTTCATCCTTGTGGCTACTATTGCTGCCTTTGTTGGCCAGCACATTGTGAGAAAACTAATTATCCTATTTGGGAGAGCATCTCTTATAATCTTCATTCTAGCCTCTACAATATTTGTCAGTGCAGTCTCGTTAGGTGAGCATCGTAACTTTTTTTTCTTCCCAAATCTTATTACATGGTGTGACATAATATTAACGTGCTTATGAATTCTGAAACGTTTTTCACTCACGTGTTAGGTGGAGTTGGCATTGTAAATATGGTACACAAGATCCAAAATCATGAATACATGGGATTTGAGGATCTTTGCAAATACGGGTCATAGCACATATTGGAAGATTATTTGGTCGTATTTACATTACTATTGAAGGTCCCTACCAAAGCCAAGAACCGAGATCGCCAAAATTGACTTCATTTCGTGCCATGGCTTTAATCATCAATAGTGTTAGTTAGGTGTCATTTATTTTATTATTTATTGCCAAGTCATGGAGTGATTCCGTGGGGAATTCAGATACTGAATTATTCCGAATATTCATTGTGTTGATCATCTTGATTTTTTTAATGATAAGTACCGCGTGATCTTAATCTTTTATTTTGTGCCTTATTTAATGACAACTTGACAATAATTTCGATATTAAAGTATCAATTATTTATTATAATAGAAAACATAGGGGAATTCAATCGAATCCAATCCTTTATAAAAGAGGAATCAAGGTGTGGGATCAACTTCTGTACCACTCGCGCTGTGATCACGGAAAAAATTTCATACGGAGCATGCATAATGAATAATGCTTGAAGTTTACTGGTCATTATTAACTATTAATTTATTATAGGTGAAAATTCCGGTTAATCCAGTTTCTTTTATCTTTTTTTTTTATATCAACAAATATATTAATTGTTCATTAATTCAATTTATTTTGCATTTAAATGATTGGGTTGGGCTGAACTCCTGATTAAATGGATCATATTTTTGTCTAACTAACTTACTTAACCCATAAACTAATGAACAACTATACAGGCCCAGTAATTAAAAAAAAAGAAGTATATAAAATATTGAAAAAATATCTAACATAATATTAACGAAAAAATATAAGAAAATATGCAAAATTAATGAATCTGTAAAATACCAAAAGAAAACTTATTTTACGTCTCTCAAACATTAAATAAAATATACAAAACTCAATGCCTTTAACATTTTGCATAATAAAATAATAAATAATATTTAAAACATTTTTTTTATTTGTGAGTTGGTAAGTCAACTCATTTAATCTACAGGTTATATATTCAAACTCGAATAGCCATCTCTAATCATTATGCATAAATTATTGATGCAAGGTTGTATTTGCATACTATTTTTTCCATGTTATCTTTTTGCGGTTAATAACACTTTCAATATCTTTACAAAATTGATTCTAAATGAGATAAGTTTCCATAACACATTGGTTTAAACTAGAGCTAGCTAAACGAGTTACGTGACCAAATGTGGGTTACATGCCATGGGAGGCCGAGTAAAAAAATTCAAAATTAATTTGGATTTCAAAAATGAAGTACAAGCCTTATAAAAATTTGATTTTTAGGTATTTTGACGGTTTTTTTTTTGGCTTAAGTCTATATTATATAATGGTTGAATCAGACTAAAATATTTAAATTTAATTTGGGCTAAAAATTTAAAATTCAATCCCCACATTTAATTGGGTGGATTCATGTTAACCTTTTTAATCCAATTCATTTTGTCATCTTTAGTTCAAATCAATTTAAGTGTCAAATATACATATAAAACGATAATAAATATGTAAAATTGATATTAAATGAGTATTATTACGTACTCAGTCATAAGGCTAACTTATTGAAATAGGTTATTTTGACATGAAGTGGTACATCAATCTAAAGTGCAAGGGTTGAACGAAATCAATGCCCAAATACAAGTTTTTTAAGTTGCACACATAGACAATAGATCATATTTTGGTCTAGAAAAAAAAATACCTTTTCATTACACCATTAAAAAATTCTTATTGTTCTTAAGAGTCCAAAATCCAACTTATTGTATATTCTTATAGACACAACAAATGTCATTATAGTAAGTAGATATATATATATATATATATATATATATTTGTCATTATGGTAAAATCATTATTGACCTTAACGTCACAATATATTTTACAGTTACCTATACCTATCAACAACATTTTAGTCATGTTGGAGAATTGTACCAATGTATTGTTAAATAAATGGTAGAACATTTTGAGATAAAATAAATTAGATTGTAAAATGTTTTTCTAGAATCCAATCCAATTCCTCCAAAAATACCTTGATCAAAGCAATATATTGATTTTGTTTGTTAAAGAAGTAGAGAATTAGTTTTATGCACAATATAATGCTAGTGACCCTAAAAGAATGAAAGCCATAACATTCACAACAAATGTTCAATAAAATTGAATATAGATTTTTTTGGGAATTAAAAAACATGCACTAATGTTTTTTATACTAGTCTAACTACTACTATTATTAATTAAAATTGTGAATTTTCTAAAATAAAAAGACCAAAATCATGGATTAGAAATTATAAAAAGATGAAAATTATAATTTAGCTTAAATTTTACAAGCATCTATCTCTCAGTTTATATACTGTTAATGCTTTTTTGTGTTAAACTTGTTTGTATTTTACTAACAAATTATTAGTTCGGATGCTATTAAATTTGATTTTTTTAACTAATTTTCAAATTTGAGCATGTGGATGAGATGTGATTGAGAAAAAAAAGATATGCTAAAAATGATTAATTAGGTTACTTAGGCTACTTAGACGGAAATTAATCATCTTTGCTAGTGGAAGGATATTCCACTTTGTCACAGTAGAAAAAAAAATTGCATTCTATTATTAGAAGCTGAAAATTCTAAACCAGGTATTATTGTATTTGTACTTGTACCCACCACAAAGGCGTATTTGGCTTTAGTAAGGTGAAAGGGAAAGTTCGGTGATTATTATTTACGCAGCGATTCGGATAGCGAAAGAAGTCCCCCACCCCTAATTTTGATTTGTGTCGAGGAAAGGACAGGTCTTAGAACCCTAACCGCACCCCCCTCTTTCTTCCCGTGTGCGTGAAAGCGAAGCAACGCAACACGATGGTGTTCTACTTCAAAGCGCGCCCCGAAGCCGGCGATTTCACCATCTTCATGGGCCTCGACAAGTACGAGAACGAGGAACTCATCAAATACGGTTTTCCCGAAGACATCTGGTAACCCTACTTGATTTGATGCTTGCTTAGATAGTTGTATTGTTATTTTTGCTTTCTATGAGGTTCTTTAATGATAAAATCTATCTATTGTAGGTTCCATGTCGATAAAATGTCTTCAGCCCATGTCTATGTCAGGCTGCACAAAGGCCAGACCATCGATGACATGAGTGAGGGTTTACTGGAAGACTGTGCTCAGCTTGTCAAAGCAAATTCAATTCAAGGTAAAAGCCTGAGTGATTATATTCCTTTGGTTTATTAGTTTTAATTCATTTAAAAGCCAATTTTATGTATCATTGCAAAGCTGGTAAATAGCACATCACGATGCCCTTATTTAGGTTTCTTTTGTTATTCTATTTACAATTGGAAGTTGGAAAGAATAATTCTCGTACTAGGTTTTAAGATACATATATGTAGTTAATTTTTCTTCACATTCATGTATTTCCTTCCAATTACTAAATTCTCTGTGTCTAGTGTTCACCATTTTTCTTTATTCATGGCAGGAAATAAAGTGAACAATGTCGATGTTGTTTACACACCCTGGTCTAATTTAAAGAAAACTGCTTCAATGGATGTTGGTCAAGTTGGTTTTCACAACTCAAAAATGGTGATTTCTTTTACACTTGGATCTTTTGCATATTCTTTCAGTTTTTTTTTTTCCAGTTCTTTTTTCTTTTGCCTTTTTGTTTTTTCACAGTGGGTGGGTAGATGAATGGTTGAGCTTCCGTTTTCAGAGTATGATTTCTGGTTTTCATGTATTTTAGGTTCGAACTGTAAGAGTTGAGAAGCGGATAAATGAGATTGTTAACAGGCTAAACAAGACAAAAGTGGAAAGGAAACCTGATTTGAAAGGTAATTAATAAGTTTTCTCTCTTTCTGTTGAATATAGTTTTCTTTGAACAGTTAAGTTTTAATAGCTAAGAATGCTATTTGCTGGATAAGTAGGCAACTGGTGCACCTTCTTTATCTTTTTTGGGTTATCATAAGCTTACAAACTTGATTTGACTTATCTGATCTTGATATGTAATAATATGCTTACAAATCTCATGTATAATAAATATACACAATGTGCTGCAGCTGAGCGAGAAGCAGTTAATGCAGCTGAGAGAGCTGAGAGAAAACAACAACTGAGAGAAAAAGTGAGTATTGCTGGACTGTTCTTTTTTTTTCCCTTAATTCCCCCATTGCTGCCATTGCCCTTAATATCTGTGCATGTAAATTTTGGTGAATAGACTTGGATCTAATAGTGTAATTTAATTTTGATGCATTGTCAGTGCAAAAATGTTTTACACTTTCATCCAATCTCATCATTTAATAAGTTTCACATGGAGATATAAGGTTGGTCTAGTGGTGAAGGTAGAAGGAAAGGGGGGAGAGGTTGTGGATTTGAATCCCCCCCCCCCCCCCCAAAACCAACCCCCAAAACAAAAGCTAACAATATTAATAACTAACATTTGCCGGTAAAAAAAGTTTGACATCTCATGTAGTTTTTAACATATTTGCGCCTGTTTGGATACGTTTCTCCATAAGCACATATTGGAGAAGAAAATAAGAAAAAAAATGATTTGAACTTCCATAAGCTAACTAAAATCAATTTATGCTCTTAAAAAAGCTGAAGTGCATAAGTTGATTTTAGCTGATCATGTTGTTTTATCTTATTTTCGTCTCCTATAAGTGCTTATGGATGGAGAAGTTTATCAAAACAAGGTCCTAAACTCATTAGATGATTTGTTATCATATCAAATATCAATAGTTTTAATTGAACTTTTTTATATTGATGGAGCATCAAATTAAACTCAACCTCTACCATTTTGATGCATAGTTTTTTAAATTAATTCTATGTTTGGCCTAATCCACTGCTTTAATTCTTTGATTCACATTGTAGCTTGTTGCCCTTTAGGATTTTTTGTTCGTGAACTTTGTTAAGAATTAGAGGATCTAACCCAAGGTCTCAAGGATGTTTGACTCTGCAAACTTTGTATGATAAAAATGAAATGTCTGCTTTGTGGTGTAACATATTTGAAATTCAATTACTATGCTTTAATTGATAACTTGTCCTGGTGTCTTCTTGCTTGGTTTATATAGTTCAATCTGCATATGACAAAAAATGCTGGAATGAAAAATGGTAATGTTTTTATTGAACAATTGTTTCTTTTATTTACCCACATTTTTCTCCATCCAGAAACGCCGGGAGGAATTGGAAAGGCTTGAAAAGGAGAAACAAACAGAGCTTAGGAGCTACAAGGGTTTGATGGTTGCAGAAAATATGACATCCAACAAACACATTGCATCAGGAAGCAAATCATTACAGGAACTGGAGGAGGATTTCATGTAATCAATCATTTATTGGGTTATAGGCAGATGACTGGTGGTCAGCTTACTACCTGGCAGATTTATGTTGATTAAACAACCCTACTTTGGATTTTGAAGCTGCATTATCTTGGTTGAGGAAACCAAGTAGTGTGTACACAAATTGTGATTGAGGGATTTGGGGGGGGGGGGGGGGGGGGGGGGGGGGGGGGGGGGGGGGGGGGGGGGGGGGGGGGGGGGGGGGGGGGGGGGGGGGGGGGGGGGGCGCGGTGTTGAATCCTGATAATGGCAATATACCTTATCTACAACTATAACCTTGCTTGAGACAATGGTTTTTGTTATTAATGTTCTCACAATCGAGTCAAAAACTGGAATTTCGTGCTATTTTTATCATGGTTGTTTACTCTTGTCCGGTTTTGAAATTTATTTCCCTCTTTGAATTGGTGTTCGCTGCTTGCAAAATTATTGGGGACATTATGTAGTGTTTATGCTACATGCATTGATAATACTCTTGTTGGGGACATTATGTAGTGTTCCCTCTTTGTAATATAGGATACATACCAATATTATTACCCTGTATATAG
>PYAF01004127.1:2490127-2518594 GCA_007407185.1 Glycine tomentella | reverse complement strand
GGGGGGGGGGGGGGGGGGGGGGGGGATTATAATGATTTGGAGAAGCAACTGGAGAGAGAATTGCAGTCCAGTGGGAATTGGGGTATTCTATTTTAGTTATCTGCCAACAAACTATGGAAGGTGACCAGACAATCCTTGCTGCATCAGAAGGGGTGATAGAAGGTGTTCAGAAAATTAGAGCTCTGAATGGGTAATTCTCAAAATCATCTTTGTTTAACTACATTCGTTCTTTTATTAGGCAGGCCTTTATCATTGGCGTGATACGTGAGTGAAGTGAAATTAATACTGGTGTTTAGCCTGTTTCTCTCTTGTGTCTCACACCTTTAACACTTAACAATTGACAATTTGACATGTTTACATGTGGACCTGTTACTTGCTTTCTTTTTTGGGAATAATTTATTAATAATTAACAGGGTTGAGGATTGGTATTCCTAATATATTTTTATGTTCCAACTTTATTCTTGCTCTTTCCGAGTCCTGTCCTTTCTCTTGAACAAATAATGTTTCACTTATAAAAATAAAGAAAGACAAAGAAACCTTTTGTAGGTAACCGTAGTAAATTGTTTCTATGAAGAGATGAAGAGAGTTTTTTCTTACGATGAAATACATATCTGTAGGAGGACTACTGGCCCTACAAGGCGCTCTACAAAAGGACAATGGACACCTGAAGAGGTGAGTTTTTTTAACACTTGAAACATATTTCATGTTTTTGAAAGTTTCGTGATGTTTTGCTTGTGCTACAATTTTTTTTAACTTGTTTTGCTTGTGAAACTAAGCATGTTTATGACTTGTTCAAATGAATTTTGCACGTAAAAAATTTGTTTACTTACAATCAGTTGTAGTTATTCTTTTGAATTTTGTTACCAAAAAAAGGTCATAATATATTTTTTAAATCTTTTTGATATGTTTGTGCATTTAGCACTTTAATACTTAACAGTTTCTAAGATATAAAGTTTGATTGATAATTATATTGTATATTATTAGGTGATATTCACGTGTTTTGTTTTTGCAGGACGAGATTTTGCGGAAGGCTGTTCAGCGTTTCAAAGGAAAGAACTGGAAAAAAATAGGTACTATTTTGGTAGCAGACCCACTAGTGTGCTTTTAAAATTTTTTTTAAGTTATATACTTGAAATTTAATATGCTTAGCATGGAGATATAAATGGTGGGGGGGGGGGGGGGGGGGGGGGGGGGGGGGGGGGGGGGGGGGGGGGGGGGGGAGGACTACGTTTCGCGGGGTTCAATAATTTGGTCCCCTTGACCAGTTTTGTAATTCTACTTATTTCTCATACACACACACAGATACATTAAGCACTTTTAATTTACGCAAATTAATTCTGCAATATTTTGTTATGTGACCTGTTCTGATTGCCAAATCTGTTTGTAGCGGAATGTTTCAAGGATAGAACTGATGTACAATGCTTGCATAGGTGGCAGAAAGTCTTAAATCCAGAACTCGTCAAAGGTCCCTGGTCTAAAGAGGTAATCTCTACTTTCCATTTCTTAGCCATGGTGATCTTATCTCTACATGTCAAATTTATTTTGATGCAATATTAGAATGTATAAATTTTCTGTTTACATATCTAATATGAACTCACCTATCGAATCTGAATGCAAACAGGAGGATGAAATAATTATTGATTTGGTGAATAGATATGGACCTAAAAAGTGGTCTACTATCGCCCAACACTTACCTGGACGTATTGGTAAGCAATGTCGAGAAAGGTATGGGGGCTATTGGATTTCTATTGCTTTGTGTAGGACACAAGCATCATTAATGTATCTTTATTGTCCAAAAATGATAAATTAGAATATAATAACAAAATATTTTATTCAGATTATCTTTATCCCTGTTGCCTCATACCATCATATTGGAGAATTTCGATGGATGTAGTTAATACTCGTTTATATAATTTGTAAAATAGGTGGCATAATCATCTCAATCCTACTATAAATAAGGAAGCATGGACGCAGGAAGAGGAGTTGGCTCTTATACGCGCACATCAGATTTATGGGAACAGATGGGCAGAATTAGCGAAGTTATTGCCTGGAAGGTAAATACATATTGAATTCTTTTTTTTTTGGAAGGTAAATACATATTGAATTACTTGTGCTTGCTTATGTGGCAACAGGACAGACAATTCTATAAAAAACCATTGGAATAGTTCTGTAAAAAAAAAATTGGATTCTTACTTGGCATCGGGCTTGCTTACTCAGTTACAAAATGTACCACTTGTTGGAAATCCGAATCAACCTATTGCTTCCATCTCTTCGAGGTTGCAGCAGAGTGGAGATGATAATGGTCCTAGCGGGACTGAAGCAGAGGAAGTTTCACAGTGTAGCCAGGAGTCAGCTAATGCTGGTCACTTTTCGTCAGCCAGAGAGATGAGGAGTGTTGTTTTACAAACCGGAGAGGAATATAAACCAAATGAAAAATCTAGTCAAGCATCCTGTTCAGAGCCATATTACGTGTCTCTGGATGAAGTAACTGCATCCCTTCAAGAAATGGCTGGCCAAGGGATTTGCACTTCTCAATTCATTGAACAGAAATATTCACACAAACCTAGAAACTCCACAAACGGGGACTGCCAGCTTGATTTACTCGACTTGACCAATATTTCCTCACTGGAATTTGGGCAGGAATCATCACAGTTGCAAAATGATTGTGTAGCTCCTAGTGAAAGTCACGACATGGTGAATGTTCAGTTTCAGACTTCGACGGGGTTAGGAGTTGCAACGACCATGGGACCTATATCTGTTAAACCAGAACACATGTTGATGTCTGATGATGACTGTTGCAGAATCCTATTTTCAGAAGCAATAAGTGATGAATGCTTTTCTTCTGGAGATTATAATAAAGTTGTTAACATGGTTAACTTGTCAGGATGCACCTCATTTCTTTGTCAGTCATCATTACCATCTGTCCCATCAGTAGTTTCTTCTACTGGTGATAGGTTGACGTATACAGTCGAAGCCAATCAGTTGGTTGGGTCTGAGGATCAGCAGTTTGTCTCCAGAACACGGGACAACATGATTTATGCCAATGACTTGTCCAGTTCTCCTTGTATCCATAGGATAGACAGCACAGAAATGCAAGAGCCATCAGATGTTGTGAAAGATGATTCAAAATTGGTCCCTGTAAATAGTTTTGGCTGTGGATCAGACGATAAGCAAACTTCCTATCCAACGGATGAAAAGCCAAATGTGCAAACAGAACAGGAGGACACAGGTGCTCTATGTTATGAACCTCCCCGCTTTCCAAGCTTCGACATTCCTTTCTTAAGCTGTGATCTTATACAAGCTGGAGGTGATATGCAGCAGGAATTCAGTCCCCTAGGTATCCGCCAATTTATGATGTCTTCTATGAACATGAACCTAACTCCTTTTAGATTATGGGACTCACCTTCTCGTGATGATAGTCCAGATGCTCTGTTAAAAAGTGCAGCTAAAACCTTCACAGGTACACCATCTATATTAAAGAAACGAAACCGAGACCTTTTATCTCCACTATCAGATAAAAGAATTGACAAGAGACTTGAGATTGAAATGACATCAACCTTGATAAAAAACTTTTCCCGATTGGATGTCATGCTTGATGACAATGAAACTCAGGGAGCAGATTTGCTTCCTGCATCTTCAATGCAAAAGAGGGACTCTGGTACCTCTGTTGAAGGTGATAAAGGGAGTTGTCGACAAGCTGTTAAAGTGGAACGAGTAGAGGATAAAAATAAGTCAGCAATTTTGGATGACAAAAACTCAGAAGACGATTCGGGTGGTAATAATTCTCAGGATAAAATTAAGCAGCAACCTCTTGATGTTGATTCTGAGATAAAGAATGATGCTAGTGCTTCTGCTGAGATTGTAAGTATTATTCTCTTGTAATAAGCTGTTAACCAAAATTTGTAATATTTACTTATGCTGTTATTTTGTTTGTCAGGTGCAACATCCATCTGGAATTTTGGTTGAACATGATTTGAATGATCTGTTACTGTATTCACCTGATCAGGTTAATTTGAAATCAGAAAAAGGTCTTAGTTTAAGTGCTAGAACTAAAAAAAATCCATGCTCAAGGATCAACTCACCATCTGTTTGGGTAAAGGAGCATGAAAGACTTTCAGTTGCTGTTACTTGTGTACAGTCTATCAGTTCATCAGGCCCAGGGGAGAATTCGGGTGATCACACTGGAAACGATGGTGGTCTTGAAACATGTAACATGTAATTTTCTTCAAACTAATTATATTATCATTTGCCAACTGTTTCCATTTTCCATTATTTATTTTATTTGGGTGTTTTATTAACGAGGCTGAGTTATTTGATCAACCTCCAATAAGGTAGGTGTGAGGTTTCATCCATTTAGCCTTATTTGATGTTACTGTTAATGGTTTAAGCTCTGCTGCATTGAAAAGTTCTCTCATTATGTGGCACTTATGAAAGGTTCATTAATCTAGTTTATGTTATTTGCAACGTTTTAGACTCAAATGACAACTGTTACCATTTTTGCTTTAATTTTCAAATTATTCAGTGTCAACTCGCTGTGGTTCTGACTACTGCTTGTTTGGTTTCAGATTTGGTGGAACGCCTTTTAGGAAAAGCATTGAATCGCCTTCAGCATGGAAATCTCCTTGGCTCATTAACACTTTTTTGTCCAGCCCCAGGATTGATACTGAAATTACAATCGAGGTACTGTAGGTTCTGTTGGATAATAATTTCCTTGAAGTAGATTTTGATTCACCACAATTAAAACAGAGCATTTTTACAGGATTTTGGGTATTTCATGAGCCCTGGTGACAGAAGCTATGATGCAATCGGGTTGATGAAACAGATCAGTGAACAAACTGCTGCTCAATATGCCAGCGCTCAAGAGATTCTAGGAAATGAGACTCCCAAGGCATTACCAAAAGATGCGTCCAGAAATGACATGGATGGAGACCAGGAAAATATCGATGCTCGTGATCAGCATGGGAACCATTCTCAGTTGGCTTCAAGTGCTTTGGTAAAGCTTAACTTAGTCCTTTGTCCTTTGATCGACATATTCACTTGATCCTTTCCCATAAGTCATAACCCTTGAGTTTTTCTTGAAAGCTGAAGCATCATATTTAGATCTATATTTCATCATATGGCAAGAGACACACAAATAACATATTTAGAATATAGATCTCCTAATATTTCACCATCAAGAGAAACCCAACTATCCTAGTTAAAAAGCTGCAGCTCAATTTCCTCCCCGTCACTGGCTTTTGGCGGTGAATTCTTTGAGTGGATTCTTTTTTGGTGTTAAAAGTGACACCCAAAATCTTCACTAATAATTTTTATTTCACACTTTAAATTTTGATAAAGCATAAGCGTACAAGGTGATTTTGAGCCTTTGGAGATTTCAGGAACCCTGCACTGCTATTATTTTCTTATGCAAGAAATTCAGGTCCCTACTTTTGTCAATAGCTTATGGCTTAAAGGAATTTATTCGTTTGCAGGTGGAGCGACGTGAGTGACTTCAGCGAATGTGAAACTCCGGTCAGAGGTGATAGCAGCAAATCCTCAGCTATGAGCTTCTCAAGCCCTTCTTCGTATTTGTTGAAGGGCTGTAGATAGTTGATCGTGCACTGAAATGCTTTTAGCCTTCGGTTGATGTACTCTTCGTCTCCAAGTGTATTTTATATATAGTTTACTATTTATTTTTTTTTTATTTCTTTATCTAGCTTATAGTGATAAGACTTGAATTTGTAATTGTAACAAAAAATTATATTTAAGCTTGTGACGATTCTGGATTCTTAATTTGTCACCTCTATAGTAAGCAAATACACATGAGAGGATTTATAACATTCTTCTTAGCTTTATATTCTCTCCAACCAATTGTCCGCGGCACCTACAAGGAAAGTTCAAAATCTTGCTTTCAAAAGGAAAGAGCAAGGAAAGTTCAAAATCTTGCTTTCAAAAGGCACTGCTCACAAAAAGAACATTTTTAAACTAAAAAGGATTTGGACCCCTTGTTAATCTTGAATTCAACCTTAAAACTTACGTGTATGATAAAAATATAAGAGGAATCCTTACTTTTAAGATTATCATGAGGTTGATCTCAATAAGTAAAAAGTTTTTTGTAACGAGAACGGGGAAGAAATACATACAAGTCAAGCTTAGATAAAAAAAAAAAAAAGAAGATAAATCTTAATTCATCCTATAATTTTGCGATCAAATCATTGTCCTAATTATGCTAATTAGTGAAGTTAATTATAAAAAATAACAATATTTTTTTAGTAGTGAGCCGAGTCACTTCACATATACTTTGACAATTCTACTTACAAAATTTTCATATTAAGAGAATAGAAAACACAAAAAAAAGGATATTGTAAAAAACTTTGGCAAATTATCATAAAAAAATATTTCCATCTTAATTCTTAAATATGAGAAAATATTTATATCTTAAAAAATTATCATACATTTTGAAAGACAACTAGGCAAATTTTCAATAATCAATTATAATAATGAAATAATATTATTATAAATTGTATTTATAAATGAATTATCAATTTTTAAGTCATCATAGTTTCTCTTAGAACATCTACAACACAATTACTATGCGAATCCATTAAAAATAGGACAAAATTCTTACTAAAATTTATTGTTTTCTTATACGAGCATCACTGCTTATATAAGCAACGTTAAGTATCCAACAAAAGTCATTAACTTCCTTTTAGGTTTGTTTCTTATAGATAAATATTAATTGTTAGTTTTTGTTAAAATATTGGTGGAAGAGATTCATATTCATGACCTCTCCCTTCCTTCTTCTCCTTTCAGGGTTGTCTATAGATTACTAGTGCACTCATTTGAAGAATGTTCCTGAGCTTGATACTTTGATGGTTGTCTTTTGAATTAAGGAGTTGGTTAGTGTTCAACCAATGGCTAAGTACCCTAAAAAAAATTTCTAGGCCAAGAATTAACATAGAAATAAAAAAAAATTTAAGTAAAACACTTAGTTTAACAATCTTAACATAAAATGAATGGTAAATACTCTTATCAATGTTTCCTACTTTCTCTGAAACTCTGATGATAGAACTATCGTACATCTAATATACTCTTTCTCTACTCATCTCTAAACGACCAGTTTTTCTCAATATCACTTCAACCTTCTCTCTAATAAACTCATTCTTAATCTTATATGAGATATTCACTCATATGCACCATTCTCATATTTACATTATATTTATTCTTAAGACCTGGTTCCATATGACATCACGAGTGTTTTCTAATATGATTTAGAGTTTTAGACCTTCCGTTTCACACACCTCACCACAAATCTATGTTGCTACATTTGAGTCGAAACTAATCCATCGAATGTTGTTTGTTTCTTTCCAACAAGGATCCCCGGAAAAAAGAAGAAAACCCCCTCTAAGAAACATTTGATTATGTCACATTAAGAAACGGAACAAAAATGTTGAATGCTAAATCTTAGGATGGAGCCCGGAAGGTAGAAAAGTTGCCTTTAAAAATCTCACATCAAATAAAAGGTTTCATTGGTGATGTTGACAATTATTAAACAAAAAAAAAATGGAAGTTCTCCTATAGGGACTAGGGAGCATGTTGAAAACTGCAGTCAACAACATGTTTTAGGCAACTCGGGCTACAGCAGCATGTATCGCATCCGCCAGAAGTGGGACAGTTTTGGAACTCAGACCAGCCATGCTAATCCTCCTGCAAAACAAACCGTGCACGTTAAGTCATCTGGAATTTCGGCATAAAACATAAGAGTTGTTAAACATGTTTTCAACATAGTTGACATTTCTCTTTATAGAAGATGAAATATGTGTCTATATATATAAATCACATCCTGAAGAAAATTAATGACAATGCCTATGTAGTAGATTTGCTGAAACACGTGTTCAACATAGTTGACATTTCTTTTTATTATCCTAGTACCAAGAAGAATCTAACTTGGACAAGTTCTTCTTTGAAGAGGGGAAGAATTGATGTGGAATAATATTTGTTTTAGACAATGGTTGCTAGGACACGTAGTTGTTTATCTGATAATGTTTGTTTTGGGTTTATCCTTCTGGTAAAGATGATTTAGTTCAGTTGTTAACTTCTATTATCTTGTTCCTTAGTGTTAGGAAAAGTTAGGAGCAAGAGGCATATATATATATACACTTAAACTAGCTACTGTGAAGCATTCATATTCAAGTATACAGTTAGTAAAATAATAGTTCTTTGCTTTTAGTGGTATAGCTATTCGTGTTATGACTATTTTTCCCCCTTCTTTTTATCATCCTGCGTCAAAAAGGGTTTAAAAAAATGTAACCCCCCAACATGGGGCATATTCAACTTCATGTTTATTTTACACCAAAAAAGAATTTGACAAATGCATGGTAAGCAAGATAACAAGGTGCATTGCTGCCATATTCACAATTAACTGGAGCATAGAACACGGAGAAAAAAAAGAGTATGCGTATCATATTCATTTGAACTCATTCAATAAAGTCATAATAAATAGAGTATCTTACCCATCAGATGTCATGTATATATGGTACTCTTTAGTCATGAAGGAAACTTGTTCAGCACTCAATCCAGTGAAAGTAAACATTCCAATCTGTTTGATAATGTGACTCCAATCTCCAGGTGTGCCTGATCAGTTAAAGGAGAAATTAGTATAAACTGCAGTAAAGGTATCACAAAAACAAAACTAGAAAGAACAGAGTAAGATGGTAAAGAATGAGCAAACAAGTAGTAGCTTCTTGCGTACTAGTGCAAGCCAACAATAATGATACAGATCCATCCAAAAAGACAAAAACTAAAGGAATTGAAAAAGGAGCTCAGTAGAGGCTGACCTCAGAAATGTCAAGCATAAAAATAAAAATAAAATGATACAAATCCATCCAAAAAGACAAAAACTAAAGGAGTTGAAAAAGGAGCTCAGTAGAGGCTGACCTCAGAAATGTAAAGCATAAAAATAAAAATAAAATGATACAGATCCATCCAAAAAGACAAAACTAAAGGAATTGTATAAGGAGCTTTGTAGAGGCTGACCTCTGGAACATAAAGCATCGAAAAGTTCTTGGCGCATATTGATGATGCGATCAGCCATTGCCTTCAACTCAATAGTCCAGTCATTGAACAAATCCCTGAAGAGAAGAAAAAACAAGTGGGAAATTTTAACACAGGAAAAGTCACCTAGCAAAAGAATGTGTACTAGGAACACCTCCTTGGCAGTATTAAATATATAGACACAACCAACCCATATTACGAAACAATCACAACCAGTAAAATCATCATCTTGGATATAGACAATGTTCACTAGAATCTCCCGTCTAATCAAACATATATTGGAAGAATGGCCTCTATAAATATCAAAGTAGTTACAACCATCATATTCATTACCACTTGACAATGCCATTCAAGACTAGTATTCATCCGAGAAAAAAAAAAAGCAGTGGGGAAAGAATAATAAGATAGTCAACAATAAATCCTTCTTTGTGTAGTTCGTCTTAGGAAAGCAGAAGTTTGGATCATTACCGGTCCTTGAGAATGGCAGCCACAATGGATGCACCATGAATGGGAGGACTTGAGTACATGGGCCTAATCACGAGTTTCAGTTGGCTCTCGACCCTGCTTGCAACATCGGCTGACTTGCAGACCTAGGTGAGTTTATTTTTAAAAAAATAGGGAAACTTATCAAAACACTAGAAGCTTTTAGTCATCGAAGAAAAATGAAAGTATAAAGTACATTATCTGCGCTTAGGATACAAAGAAAATAATAAGATTCAATGGGACAAAAAACATGCACGATTCACTTATTGTCACTGATAAAAAAACTTCAATCTCTCCATTTAATGCTTTCGAAGTCTTACAATGCTTAAGGCGCCAACACGTTCCCCATAAAGACCCAGATTCTTTGCATAGCTTTGTGCCACCAGCAATTCACCCCCATCAGCAACAAACAGACGAACAGGCTGGGCATCTGCATCTAGACTTCCGCTAGCAAAACCCTTTAGAACAAAAAATGATGGTTTAAAAAAATTATTTTTTATATCAAAGAATGGGCATCTGAGACATAGTAAAGAAACCAAGGAAAATGCCAACAAAAAGGAAGCTTAACACTCAAAGTTTGATTTTTTCTGCCCGTGCAAAACGTCAGGATTCAAGGGATTTAAAGTGGACGGATTTGTAATTTTAATGCGCACACACAAATTTCACAACGGTGAGAAGCAAGATGTTAGTTGCATGCAACAGGGATTACCTGATAAGCACTGTCAAAGAAAGGTAACAAAGCTTTTGATCTTATTAGCTGCCTAATCTGCTCCCATTGCTCAAGGGTTGGATCCACACCAGTGGGGTTATGTGCGCATGCATGTAGCAAAACAATAGATCCAGATGGAGCAGAACCAAGATCTTCTAGAAGTCCTGTAAGGAACAGAGGAGAAGATAACATTAAATAAAATAAACTTGATGAATATGAAATTGATCATGATACAATAAGTAACAAACACTTCACAGCTTGATAAATAATTCCAACCTTGAAAGTCAAGCCCTCGTGTTGCTGGAGCATAGTAGCGATATGTTTTGACAGACAACCCTGCTAAGTTGAAAACCTTTGGGTGATTACCCCAAGTTGGTGTTGGCAAGTATATAGTCCGCTGAGCAGACAAGTGCAGTAAAAAATGTTAAGGTTGGATCATCAAATTAACATCAGTTAAAAAGGAGGATAAGAAGGAGAAAAATATCAAGGACAAAGCACTTTACTTGGTGATAGTGTGTAGCCAAAAATTCACCCCCAACTCTTAATGAACCAGTTCCAGACAAGCATTGAACAGTGGTAACCCTGTTGTCTTGAATAGCAGGGCTATAACAAAAAAAAATGTAAGCACAAATAATTAGGTACTGATCAGCAAAAATCTTTACAAACAAGAAACCACTGATATTGTTTCTATTATTAACCTGTCAGCCCCAAAAATGAGCTTAGCACTCAATTTATTAAAATCAGCAAGCCCAACAATCGGAATATATTCCTTGTTGCGTGACCTGAAAATAATGCAGAACAGAACATCATAAAAAGTTCAGAGCACAATGCCACCGGAAATGATGAGAAAGAAACTATATATAGTCAGGTACTAACACGTCATTTATGAGTTGCTGCTCAACTCGCCTCACTACATTCAAAACAAGAGGTTTTCCTTCCTGGAACAATTCTCAGTATTAGTAAAACTCACAAGTTTCCAGCTGAATGATTATATTCGATAATTTTTAGTTACATTAAGGTCATTCTCGTGATTCATCCGCTAGCATTTTCAGCAGCCAAATTATATTAAACTAACAATTATATTTATAAATTAACATAATCTAGTAAGAAATAAACACAAGTGTAACCAAATATGAGTCTGACCTCAGTTCGGTAAGCACCAACTCCCAAGTTGAGCTTAACTGGACTTGGATCTTTGTTATAAGCAACAGTTACCTATTTATTCAAACACGCAACGAGAGTCAATAAAACAGAGCAAAAATTGAAAACGTTTCGTATGAAAGTACCTTAAGATTAACCGCTTCGGTGTAAAATTTACGTGAACTAATATTCAATCGTGCCGTGCGGCTTCAAAATTCATACGTAAACACAATCGCAGCTTAAGATCACGCAAGGAAACAAAGAATTTGCACAATAATCAAACCATACCTAGATTCATTAAACAAAATTGATATCGAATAATCATCCAAAAATAAAAATATTCAAATGAAGTATAGATCGTTGAGAACGCGATCTTAGAAACTCGGAAAAAGAAGTGAAATCGCGATATCGTGTCATGCGTTATATAATAGAGATGAATTTGAATATTATACCCCGAGGATAGGATCTTCGGGAGCACGAAGGAGGTGATTGAAGACGGAATCAGAAGAAGCAGCGGTTGGCGAAGCGGAGATGCTGTGGTGAGAAGCCATTTGATGAAGGAAGTGTCTGGCGAGAGTGTTGAGTCTGCGATCGGTGGGTGAAGATGAAGAATAAGAATCCAAAAGAGAGGTAGTTTTGTCAATAACCGGTGGGCTCATGCTGCTTTCTTACTATTAATTGGCTTTTGGTTTTGTTGGTCCCTGCGTGCGCGTATTAGAATAGAAAAGTATTCCCTCCACAAATTACAAAGTTGAATTGGAAGCAGAGTTTCTTATTGAAATTTCATTCACTTTTTTTTTTGCCTTCCCCTTATATGTAAGAAGAATGAATGAATTTGTTTTTTTGTTTTTCTTTCTATACTACTACTATAGTACTATTATCAAATGGATGATGATTATTCATTATTGTATACGCTACTACTACTATTATGTAATGGATGGCGATTGAAATGTCGCCGCTTGGATCGTTTATTCGGTGGGTAACGTTATCGCTTTCTTCATTACTCTTCGTCGCTTCTATTATATCATGCAATAAAGTCGTGATACATACCACTTTCTAACATAAGCTATTATTGTAACTAGTTATTGTAAATAACAATATGGGTAGCAGGAATATGAATATATAAGATTTTCTGTACCATTCGCCATTTAAAAAAGAATTATAGTATTGGTGACACTTAACTAGACTGATCTTCACGAGTCACCACCAAATATTTTAATTAGTTAGCCTTTTAGACAAAAATCTAATTCGATCATGAATGACTTTGTCAATAATTTAGACACATATCAAAAATAATCTTATAATTATGTACATTCAGATATTATCTATAGCAAAGTCATAGAATTTTAAAATAATAATAAAATTAAAAGATCTTATAAATATATATATTATAAAAGAAAAATATAATATAAACCTAAAAAATTATTTTAATATATTTCTTAAAAATTAGGTTTTTTATTTAAAAAAGATAGCGGAAATGCACCGTTTCACTTATATATATATATATATATATATATATATAATATAATATAATATAACCCCCTCTGTTTTTTAAAACACCCGAGACCCCCATGCCCTTCTCCTAATTTCCTTCTTTCAAGAAAATGGTTTTGTTCTTTTTTTTAAGTTTACCCTAGCATGTCTCATATCCATGTTAATGAATTATCATGAAACGCATAAAATATTGGGATATCAGTCCACATGATAATTGTCTTGCAATTTGGCCATAGGGATGGATCCCGATACACAAAAAATGAAACATATAAAAATATTAATTTAAGTCCTATTTTAAAAAAATCAAATCAAGAGACTTTGTAATTCCTCATTAATTGTCAAGATAACTTTAAAATATCATGTCAGATTTAAATAAGTTAGTTAGGTAAACATTAATAACTTATTTATAATTGTTGACCTTTACCAAACCTTTTAAACTATGTTATTGTTAAACACCTTTGGACTAAGGTAATGTTGTGATAAGCAGCATCTCACACAATCAAGCATTTGGGTCGACGAGGATACCTTGGCCTGACATCGCAAGGGCCTAAACTCTCAAGGTTTGAGACTTCTATGGGACTTGACTCTTACTGCTCAAAACAACAATCTGAATCATTAAGTCCCTCATTAGGTTTGGACCTTAATTTAAGCTTGAGCCTAATGTCACCTCAGCCTTTTCCGTATCTAAATATAATCCTATTTTGATAAATTATCATAAATACTTACATTAGTTAATTTTAATAATTATAAAAAAAATCCATTTAGTTTCTTCTAAAATTTATCCGAAGACTACACGTCAAAACGCATACCTCGTTTCTTGTAATATACTAATAAACCGCACGAATATAGGATTTGAGAGCCATGTTTGATGAGTAACAGGTTTTCGATCTTGCTCGGCTGTCAATTCATTTCGCCGCTAAATTATTGCAGAATTCTATACTAGTACAATATAACTTCGTTGCTGGGAGACAGAAACCACTGTTTAAGCTATTAATAATGAATTAAAACGAGCAACACATGAAGAATTATTAACTTCTGTAAGCCCTCTTTTGAAACAATAAATGGATAAGTTAATTCGTTAAATAAAATCAAGTTGAGGAAAGAAAACTTTAGAATTACATGTAGAAAGCTAACTACACATCCTCCACCTCAAACCACAGACTCCTCAGGGAAAACTCCGTCTGGCAAGCAAGTAGAAAGGGAAACCTACAACGGAATACTGCCAAATCCTTTTAGCGTCTTACAGGCAGTAACTCACTCCAGCTTTATACCGTCCATCTCATTGATCACCCCTTCAAGCTGCAAACAGAACACAACAAAATGGTCAAACAAGAGTCAAGAAACATGAAGAAATCTTAGCAAATATATGCAACAAAATGCATGGGAAGCATACCTTGACAATCTGACGCAAAAAGTAATCCCCATAACGTTTGGCAGGCTTAGACTCCATAACATGAATTGTCTCCTGCAGCAAATGAAAAAGACATTCAAAATTTGCAGCACCGTTTAAGATAGAAACTGGTGAACTGCCATACAGTTCAATTCCAAAAACCTAACTTTTGCATGACACTATGAACCCCTTATCCAATGTTTACAGCATTTGCACAAGGTAGTCAAGCAGGTGTCCATTCATCACTGACATCCCTGTGCACTTGGATTATTCTTAATATAAATAGAAGTAAAACATAAGTCAATTAAAACAAAAAGGATAAGACCAATCAAAAGACAATCACTGGTGTACTGCTGACCCAGTAATGTATTTGGAGGTTTATCCTTAATTCAACAAAGATTTAGAGAGCAAGGAAATGCTATTATTATCAAAGAAACAAATTTAACTGAAAAAGACACTCATGCCAATATGACCCAGAAAATCTGTTAACATCCCCAAATAGCATTTGAAATAAGTGAAAAGGAATATTCAGGAAAAACTAGTGAGCAAGCTTACATCATCAATATAGAAATCTAAATCGGCATTGGATGTAATTTTCCCATCACTATCAACAGCATGTGTCTTGTGCTTGTATGTCATCAAGATAGTCCTGCCAAGCATCAAAATGGAAATACATGAATAAGCTTATGCACAAAATTTATAATTTATAAACAAAATTCCTGATAATCAAGGGGGATGCTAAAATAATTGGATGTCTTGCAACCTTAAGGTGGGTTCATCCACTTCCATGTAACTTGCAAGTTTTGTGAGGGAGATTGTTGAATACACTTTCAAGAAGGTGCGGACACCTGATAGCAACTGTTGTTGCTTTGCTTCATAAAGGAATAGTTTCAACTGAAGTCTGTAGGCATCCTGACATAGAAGGCCCAAGGTGTAAATAGAAGTCTAAGAACAACATTATGAAAATGAATACCAAGTTTCAAAAAAAAATTGATCTCTTCACTGTAAAATTAAATAATAAAGTATAGAAAATACACACACTTAAGATTATGGTATCTAACATGCTCTTTAATGAAATCAATGGGAACAAGAACTCTAAAATATCAAAATTCACTTCAATGTAGTTCGCTAACTGCTCAGCTGACTATCCTTTAGTTGATCATGTTCTCTTTTTCGGTGTACAGTTTTTAGTTTTTAGGGGATGGATGAATATTCCTAACCAGATAACATTTCACCCATGAAGATTGTGGAAGGAGAAAAAATTAGTTATAAGCTCAATAAAGACAAACAGAAAAACAATGACTTTGAACTTCAGATTTTGGTTCAAATGCAGCTAACTTCAAATTTGAAGTTTTTGGGGGTTATGCACTCACTCCAAATGCTTTTTTAGTGACCCACATTGCATCAAAGGCATACCTGATTGTAATTTACTAGAGGCTCCTCGAAACTAGGTGCTGAAGGGGTAATGAACTTGGGGCATGCATATGAGAAGAGCTCATCATAGATAGCAAATGCCTCATCATCATATCTCTGCATTCTAACCATCTTTTCACCATACTTCTCACGTAACTGAGAGTTCACAGTTTCATCAACAAGCCTGCTTTGGGGGCAGAGTGAAAGGCTAATTGCCAGCAAGGCATACATTTGTTCATTTTTCTTCAGTATCTGCTCATATTGGGGTGATTTCTGATGATACTGCTTTGTCTTAAAGATGTACAAGAGAATTTTGTTAAATTCACGAATTGCTTCCACATATCTGTAAAAGAGGCTACATGTTAGGTCATGTAGTGAGATAATACAAAACATCATCTTGTGGAATAGAATTCTTCAATAGAGATGCAACCTTCAAACAGCTTTTCTTAAATGGAGCATTATTTTAAGCCAACATGCAACAAACTTCATCCAAAACAATGCATGGGGGAATATGTTCGATTATTGGTCTAGTTTTCTAATTAGAAGAAATACTGCAAGTGCATAGTACTCCAGAATAGTTGAGCATTTACCCATTTCTAACTTTTTTTAATAAATTTTGGATGCTCAATTGTACTTCATAAAGTACAGAACCAAGAAAGAAAAAAAAAAAAACAAATCCCATAACATACTTACACATTATAAGCTCATGGATTGGCAGAGATTCATACTATTCAGAAAGAGATCATAGACATTTTCAAATGAATAGAAAGAGAATATACTTCCATTAAGTGATTTATTAGATAATAAAAAAACAGAGAATCTTGAGAAATGAAAACTATGCAAAATTCAGAATAAGTATGGGAAGGAGCCATTGAACAGCTGGAAAAAGCCCCGGCCCAAATACGGAAATTTAATACAGAAGTAGATCAGTTTCAGCTAAATGGCTATTCTGAGATGGAACAAGAAAAAAATGAATTTAATTAATTCAATTTTACATGACTGGAACAATTAGAAAATTATGAGGCAAAAGACCAGCCACCATTGTTCAAAGACCAAAACAAAACTCATGTCCAACTATCAACACAAAACAGCAGTCACTAACAACATTAAGGAGCTATTAATTCAAGAATGTGATAACATAAAACACAAATAAAAATAAAATGATTACCTGCGGAGCATGAGATTGGCGAAACCATAGTGATAAATGGTGGTGATGTGACTCCCAATAACACTGGTAAAAACCCCTTGCTGAGTAATATCAATAGGAAGCAAGCACTTGAGCCCGGTATGATAATCCCCCAAAAGACAATGAACCCTAAGCAAGCCCACCATGCTAAAATACCCCAACACCTTCAGCACATTGCTCCCACCATTGTAATCATAACCATCGGTCGCGGTAAACTGCTCGAGCCCCTCCTTCTCCTGCTCCAGAATCTGAATAATGGCACTCTTCTCCACTAGCGCCTGGAGGAAGTTGAGGACCCCGAAAACATTCCAGGCCTGGTCAAACTGGCGCAAGAGGGCGATTTCTTGTTCAGTCTTGTTCTTCATCTTGGCGCGGTACTGGCAGAAGCTCTGGAACTGGTAGACGAACTCGTCGACCATGTCCCATAGCCACTGGTTGGGGAGCTGCATGTTGACGACGCCGTGGAGGACGACCTGGAAGAGGCTGCAGTAGTTGTCCCACGAGTCGATGCGCTGGCGGAGCGTCGGAGTGAGGCGGGCGTAGAGGTGGCGGAACCACATCTCGCGGTAGAGGAGGCAGAAGACGTGGTCGTTGTCGACGTAGTGCGCGACGGCGTCCACGGAGGGCCACGGGGTATCCTTGAAGAGACGATCCGAGAGGGTCTGGAAGGAGCTCTCGTACATCTGGTGGATCTCGTACACGTTCTTCTCGCGGATGTGACGGTACAGGTGAACCACGAAAGATTTTACCGAGTCGGGGACAAAATTCGGGTCGTACCCTAGTTCCTGCGGTTGCAGCGGGCGCTCTTCGAAGTCTTGGTTCGCCATGGTTGGAAGATGGAACAGGGTTCAGGGGAGAGAGATGCCGAGATAGAAGAACTAGGCTAGGGTTTGCGCACGCACACAGTTAGAGGACTTGGTAAGTTAACGAAACGCTATTTACCCAAACAAAAAAATAAATGAATAAATTGCTCAGAATATATTTTAACAAAAGTATTGAGCTTCTTGTATATATCCAAAGTTTAATAGGTTAGATAAAAAAAAAACTAAAAAAGATATTGAAATTTCTCCAAATAATAAAGTGGTCAAGAGTTGAAATACAGTTTTTAATATCTCAACTCTTGTATTTACATAAGAAATAGGGTAAGAAAATTAATTCTTATCTTGACTCTGAATTGTTAAAGTTTTTCATAACAGTAAATTTATAGTCAATTAGTTCTAACAATTCTGTTTAGGTATCAACACTAAAACTTCCCATAACTGTAAATTTAGAATCAATTAATTCAAAATTTTTAAATTTACATATTTTTTTTATAAAAATCAAAATATCATTTCTTTAATTTAATTCTATATATTAAAATAAGTGTAAGAAATGTTTATATTATATCACCAACTTCTCTTATTTTAAAAATTACTTTTCTTTCTTAAGAGATAATTATGTTCTATATTTTAGTTTATTTTAATGTGCACATCCATTTATAAAGATGAAGGTCACTATTTAGCTAAATTTAGTGTGATATTATCAATTTTCAAATTTTAATAGATGACTACGTAAAGTGTATTTAATTTTTCATTTAGATGGATAGAGACACACATTCCAACGTACATTTTGTGAAAAACTTCAACTTGTTACTTTTAATTCAACATCACTTTAGAGACTTTCCAACTAAAAAAAAAAAACATGCACTTGTATTATTTTCTTCAAAATTTTATTTATAAAATTTTTCTTTTAAAATTTGAGAGTTAGTAATAGGATTATTAGGTTTGGAAAGATGTTTTCTTGTTTTATTTTTTTTAATTATAAAAATATCACATTATTTTATTTTAAAATACTTGTAGTTGACAAATAAAACCATTTTTTTATTTTCAAATTTTTCCCATACAAAACATCTGAAAATAAGAATTAAATTAAAAATCAAGTAACATTTTTAAATTAAAAAAGATACTAATATTTTC
The DNA here is from genome assembly GCA_007407185.1 of Glycine tomentella. Taxonomy (NCBI): domain Eukaryota; kingdom Viridiplantae; phylum Streptophyta; class Magnoliopsida; order Fabales; family Fabaceae; genus Glycine; species Glycine tomentella. Next base: position 2,499,791 of record PYAF01004127.1, on the reverse strand, counting down.
TGTAATCAAATAGAATTTAAGGTTCGTACTCTTGTTGAGTTTTTTTCACATATATCTTTAGAAACAATCATATTTGAGACATAATAAATACTAAATTTAAATAAAAGTGCACATACCCAATAATTTGAGACTAAAAAACCAATTAAGAAAAGGCAGGCCCATAGAGAGAAGACCAGCAAGTGCGGTTCGGCAACCGATCCACCTTAGGAAAGGCAAAGCTTGGTCATTCCCAATTTAATAATTATTCAGAAGCTAAACTACACAAACTGTATCTACTGGACCAGACCAGATGAAATCTTAGTTCAAAGTTGAGCATCAAATCAATACTTCTTTAATCAACATTTGTTTTTGTCATATGATACATGTCAACATTTTTGTCCAAAACTGATTTCCATACCATACAGCATTCTTTTAAGGCATGAAGGCTGGAAAAGATGATGCGAAGCTCTTCACACTGAATTTATCCAGTTCAGAGTCTTTGCCTGTTTAAGTTAGTATGTGTTGAATGAGGTGCCTCATCATAGCTGTCAGGTTCGTCTTCTTCATCAGAAGAAAGAAGGGATGGACCCATCCATGCCTTAAACCCTTCGTTAACACGCCTTTCCACCTCTGGTGTGACTTCCAGGGGGCTCGCTTCCAGCATTTCCAACCCTAGATTTCGACCACTAAAATTTCCCTCGTCAAGAATTGTGGCTGCCTTTCTCCTCAAGAAGAAGGCAGTACCACCATATAGTACAACTAGTCCCCAACATGCAATTTCATAGCACCAAAACAGAGGTTTAGAGCAGTTGCTCATCATTGTCAAGAGAGTTGAACCAAGAAACAAGGCAAGACCACCAAAGACGATAGCAAAGATAAGGTTTAAGACGGATAGACAGCGAACACCACCTGTAAGTTATCCAAAGAAAACAAAAACTTAAATCAACTTTGGGCACATAAAATTATCAAATATCAGAAGAAATGAAGAATACAATTGATGCCATAATTTGGAAGCGTAGAAAAAGCACACAAGGGAAAAAATCATTTACAAGAAAACATACCCCGTCTTGAAGCACAATAATTATTTTCAACCACTTTCAAGCATCCATGCCTATTTGGAGCAGAATATGCAACAGTCATGCCTGTGAAATAATTATCATCATCATATTTATAATAAAAAGTCAAGAATAACCAAAGAGATAATCTCCACAATTATGGCCCAAAGCTTTTAAGACCAATAAGACAAGTCATTTAAACCCCAAAAACAGAAATTCCTGCAACGGTTGTCAAATGGGAGAAGAGGAACGAGAGGCGTCCCTCAGCTTTCCGGCTTACTAGTAGGAGACAAGATAATGCACCAGGAACAATCAAATGGGTATGTGCAACTCGTGTTTCTAAAAAAAATTAAATATTAGACTTAAATTGCATTGTTTATCCCTTCAGTTCAGACCATGTTATTTTGGTCCTCTAATTTTGCTGGAGCCAATTAAATCTCTAAGTTTAAACTTTAAACTAAGCAAATTTGTTTCTCTAGTCAATTTCTTTTACTAAAACCCTCAAATACTCTTTTTCTACTAAAAATCCTAATAAAATGCCAATTAAATCTCTCTGTCTTTTGCTCAAAATTCGCCAACCAAAAAATCAGATTTCACCAAATATTAAAATAAAAAAAATCTCTCTTCAAACCCTAATCCATTATCTTATAAAATCCTTCAAATTTTATCATGTTTGTACTTTGTACTAATTTTCTAACTTCTAAATTTTTACATTATTTTATATCCCAAATCCATTATCAATCCCCAGATATTTGAACAGAAAATAATAATTTGAGGGTTGTAGGTAGAAGAAAAATTGATAGAGACCAAATTTCCAAAAACAACTTAGGAGACCAAAATGGCACACAATCCACATCCACAATACCAAAGAATAGATGAATTATTAATAAAGAGGGTCAGTAGTCAGTACAGTTAAAAACAATTTTTGTATTAAGAGGTGGTGTAAGATACAGGAATTAGAGACCACTCTGTAGGCACCACAAACCATTGACTGTTCTGCAAAAAGTTAAACTATAGAAATGAAATATGAAATTTATTTCAAAACATAGTTATGTGGTTGACAATCATCCACATTATTTACCAAATCTGTGGAAAGAGTCCCCATAGTTAAATCTGTGGCATTATCCAAAAATCCAGTAAAAAGGTCAGGGGGTTGTATTGAAAATATAAATGAGAAATACTCTAGCAGAGTAATGGACGGTTGTGCGACTATTGGATTCCCAAATTTGTGCAGTTTTCTTAAATTTAAAACTGAAAACGTTTGACTTCCATGAATCAAACTGTAAAATTGTGAAGGATTGTGGATCCAAGATTTGAGAATGTAGCATTACTCTACTAAGATAGTATATACACTCTCACGTATCAATTTCTCTTCGAAATAGAAATTTCGGATTTGATGGCAATCATGAATTTCCACCATAAAAGGCAATATCAACAGGGCAACTCTTCCCACAATGCTTCTCTAGAAAAATATTCCCAGCGGCCCCCATTCCTGAGTTCTCTCAATGCCAAAAAGTTCTCCACCTCAAATGAGCCCCAACGCATAATATTCTCTCAATCATTATATTATATTTATAAATGTTTTAAATCAAACTTAGAACCAAGAGGAGAAGCCACCGAAGTGACATTAGTAAATTACATATAACACACAGTCTATGTAACTATATTTAGGCACCTTTCCCCATTAATGCATAAAATCAAACACCAAAAAAAAACAAATGAAAAAAAAATTGTGCATTATCTCTAAAAAAAAACTTAACCAAAAGCACCAATGAAATGGACTTCCTTACCAGCAACGAGATATGCAACGGAGAGCGCGAAAACGATCATGGAGGGAATGAACACAAGCATCCAATAATAATCAGCAATCTCCTGGTCCGTGAGATAAAAAGCGCCAGGAAACAGATCCGAATCGGAATCACCTTTCATACCTATCTGAATAGGTTGAAGCCTTCGATCGACGCAGAACGCTCTTCTTCCATCGCTACTTGGAAACACGATTTTCAAACTGATAACAGTGGACACGACGATTGCGACCACGATGACGGCCACGGAAGCCACCGTCACGGGCCTCTGAAGCTTGCCCCACGCCTTGTCTTCTTCTCTGAGGCTCTCGTACTCGCGCTTCGGCATGAACGCCTGGCGAAGCGCGTCGCCGATGATCGCCATTGACGGAAGTTGCGAGATCAAGCAGGCATGGATTTGTGGAATCTAGGGTTTCGAGTCTGCTCTGAAATTGGCTTTTCGAAACCCTAACATTAATCAATTTTGTTTTAGTGAAAAGTGTATGGCTTCGAAGAAAATGGAATTTGGACGATGGTAAAGAAACTTGATAATAGTGACAGTGATAGAAACTTGTAACTGCGGGCTTAGGGTTTGAATCGTGAATTAACAGATTGGAAGTTGAAACTAAACGTGAAGGAGATGAAAAAGATTATTCGATTTCGGTGCTCTGGTTTGAATCGTGAATTAATGTTTTTGAACTACGCTTTTTTATTTTTTAGGTGACGGTCGCGAAGCTGCTTTCAGAATTTGGTGCACCGACGGCAAGGGTTATGCTTATGCATAATTTGGTCTCAAATGAATAATTATTTTTCTTTTTATACTTTTTATTTTATTATTACATTTTTATTTTCTTTTTCTATATTTTTATTATAATTTTTCTTTCTGTTTACACTTATAGAATCACAAGTTGCTAAAATAAAATAAGTTTATTAATTTTTATAAAATTTATTATAAAAAATTATCTATACTATTAATAAAGAAAATATTCCTTTTGGTCCACAAATTTTACATGATTTTATTCTTTTTCAGTTTTTAAACCTCTATTTTTTTAATTAGTTTTTATTAGACTATTTTTAATTTCTAATTTTTTTCCTTTTCTTTTATTTTTACTTAAAATATGTGAAGTCCCCCTAGTCAAAATAATTATTTTATTAATTGATATAATTTCATTCATATTTATAAGATCAAATTAAAAGTGATATTTGTTTATTATTATCATTTACACTAATTATTTTTAAATTAAAATATCATAAGTACTAATAAACAATTAATTAGTAGAGAGAAAGTAATTCATACAAAAAAAAAAGTCTTGCTTCACAGGTCATGGGTCACGGATCTCAGACTCACACGGAAGAATTTGTGCAATTTTAAAAAAAAAAAACTAAAAAATGATTAATATAATTCAGGTAAATTCTAACGTTCATAAAGGGTTTTTAATATTTTCATAAGCATACCAATAATATAATCTATATAATGTCACGTGTATTAATTTATAAAAGACATAATACACTTTATACTTTAAAATAGGAGATTTATAACTCCATGAGAAATCTTATTTCGAAATAATAAAAAAATTAATAAATATTATCAATTAAATAAAATTAAACTCTTATTCATACAAATTAATTTTAATATATATTTAATTAATAAAAACTAATATTTAAGGAATTAATTGATATATATTTTGGTAACAAAAAAAACTACTATACACCAATAGTATAATTTTTTTTACATCCTTAACCAATAATTTTTTTTATAGTAACAATATGTCAATTAAATTCAATATTTAATAATATAATTTAAGAAATTAAATATATTAAATAACTTTAAATATATTTAAGCTGAAAATACAAATTATTATGTTATATTCTATTATTACTTTATATTATCTACAATAAATAGCTAAATAATAATTTTTTTATCGTTGTATCCTTTAATCGATACATTGGTGGAACAGAAATACAGAATTATAGTATAATTAAGGTATAAAAATATTTAATAAAATGTGTACAATAAAAGATACAAATATTAAAAGTAAAAACATTATATAAGAAATTTTGACATTAAAATATTAACGAATAAATATTGATATCCAAAATATTAATAAAGTTAAAATATTGCATCTAATAAAATATTTTCGAGACAAAAAATATCATCAAAAAGCACTATAACTTAATTTGCTCAAGTGTTATGCCAACCTAAAACTCATGTGTTCAAGTAACCTTTCAATTATTTTTTTACGATTTAGGTCATGGCTTCAAAGCCAAATCTAAGCTGAGCTGGATTCTTGTTTTCATTGTTAACTTATAAACAAATTTCTTTCAATAATTTGTTAATGGGATATAGTTGTAAAATTTAATAATATAAAATAGTTAACTAAAAAATAATATTAAAACTTAATTGTATTCTTTAACTATTTACACCCATTTGCATCATCCAAGTTGTTACCCACATACCACAATCAATCCTATTTTATAAAATCACCAATTTTTAACTTGTAATTTAATTAGTATACATATTCAATAAGTTAAATATAATAAATAAAATTATGAGTCTTGTTTTTGTATGTTTCACCCTTTAAGATGCACAATTTCATATTTGTTAATTAATAGTCTCTTTGTCGAGAAACATAAGTAGAAGGATTCATGTTGCATAAATTTTTCTATATATCAAGCCTACACAAAATTTATTTATTACATCAACAAATAGTTGATTTAATGTCATTTTTTAAGCATTATAATAGTGGATAATATTTATCAATAGTTTAATATTGAATTATCTTTATCCCTATTTGATGTTGTTGAAATTAAGTCAAAGGCAATAATTTCATTCTTTGATACATCAAGAACCACCAAAAATAAATGAGAATTTTTCTAATTGACCAGGATAAATATCTATTTATATATAAATAAAAAATTAAATTATCAAAATATAAGAATAAAATGATAATAAAAGTTTATTGATATTCACCTTTATAAAAAAATCAATTTTATCCATAAAAAAATCTTAATAATATTCTCTCATTTTTGTTGAAAACTTAATTAAATCAATAGCACAATGTTGCTACCAATTGAACGTGGAGGAAGGGGAAAATGTAGATATAAGAGCATCTCCAAGGCTGGTTTCTTAGAGGGTTGCTTAAACTAAGAAATTGTTCCTTATGATTTTTCAGCATTGGAGGGGAATGACGTGGCAGAACCCAAATTTTTAGCACAGGATCCGCTCCTTATATAAGCAACCGGTTGCTTGTTATTAAAAAACAATTTTTTTGCATCAAAATCGTTATGTTCGTTACTATCAACAGAATATCACAAGCCACAGGAAGAGATTGAACATTTTTGGGAAGAAGATGAACAGTTCCACACAAAAAAAAATTAAAGCTTACCCTTACCGTGACGGAACACAGCCCACAGGAAGGGGGGTTTGGCCCACTGAACTGGTGCAACCTCCACTAGAAGAGCCACGCGTCGGCGCAGGCGCAATGCTCGCTGCACCGCCTCAACGCGCACACAGAGAAGGCGAGGGAGAAGTGAGTGAGACGGAGAAGGGAGAGAGCTGAGAGGGCGACATAACTGAGGGGGTGAGGGGACGAGAGAGCTGAGGGGGTGAGGGATGAGAGAGATGAGGCGGTGGCGGGGTGAGAGACATGAGGGGGTGAGAGGGAGAGGTGAGTGAGAGGCACGAGTGAGGAGGTGAGGGACCGAGAGAGATGAGGGGGTAAAAGGGAGAGTGAGAGGCACGAGTGAGGAGGTGAGGGGCCGAGAGAGATGAGGGGGTGAGAGGGAAAGGTCAGTGAGTGAGGAGGTGTGAGGGGTCGAGAGAGATGTGAGGGGCCGAGAGAGATGTGAGGGGTCGAGAGGGACAGTGAAGCTTCTGGAATTTGTGGAGTGTGTGTGAGTGGAATGTGTGTGTTTTTGTAAAATGAATTTTTTTTTTACCAAAAAAAATTGAAAATCACAAAGTATATGACCGTTGCATCACAAAATAAACATTTAATAAAGCTTTCATTAATGCTAAACTTTAAAGTTGAAAAGAAAAGTAACGGTAAAAAATATGAACGTTGAAAAAAAATATAACGGGCAAATGAAAGGTGATTATAAATATGGGTGGATTGTTTTGCTTCTTCATACACAATTGGTACTTCTAATTTTTTTTTGTTCCATCCATTGTCAAGATTTTTTCTGAAATGGATCCCAATTAGTATAATCACCAAAGTATTTACAATTTTTTGCCAAATCAACCACCCCCTACAAGTGAAAATCCTGCAAATCCACCACATCCATCCCAATATATGATGTATCCACCAGTACCCCATACGAGTGAAAATTCACAAACTAACCCACACCACCGCCATACTTCATGTATCCTCAACCACCCCTTACCAGTGAAAAATTGCAAAAACCTCCTCAGTATATGATGTATCCATCACCCTCACACTTGTGGTATATGCATCCTCCATCTAATGTAGAGTCACCTACCGGTGATAGTTCTCAAAATCCACAAATTTCTAGTCAACCATCACCCCCCATTAATCCAAACACATGTTATAGACTTTCATTATCGAATATTTTGAATCCACTATGGGTGTAGAAAATATTCTACTACATGAGGGTGACAACAATGGTAGTGGAAAAAAATCACGTACAGCATTCTCGGTGGCAGAAGATGTGATTCTTATCCGATCATGGCTCAATGTGTCAAAGGATTCAATAATCAGTGTCGACCAAACATCAAAGCAATATTGGACAAGGATTAAAAATGCGTACAGCAATGACGATGCCCGAGAAAGTGGGTTATTTTGTGAAAGAAGCTGGACTCAATTGAAAGCTCGATGGAACACGATCCATCCAGCAGTTCAAAAGTTTAATGGATGCTATAAACAAGCAGATAAGCATAGGAGAAGTGGAAGTTCGGAGAAGGATTGTATGGCTAATGCTCACTTGATTTACTCCCAGGATACAGGTAAAAAATTTGAGGTTGAACATGCTTGGTTGTTGTTGAAAGATCAACCAAAATTCGATGTAGATTTTATGTCAAATGCTTCAAAAATAACCAAGGTTTCCGCAGGTGAAAATTACTCATCGTCTTCTAACACCGAGACACCCTTTGAAGCCAAAGAATATGATACGCCTTCGCCAATGTCTCGCCCTATTGGACAAAAAGCAGCAAAAAGAAAGAGCAAAGGAAAAAAAGCTTCTAGCAATATCGATTTATCTGGTATAGAAAGTGTAATGAATGAGAAGAATGCAAACACATTAAAACTCATTCAGTTAAAGGAGGAACAAGAAAGGCGTATATGAAATCCTCATGAAGGATATATCCAACATGTCAGATAAACAACGCGAAGACCACGAAAAATATTGTGAGCATATTAGGAAGAAGTTGTTTAATTAAAGTTCAGTCCATATCTTTGAATTAGTTGTTATTCAGTTACTATGTATCCAATTATTAACAATGTAGGTCCTTGTTGTATCAAATAATGAAAACTTTATTTTATGAAACAAGTTGTTAGAAACTAGCCGTTGGAAGCTAGTCGTTGGAAAGTAGCCGTTGGAAAGTAGCCGTTGGAAATGAAGCTATATAAATGTCTAATGTTTCATCATTTTCACATGTGCTGATACAAATTACGCAATATATCTCTCTCATTTCAAACACTTCAGAGACCATATAATGGATCCAAACATCATTTTGGATGAAGTTTTAGATCAAATGATAAACGAGGAATTGGAAGACAACACCGATCAAGACCTCATTAGGTTGATACTTCAAAGCCAACAACAACTACATGGCAACACCGTCGGTCGTATGCAAAGAAGAGTCGTACATTGAAATCGCGAAGAAGGTCATGAGCGATTGTTTAATGACTATTTCTCAGTAAATCCTGTGTACACAGAGATTCAGTTCCGAAGAAGATTTCGTATGCGAAGGCATGTGTTTCTTCATATTGTAGATGGGCTCAGCAATCATGATGAGTACTTTCAAGCGAGGTTCGATTGACTGGGTCGAAGAGGACTATCTCCATTACAAAAGTGCACAGCTGCACTTCGTATTTTGGCTTATGGCTCACCTGCTGACAACGTGGATGAATATGTTCGAATTGGTGAAACAATCGCAGTGGAATGCTTGGAGTGATTTGTATAAGGCATCTGCACCATATTTGGGAATCAGTACTTGAGGAGCCCAAGTAACGAAGACATCGAACGACTGCTACAACTAGGACTGGCACACGGATTCCCAGGTATGTTAGGTTCTATTGATTGTATGCACTGAAAATGGAAAAATTGTCCTGTTGCATGGAAAGGTCAATTTTGTCGAGGTGATCATCACAATTCGACAATCATTCTTGAAGTCATTGCATCACAAGACTTGTGGATTTGACATGCATTTTTTGGTACCGCGGGTTCTAATAATGACATTACTGTGTTAAATGGATCTAATGTGTTTGATGAAGTTTTGTCGGCACATGCTCCTACAGTACAATACACAGTGAATAGAACCCAATATAATATGGGATACTATTTAGCCGATGGTATTTATCCAGACTTTGTTACATTTGTGAAGACCATCTCAATGCCACAAGGAGAAAAGCGAAAATTATTTGCTTAACGACAAGAATTGGCAAGAAAAGATGTAGAACGAGCGTTCAGAGTGCTCCAATCTCGATTCGCAATTATACGTGGTCCGTCACGTTTTTGGGATATTGGTAAAATGAAGAATATCATCTATGCATGTATCATATTGCATAACATGATTGTCGAGGACGAACGTGACACATATCAAAGTAATATTGATTACGATAATGTAGGTAACAACACGTCAACATTCGAAGTATCTTCAGGTGCTCA
>PYAF01004127.1:2445491-2484625 GCA_007407185.1 Glycine tomentella | reverse complement strand
ATTTTTACATATGGATAGAAACGAAAGAAAAGTGTTACCAAATGTTTTTAGGCTTAATGTGACATTATGTTTTTAAGTTATTTTGTTTTGATATATTAAGTTTTAAAATTTTTATTTAATTTTTTATATTTTCAAATATATTATTTTGTTCCTTTTCAATATTCTTGTTAGAAATGTAAGTGTTATTTAATTTTTAAATTTATAAAAAGGACCAAAATGACATACTACGAAAATAAAAAATATCAAAATGAAAATTTTTAAAATTTAATGTATCAAAATGAAACAACTAATCAAAAATGACATTAAATCTTTTAGAATAATTAATTTTATATAGTGTCATTTTTTTAACACTATCTTTATTTTATTTAAAAAATAAAAAAGTATCATCTCCTTTGACCTTTTCGAGATTTGAAAGGTAAAAATTGTAGCATTACATAAATCGATTGGTGTCAACTCATAATTTCATCGGAATAACGCGTGTTGCGTTTCATTGGAAGATGATTATGATCGGCCTAATTGTTAAACCTCATCCACAATTGGACATTGTCGATCTTCTTCTTTGCCTTTGTCAACGCGTTGCTATTGGCAGAAGTGATAAGAAATTTATTGTTGTTGGGTGAAGCTGCAATTCTGGTTGCGTAGGGAGGTTGTAGCAGGGACAAAAGTGGAGGCGTGGTAGCGATCTTTAGGGTTAGCGATGAGGAACAAAGTGGCGGAAGAAAAAGAAGCTTTTATCATTGTGATTGAGAATAATTAGTGAATTAAATTATGATAGTTGTTGAATGATTAAATTAAATGAAGAAAATAATATTAATAATAATATGAAAGTGAAAGTTATTGTTATTTGTAGTTTTAGATACATCTTTTTTTCATTTACTTAGCAATTTTTAATTTTTTAAATAAAAATATAGTTGAGGTTTATAGTTGTCATTATCTTAATTTAACTATTCTACAATTTAAAACATTAAATTTCTAATGAAAATTGAAAAATGATCAAAATGATATATTTGAAAAACATAAAAAATAAAAATAAAAATAATTGTAAAAATAATGGAAAAAATGATATTAAACAATTAAAAATTAACAAAACACTAAAGTTTGTAACAGAAAATAAAAAAAAAGATAAAATGATATATTTTGAAATTATAAAGAACGAAAACAATTTTTTAAAACTTAATATATAAAGATGAAATAAGTGTGAAACAAAATTGATAAAAACGGTAAAGATTTGGTTGAAATATTTTATTAATAAATAATCATAAAAATATGATTAAATTTTGATTAAGTTTCCTATTTTACGGTTTTGCGGAAACAACTTCCGCATTTATATTAAAATCCTGTTGACTGTATATGATGCAAATCTTGTTTCTGGACTGTTTACAGGTGACGCTGTGGCATAGCGAAGCACGCCTTCACACTACCACGTGCACTCCAATTATTGGTCACGTATGTCTCATTCCAATTCTACCCCTACTTTACCTCAACGGAATTCATTCAGCGACGTAGTCGCAGCAATTTTTGTATTTTGTTGGAGACCGTTACTTATAATATCTCTGTGCTATCGCCGGAATCGTTCTTTCATCTCAACGGAAACTATCGGTCGTGTCGTCGCCGGCGAGAGGCCATGGTGAATCCCTTGGTGGAACGTGCCACGAGCAGCATGCTCGTGGGCCCTGATTGGGCCTTGAACATGGAGATCTGTGACATACTCAATCGTGACCCTGGGTGCGTATACCATCGGATTTTTGCGGTTTTTTCTTTTTTTGACGTAATCGAGAGAGCACGTGTTTTTTTATGCGCCATTTCTTCTTCTTTCTCCTCGTTGTGTGTTTTGATCGAACAGTTCTTTTTTGTTTCTGCGGTTTATGGCGGAATTGTTGCGAACAAAAATGCACGAGTGAGATTTCTTTGGTTTTTATATTATTGATTAATTCTGACGATGGTAGCTAGGTTATAGAGTGGAATTAGTGTTGATGGATGAAGATTGGCGTTTCCTGATTCCTTCTGCGTTTCTTATACTCTTATTTGTTTCATGATGATGATATTGGTGGTTGTGATTTCACTTTTTGCATTGTTCTATTAACTGTAACAGCTATGGAACAGAGGTTGGGCTTGAGTTTTTACTTTTTGAATTGGTGATTGGGGATTGAGTGCTGTTGTTCCATTGATCAATTAGGGTGCATGACCCACTTGTTCATGCTGATGCTATGTGATGTCTAATTAGCTTCTGGTCAGTGGTCACTATAAGTTGCCAGTTCCCTTCTATAGGACATTATGAGCCTTCTAGGAGCTAATACTTGTGTTTGGATCCATTAGTTACGTTTCATAATTTGGAAATCTTATATCTGATTATAGTATTTATTGTTTGCAAGTTGATCATGAGTTGTTTTAGTCTTTTGCTAATGGGAAAAAATGGTGGAACACCTTATTATATTTCTTAATTTATGTTTTTATGCATTTCTGAGTTTATAAGTTTGAAACTGGAATTTTTATTTTTTTAATGGATATTGGTCTGAGGTGGTCCAGTACGGGGTATATTCATGCCCAGATCAATTCTGCTCTTGATGGCGAGTGGCTTCAAGAAGGTTGGACATGGCAGAGCACCATGAAGGTGGTGCGGTGCCTGTAAAGACTCTAATGCTCAAATTAAAGAGTGATTCTGGCTGAGTAACAATATATGTTGAATCTAAGATCTTACTAGTAAAGGGGAGGAGTCACATATTTATAGGTGAAGATGGTGGGTTTCGGATGCGTTATAGTTACCAAATCCAGTGGGTTGGGGGTGATAGACAGCCATATTTCGGCGATAAAGATAGGGGACTAATGTTGTCCTGGTTAAGATCAACGATCAGGGTCCATCTATAGGTTCTTATATGACAAGGCGTAACTCATGTGGCAGAAGAAAAGGTATCTGGGTCTTGTTGCGTGGGCAATACCTCATAAATGCAATCTGTACCTTCCCATGTACCATGTGCTGGAATGAATCCTCTAGATGATCCGTAGTGAGATGTTTGCTTGGGTTTCCAGGTTCCTTCTGTCTTAACTGAGGCATTGTATCTCGATTGTGGGGGAGATCTGCCTGGGGCCCACCGATTTATGCTTATCTGGGATGGGCTGGAACAGATATAAATGTTTAACTGGAATTTTATGTATAAAAGTATAACTTAGTTTCCTGGTTTGTCTTTGAGAGTTTGCTAACTCAGTTTGGTTATGATTTATCAGGCAAGCAAAGGATGTTGTTAAAGGTATAAAGAAGCGGATTGGAAGTAAAGTTCCTAGAGTTCAAATTCTTGCGCTGACTGTAAGCTCTCTGCTTGTCTGAAATAGACATTTCCTTAATATATTTAAGGAATAATAGATACCACATTCCACAACTACCATATATGCCTGTGGATTAAATAATAAAAAATTATTAGAAGAGAAGAAGACTACTAACTTGTTTGACTCCTGGGATTAATTTTTTTCAATGTTTATTGATAAATAGCTGGAGTAAAGTCAATACAAGCTTTTATTATCTATTGACGATTAGTTTGCCATTTTCTTTTTGATGTTTGAAATAGAAGTTTTTTCTCTGAACTAGTTTGGAGTAAAGTCAGTAGTGTGATTTATATGGAAATTGAATGTTCCATAATGCAGTTGCTGTTCGTTGTTCAGATTGCCTGGATGTTTTAGTTCATTACTTCTGTCTGAGAATACCTTAGATCTGTATAAATTAGGTTTGCTCAGATAGGGAGGATTCTATCTAGTCTGCGTATAAAGAAAATTTCTGTATCATGTTTAATAATTGGAAAAGCTCATTTGTTTTCCATTTGACTGCTATATTTTAGCTGCTGGAGACAATCATAAAGAATTGTGGGGACATTGTCCACATGCATGTTGCCGAGAGAGATGTTCTTCATGAGATGGTGAAAATAGTAAAGAAGAAGGTATTGATATTTCTTGGATGTTTTCATAGCCTTCCTATTTTATACCTGATTTCATCATGAAAAATATGTTTATCATATTTATCACGCAAATTGTAGCCTGATTATCATGTCAGAGAGAAGATATTGATTCTTATAGATACTTGGCAAGAAGCTTTTGGAGGGCCAAGGGCAAGATATCCACAGTATTATGCAGCATACCAGGAGCTTTTGGTATGTTAATCAAGTTATTTGCATCGAGATTTTTTTAACAAGTATTTCATTGCCACTCATTACTAACAGGAAAGATAGAGTTCTTAAAAGAAGCATTTGCCACTTTTCTTTTGGACATAATGCTCATCATCTGATTGCTTATGTGGGTTTTGACTTTTAATGTTGATGGTTACAATCAGAATATTTTCATAAATTTTTTTAATTTAATTTGTTTATCTATTCCTTTTGTTCTATAAAGGATTTGTTTGTTTCAGCATGCTGGGGCAGCATTCCCTCAGAGGTCTGAGCAATCTGCACCGGTATTTACACCGCTACAAACACAACCATTGTCATCATACCCACAAAATATACGAGACACTGTTGCTCGGCAAGACACAGCTGAGTCCTCAGTGGATTCTGAGTTTCCAGCCCTAAGGTACATTTCTATCTCTTTTCTTGTCATCATGTATAAGGAAGTTGACTTCATTGTTGATAACTTGATATTGATTGATACTCATCTCTTGTCTTCTAATTCCATGCTATCTTCAGATTTTTCTTTGATGGAATGTGTTAATTATATTTGTCCCTAAATATAAGACTCTTTTTAAATTTGTTTGTCTGTAAGACTTTTTTCAAATTGCCTCTTACATTAATTATTTTTTCACCAAAATACCGTTAATTACTGATAAATTCATTATCTCTTATGAGCGTTGGAGAAGATGACCAACACACATTAATTAGATAGAAAATCATTAATTGGAAAGAATGAGATGATGAGTCCCAATAATTTTAAGGGTAATTTTAGAAAAATAATATAAATTGTTAACAAATTTAATGCTACTAACTAACTTAACCAACTTTCTTAAAGGATGTGAATTAGTTAAAAGAGTATTATTTTTAGGAATGGATGTATAAATCTAGTATAGTTCAGGATCATAACCATATCTATTACCAATCTAGGTTTTCTTTGTAGCTCAGATGTCACATTTTGAAGCTATATATTTTATAAATGTTATAAGGAGTTGAATGTTGGCCAGCACATAGACAACATAAGCATAAAATATGGGTAGTAGAAATGAGGATATTAAGGTGAATGTGTGGTTATACGAAGATGAATAAGATAAAAAATAAAAATATTCGACGAAAGGTAACAGTAGTACCGGTGAGTGAAAAGATGAAGAAACATAGATTGAAGTGGTTTGGATACGTAATGAGATGACCCCTAGATGCTCCCGTAAGAACAAAAGTTTGTTACCAAGAGCTCGACAAAAAGAGGTAGAGTAGAACGAAATTTACCTGGGGAAAGGTAGTTAAATAAGGCTTAATGGAGTGAGATATAGATTGGTGGACAATGTGTCTTAGGACGGAATAGAGAAAAACTATAAGCTTGGTGGAGGGTTAGATCTATTGTTATCTTTATGTTCTAGATGATCCATTTTTAGTCCTTTTCCTCTTCATCTCCCCTCCTTCTTTCCCCCTTATTTTCTTCTATCTTATTTACTTTTCTTTTCTTATTTTCCCTTTCCCTTCCCCTTCCTCTTCCATTTTTTTTTTCAACCTCCTCGTATCTATCATTTGGTTCATCTACCGTCGATCCCAATTAGCTTAGGTTAAAGGTCCTGTTGATATTGATGTTGATATTGTTTCTTTTATAAATAGCCTTGGTACTGGTTTTATCAATTAAGATGGTTGTTGCATCATCTTTCATTTGATACTTGCTTTTTAAAGTATTTGAAAGCATTTAATAGGGTGTATTAAATGCTCTTTAACTAGTGTCCTTAGGGTGCTTGTTAGCATGACCCTATTCTTTTTTATTTAGAGAATTTCATGTGGGTCTCGCAAAACAGAAACTAGAGAGTGGGCCAAGGTTTTTCAATGGGACTCATAAAATATACCCATTAATAGAGTGTATATTGTCATCATTTCTCTAATTACTATTATGTTGATGACAAAATTAGGCTACACGGTACAACTACCATCAATAATCATGCATTGATTTGTTTTGATTGAACTTTCTATTGTCAGTTTGTCTGAAATTCAGAATGCACGTGGTATTATGGATGTTCTTGCAGAAATGCTCAATGCATTAGACCCTGGTAACAACAAAGTAAGTTGTTCAATCCAAACTTTCAAATTATGATGTAAATGAATAAAAAATATTTTGTGAAGCTTAAGGTTTTCATTGAACCGAACTACTGATTCTATTGAATATATGACATTTCATGTATGACCTTCTATTTTCAGGGGCTTCAGCAGGAAGTTATTGTTGATTTAGTGGAGCAATGCCAAACATACAAACAGAGAGTGGTACACCTTGTTAATTCAACTTCGTAAGGCCTCATTCCCTTTTCATTACAACGTAATTATTGTCATATTATATATTCTTTACATGTTTGATTCATGTTAACTCTATTCTCAGTAAATTTTCTTCTTTAAATCCAAACAAAAAACCATTAATCATGAATGGTTTTGTGTACTTTTACAGGGATGAGTCACTGCTTTGCCAAGGCCTAGCTCTGAATGATGATCTGCAGCGTGTCCTGGCCAAGCATGAATCCATTGCTTCAGGAACTTCTGCTCAAAATCATACTGAAAAACCAAAGCCTGTTCCTACTGGAGCACTTGTAGATGTTGATGGTCCTTTGGTTGATATTGGAGATAGAAGTAAACAAACAGATGCGAGGTTGTCCATTGTCTATTGTTGTTCTGTACTATTGCTCTGCATTCATTGGCATATGATTTTATGAGTCTTACCCAATGAAAGTTCAAATAATTCCTTTTATACCCTATTGGAATCCGTGTACTTCATTACCATTTGGTATGTTTGACCCAGTAAATTTTATAATTCAAAATAAATTCTAAACTTTGTGCCAATGGAAACCTGGAAACCTGTTTGTATTGTTTCTAGTGGAATGATAGTCTTTGCTGTTAGGAGTCATATTGAAGATGATTTTTTTCTGTAAGCTTTAAAGCTAACCTTTGTGAATTTTTGTGCTATTATTTTATCTTGGATGCTTTAGATTTTTGTCATTCTTGGGAGTTGGGAGTGTTATATGCCATCATCAGAAGTTTCCATCAATGTGTATTGCTTCATATATTGGTAATGGTTGTTGAATCTCTTGTCTTTGTTGACCTAGGCAATAAGCCTAGATTTGGCTGCAGACTTGCATATGTTATTTACTCATGTATAAACATGCAGAAACAGATTTGTCTGGTGTCTTCTGGTTATATATGGCTTTTCAGTTTAATATATTTTTGCAGTTCGTCTTGTGGTGCTGAAGCTGGGTCTCAAACATTAAATCAGTTAATGCTTCCTGCACCCCCAACATCAAATGGATCAGCTCCCCCTGCCAAGGTTGATCCCAAAATGGACCTACTCAGTGGTGACGACTATAACTCACCAAAAGCAGATACTTCACTTGCTCTTGTTCCTCTAGGAGAACAGCAGCCAGCCAGCCCTATGTCTCAACAGAATGCCCTTGTTCTTTTTGATATGTTTTCTAATGGAAGCAATGCACCTATTTCTGTTAATACCCAGCCAATTAATGTTGCTGGCCAAACCAGTCCATTGGCTCCTCAATTTCAACAACAGACTTTCATATCTCAAGGGGTGTTTTACCCCAGTGGAAGTGTGCCAAATGTGGGGTCACCTCGGTATGAGCAATCACCTTTTGTGCAGAGCACAGGTCCTTCCTGGAATGGCCAGGTTGCGCAACAGCAACAGCCTCCTTCACCAGTTTATGGTGCACTTTATGCTTCTTTATTGTGTTTAATTCCTGTTTGACTCGAATCCTTTTGCAATTGCATTCTCTTCTTTTTAGCAGTTGCTGTGATGAATTTTTGATTTCTGATCCCTGATTGCTGCTTTTAAGTTGGTTCATGGAAAATTCATAGGTCTTAAACGTTTTCTTTCCCAACTGACAGGCTGTAATTTGCTGGGTAGGTGACTGTCGATTGGATTGGGGAGAATGTCAATGTATAGCATTTGTGCTCTCTTATTTGGGATTTTTTGCATCATTCACCCTTTTTTATTTTCTGGTTTACAGGTACAGGAAGTGGTGGAT
Source organism: Glycine tomentella (assembly GCA_007407185.1). Classification (NCBI taxonomy): domain Eukaryota; kingdom Viridiplantae; phylum Streptophyta; class Magnoliopsida; order Fabales; family Fabaceae; genus Glycine; species Glycine tomentella. Next base: position 2,476,446 of record PYAF01004127.1, on the reverse strand, counting down.
CATTTCCGCCACCTCCCTGGGAAGCGCAACCTACAGACTATGATAGTCCAGTAGCAGGCAGTCAATACCCACAACCACTGCAAGTCACTCAAATGGTTATGACTCGTGTACAAAGCGGTGCACATCCTCAGGGACCTCAAGCAATGGGGCATGACCAAGCTGTTGGAATGTATATGCAGCCAAATGCTGGCCATGTTCAAAGCAATCAATTAGGCTTGTACCCGCAACATATTCAGGGTGTTGCTGGTCCCTATATGGGTATGGTTTCACATCAAATGCATAATAGTCCTGTGGCTTCCATGTATCCTCAACCGATGTATGGCAACCAATTCGGAGGATATGGCTATGGTCAGCAACCAAGGGTTCAATATGTTGAGCAGCAAATGTATGGTTTATCTGTGAGAGATGATGGTGCTCTGAGAAATTCTTACCAGGTTTCTTCTACATCCTATGTGCCACCGGGGAAGCCTTCCAAGCCAGAAGATAAGTTATTTGGGGACCTTGTTAACATGGCAAAAGTGAAACCAAAGCCTACTCCTGACCGAACTGGTAGCATGTAAAACTGGGATTGGGTTTGCATTTTTCACCTGTTTGCCAAATCTTTTCCTCTTTTTCCTTCATTCTTTTCATTTTAGTTTTACATATATTAAAATATAATAATATATGTACATTATTTATTTTGTTATTGCTCCATATAGTGTTGCTTGTTTGGCAATTGGCAATAAATTATGTACATTACATTTTTGTTCTTATTTACCCGTGATTTTGGTCACCTTTTTAAATGGGCGAATTTAGTTTCCTAATTTCAAAAAAATTTAGTACTTGACTTAAACATGATGCGTTGACATTGGTATAGACGGTTGATGTGATGCTCTATGCTAACATGGACAACTGATATGGTACTAACGTGGGTAGCTTAGGTGTCATTGATGTAAATTGAAACATTGGAAATTTAGAAAATGATAAAAGTGCAGGGGTGAGAGTTGAGACTCGATTACATGACCTCTCCAACAGTTATTAAACTATTTTGCTTATTCGATTTAAAATATTTTATATTTTATATATAATATTATTTCTGCACGAGTTTATTGTACTTTTGATTTCTTAAGTATCCTGTGAAATTATTTTTTATTTAATATTTAATTTTATTATTGTAATTTATAAACTAAAAAATAACATAAAAATCATAATAATATTATATGAGTAATGAGATGAAATAGGAATAGATAAATAGTAAGAAAAAGAAAAAGAAAAGATGAAAGAGAAAATAAGTTTATTTTATAATTATTGTATAAAAATAAGTTAAAATGCTAAATATATTTATCAAATAGTTTTATTTTAATTATATAAATTTGTAAATTACACAATTTTTTTAAAATTAAATAAATTATTTACATACAGATCAGTTATTAAATTATATAGATGTCATTATTAAATATTTTCATTTTTATTTTTTGTAATTTACATATTTTTTATTACACATAATATAATAATTAATTATCTTAAAATTCATACAACGATTATTTAGAATCAAATCATAATATAAAACTATTTTAAATCATTTATACATAATTATTAAGCTCATTAAAATAAAAATAATTAATAAATTAATTATTTTATCATATTTTTTTATATTTTTCATTCAATAAATATAAATATATATATATATATATATATATATATATATATGTATGTGGGTGTGTTGTTGACATTTATCCAAACTAATCTAATTATTAGAATGTTAGCAATGCATCTTTATCAAAACTTTTTTGTTTGATCACGGAGAAAGACGAAGTGAGATTTATTAAAATTAGTAATTTTTAATAATTTTTGGTCAATAATAAAAATATATTTTAAAAAAGTAGTATTAAAGAATGTGCGAGTGTTTGTACCGTTTCTGACCAGGACGATCTAATCTCTTATGGAAATATTACTGATTAGTTCCATCTGTGTTGGTAACTAAAAGCTTCATTGAATCTCAGCGGGGGAAAAAAATTATCAAGGGAAAAAAACGCGGGTGCCAACTGTGTTATAGATACTATCATCTTCTTGGTGGGTCCACTGTTCTAGGGTTTGCACACTTCCATTTTACTTTTCATTTCTGATCCATAATTGTCCCAACGCGATACACCAATTCTTCCTTCCTTTCATCTCGTGAAATCCAAAGATATCCAATCAACAGATTTGTGAGACACGGTACCATTCTTTGTTCCTTGAATCTTGTCTACGGTTTCTCAATTTTGTTCAGACAAACGTATGATGAAATATATCTCTTAACACTGCAGTTAAATTGTTTTCCAGGTTGCATATCCAGCATGCAGGTTCGTTGCCACTCACTATCCGTTTTAATTTTTATTTTATTTTATTGTTTTTTTGTTAAGAGTTGATGCGATGGACGCAATTGTCTTATGGATCATGAATCTGAATGAATGTAATTGTTTTGGTGTGGGTTATCTTTAGGACTAGGTGTTTTGAATTATCAACTTTGCAAGGTGGTGGTTTGTTCCTGATTTTGATGCCATCTCTTGTAATTGTATTGAGGTTGATTCTTCAATAAGGCCTTTTTGGCTTTGGATTGTGTTTTTCATGCAGGCATCGCGGGCAAGGTTGTTCAAGGAGTACAAAGAGGTGCAGCGAGAAAAGGCTGTTGATCTTGATATTCAACTAGTTTGTGATGATTCAAACATTTTTAAATGGACCGCTCTTATCAAGGTATGCTAACTAAGGCTTGTCAATTACAACTTGTTGGTGATGATTCTGAAATTTGCTCTGGTTTGTTTTGTTCACAATTAGGGACCCTCTGAGACTCCTTATGAGGGTGGTGTGTTCCAGCTTGCCTTTTCTGTTCCGGAGCAGTATCCTCTACAGCCACCTCAAGTCCGGTTTTTGACTAAAATATTTCACCCAAATGTGCATTTTAAGGTAGGATGGATCCCCATGTAAACTGTATGATTTCTGAAGAGAGTTACATTATCCTAATTTATTTCACAATTTTCTCTGAAGAATGGTTTGATTTTTTTTAAGTGATGCACAGTTTAAAAAAGCATCTCTGTGTCTGTTTTGTGAATGGAATTAGAATTATTGTTTCAAAACTGTAATTGCAATTCCAATATCCTATGTTTGGATTGTGTAAGGAATTAGAGCTTAGAATTATAATTCTAAGTTGAATTTCAATTCCATTTTGACACCTTCATTTTAAATGAGGGGTAGTTATGGGTAGGATTATGTTGGGTTTGAATACAAGATGTCGTCCTCAGGTGGCAGTGGTGACGGGTAGCGGTGGCAAAAATTGGTGGTAGGAGTTGTGATGGTGGGGGTGGCAATGACAGTGGTGGCAGCAGGAGGCATAGTTACTAGAATCCTACAATTCATGATTCAAATCCTATGATTTGATACCATTTGGCTACCTATTAATTTGCATCATAAGATGAATCTCAAATGACTTTGTATTTTTGGTACATGAATGAATCTGTGCAATTTTGTATCATTGATACAAATCACATGATTCATTATTGTTATTTTTGTTTACTTTCACTAATTCTCATGATTTTTTTTTTGAAAATCATATAAGTTTAAATTGTTAAATGAGAAAGAATTGAAGTAGCACTTTTGATCTTACTTATTTGATTATTCCACTACTTTAGTTGTCATCCAATCGTTCATTGCTTGCACTCTATTTGGCTATTTCATTGCTGTGTTTCTATTCTTCTAAAATAAAAGCTTTCTAAACTCATATATAAGTAATATAACTAATAATTTATAAATCATCTATATGATATATTTGAAATAACTTTTCATTGTCTTGGAATCTTACTATTCGATACAAATTAAGATTCATGATGCAAAAATAAGCTTGGTGATTCACAATTTGATTCTTGATTTGATAACCTTGGCGGGAGAAACAAAGACAGGGAGAACAACTGAATAGTGAGAATGAGGTTAGGAATTGTAATTCAGAGGGCAGAGATTAGAAATTGAGAAGTGTTAGTTTTAACTATTAATTATATTAGAATTCCATTGAATTTAACATTCTAGATGAACTTAAAAATGTCACAATTCCAATTCCAAGCCCCAATTCAATGCCTGATTCTGTGCATCAAACAGACACAAATAGTTGTTTGCATAGGGAATGATGGAATTATATATCCTGGTAGCCGCCCTGCTATGAATTATCAATGTTGAAATGGAATAATTTGTTACTTTTATTATAGATATACTTAGTGCTTATGTATAAAAACTAAAATAAAAAAACTACGTACCCATTGTCTGGAGGCTCCACGCTATTCGCAGGTAAGGGGGAGGATATTGTGCGCAGCCTTACCCTTTCATATGCAAAGAGCCTGTTTCCGGATTCGAACCTATGATGATGTTTGAAAATGATGACTGTTTGTGCTTGGTGTCAGTTTAAAAATGATTACCTTCTCAATGGTGGAAAGTGCAATAATGTCAACAATTTATAGAAGGCTGATAAGTAAAAGAAACCTAAGCTCTATGCCTACTATTAGCCCCTTTCAGTTTCATAAGGAACTCATTGAAAATTGGAAGTCTTTGATTTGAGTTTGATTGCCTGTTCTTTATAAGTTGATGGATAACATTTTTCTCTTAGATTTGGAGTTCTTGACATTTTTTCACGAAAATTGTTTAAACATCTATTAATTTTCCAGACTGGGGAGATTTGCCTAGATATCTTGAAAAATGCTTGGAGCCCCGCTTGGACACTTCAATCTGTCTGTAGGGCTATAATTGCGTTGATGGCCCATCCAGAACCTGACAGCCCACTGAATTGTGATTCAGGTTGTTTAACTTTTTCCACTTTATATTGTTTTCTCATTTGTCTCTAGTTGCATGGAATCAAAAGAAAGAATGCAAGAAAAAGAAACTTGAATTCATATGATACTCTTTCATATTATATACTTACCTCATTATGGATGACCAAATTGAAGCTGGATTTGAGGATTGAGGAAATGCCAAAGATATTGCAATTAACTATTTTATACATCCACATGCTTATCAATCGTGCTTGAGAGAATGGATGGGGATGGGGAGGTGGTGCTCTAGAATCTGGTGTTTCATTTGTTGTCTTTAACTGTGTGTGATGGTTGAATTTACATGTATATTTCTTGATTTTTGTTGTTGATTATAAAACTATCTACATTAAAATTTTGATATTGTTGGGAAAATAAAGAACTTCAGATCCTTACGCTGCCAGCTCATCGCTTTTTTATAATGAAAGGTTTCATATTACTCATTTGGTCCCTACACCTAAAAACTACTCGTTTTAGTCTTTACACATACACTCTTTAATCCGTTTTAGTCACTGTTGTCCAAACTTGTAGGGACTAAAAGGATTGAAGTGCATGTGTAGGGACTAAAGCGAGTTAAAAAATGTGTAGGGACTAAAACCAATAGTTTCTAGGTGTAGGGACTGAAACATAAAGATTGTGCAGGTATGAAAGGAGACCTTTTTTCAGCCACTTATATTCATTTGTTGTTATAGGCAATCTTCTGCGTTCAGGGGATGTTAGAGGGTACCAATCCATGGCAAGAATGTACACGAGACTTGCAGCAATGCCAAAGAAAGGCTAAATGATTTTAGATAATTTGTTTCCTATGTTTGTCTAGGTAACAAGTTAGCAGTAGATACATCAGTTCTGTGTTCCAATCTTAATTTGTTTGAAATGTATACATTTAAGACATGATATTGATTGTTTGATGATTTGTATTAAAGTAGTGACTTGTACACAATGTACAGAGTGTTGGTATGACCTCGCATATCTGGATTCGTGCCAGAATGATCTCAAATATTCAAATAATCCTTGATTGCTTCAGTTTAATGAAATCCATATCTTGAGGTTGCATTCAATAATTTGAGTTCGCAGCAGCATATTGTGCTGTGCAATTTCTTTAATGGCTTGACTGATCCTATATATTTCACGATCTAATTCTTGTTTTCTTTCGGTGGAAGCCTTTTACTCTTCCTTGTGTACTAGCCATTTGAATATAAATGGGACTGGGATTCACTTATATCTGATGGCCGTGATCTCGGAGGAAGAAGCTTCTTGGGGATCATTGCAACTAATCATGTACTTTAAGCATGTGATTAAGGGTTTGATTTTCAGTCTTAGTGTATTTAGTATCTAGAAACTAATGTTTCTTGGATTCGCTAAAAAAATCTCATTAAATTAATAATTTTGTGATTTTTGGTTCCGTCTTATACCGCAAATTGGTAGGGAGGGGGAGACAAAAATTAGGAGATTAGATGGAATCCATTTCATCATAAACCTACTTTATTTCATTACAATTTTATCAATTCAAACACTTCAACATAATAAAAATATCACTACTTTTCACCATCAAGACGCAGACTTAGGTGGGAAACCACCTTATGTCTCCCACGTGGGAAAGCCGTTTAGGACCGTTTGATTTCTTAATTTTTAAATCAATGGTTTTAGTTTTTCTTTTCTGTTTTTCTCTTCTTTTTCCCGTTTGTCCTTGGACAATGCCCCTCTTTCTCACCAATGACCACCTTGCCTGCCACCACCAACGTCCTTAGCTACCACATTATGAACATATTCCAGTTCCTCTTCTAGTCCCTCCCTTCGGTAAGGTTGTCACGACCCTCCTCCAAACCATCCTTGTGCCACCAACATTTGAGTTTTTGTGAGCCTCACATGCAACCTTGATCATTGTTTGACCGGCTCCCTCGCGTCCTATTCCTTTTCAAACACTATAATTCCACTAGTGAAAACCCTTGCTACCTCGCATCCTATTCATTTTCGAACACACTGTAATTTCACTCATGAAAACCCTTGCTACGAGAAAATATTACATGATTTGAGACAAGGCCATAATGACTTAATTCTGGCACTTTATTTTGTAAGACAATCCTTGCTACAAGAAAATATTACATGATTTGAGACCATCATATATCAATAGTCTCAACTAATGTTCACATAACATATAACAAAAAATTTAATTTGTCCCAGATATTGATGGAGACTAAAATAATCCTGTCCCATCTAATTTCTTCGGATCTACTAGGAGAGACACATTTTCCTGACAATTGGTTATCCGAAGTAGATAACAATCTTGTTTCCTAGGCACGAAGAGAGGTCAGACAAAAGTGGAACATTTTACAGCTATTAGCAATCTCTTGGACTATTCAACAGGTAAAAACATTTTGCTTTGTTCATATCATGACGCATACAATCACACAAAGACAACTGGAATGAAGCAACGAGCCAGAGCAAGTTGGTTTATATTTTACAACCATATAGGGCTTGCAGAACACATCTGAGGGCAGGCTAAGGGTTTAAGAACCTATCAAACCAATCAGATGATTCTTTCACCTGGAATCTCGTTAACCGGTGCCAAATTCCAGGTTCTGCAATAAGCTGCATGTCAAACCAACCAATCATAAACTTGGACAAAAAAAAAAGCAACCAATCATGAACACCCTCTTAATATTAAACTAAAACATATCTCTTTCCTTTCCCTCCAAAACTTACTTCCAAATGTACCCTAAACAGAATGCCCAACCAAACACTTCATTGAGTTCTCATAATCACATACAACGGTGCCATGACTTGAGATTCAGACGTTAAGTCTATTAAATCTTAAAAAGTCAAGCTGACAAAATAAAATCCACAATATACATGCACTCTCATGTGTTTGACATACTTTGGGAAGCTCATGTTAAATTCAAGGGACTTCCTTTCCACTTCTATGAGAGGTTTTTTATGAAATGGTGCTTTGTTGAAATAGGAGAATTGCACCTTTCAATCAACAGTTAAATCTATTCTTATTAAACTGATAACGGAAGATCACTGGCAAGTTTAAATTCCCACCAAAGTGACCAAACAGTACAAGTTCATACCTTGAAATTATCTAAACAGTGAAACTCTCCATATGCCTGGCTTGCCTTTGCCCTTGGAATTTCCAAGCCTGCAACAGGACACCGATGATCTTCCGCACGTAGAGTTCTCAAAACCCAAACAAATGCTTCAATTCCTAGTTAGTTCAAAAAAATCCACAAAAACTAAATGAACGGAATAACTAAATTGACTAAACAATACGGATGGATGCAGTCATGCAGAGGCCTACGATGTTATACATATATATATATATATATATATATATATATATATATATATATATATATATATATCCTAAAGAAGCAAAAACCTTATGTTGCAGCAGTGTGTCAATACATGGAGTTGTATATGAATAAGGTAGCCAGATTCAATTTGAATAAGGGTCTTACCACCAAGAATAAGCAATGGACGTGGTGCGATAGTTGGAATTGAATAGGGTGAATCAAATTGGGAAGCTAAACTAGGAGCTATTCGGTCCCACACCTAATCAGAAATATAAAATTGTGATCAGTATATAATATCCACTGCCAACAGTTTAGAACTAGAACAACAAAGCTCTAGATGGAAATTGTGCCCGGTGGGTGAATAACTAGCAATTCTGGGATACGTATCATGGTACCAAGCATTGTCAATTTGTTAAAGCAATAAATCAAATCATATAGCAATTCATTTGGAGACAGAATCGGAGTTGATTTCATAAAAACTTGGCTGACCTTCTCCCCCGCTTCTTTGTCAATAGCATCCAAATCATCACGGGCCACTGCATCCATGAACGCGAGTATGTTCAGAATATATGTTCAGTTGTCCACTGTTAGCATGCTTGAATGAATATTACCCCTATCGATTCCATTATACTCCTATTTCCCTTCTAGCTCTTACATAAAAACCATTTCAGCTTCACCATGTAATTATATCGGAATCCATAGGCAATCTATTATAAATTACCAATTGTAAAAGACATCATCATTTTCAAGAATTTATTAGATGTTGCATATTAAATCATACACCATGCACTAAATATATAAAGTGGTAGATACAAGATTACAGGATTGAAGCAGAAATTGAAAAAAAAAAAAAATGCTATGAGTGTTGTTGATACCTCTTTGATCGATGGAGGTGAGTCCTGAAACAAAGGATTCGCCACTGGCTTCGCGAGTTGGACTGTTAATGGAACTGAAACATATACAACGATTTAAAAAATCATTGCACAATACACAGCGAAATCGTGGAAGTTAATTAGTGAGTGAATTTTGATTGTTAAACTACCTTGAGCGGGTCGCCTACAACTCAGGATTTGAAGGAACTCTGATTGGAGCTTGCTCTGAGCTTCTTCAATGGCTTCTTTTTCCGCCATTTTTGTTTGGGTTTTACTGTGAGTGTTAGCTTGAGCGATGGTTCTACTTACTGTAAGTGACTTTGGCGGGTTAGCGGTAATTACTGAATGCTCAAGGCACGTGCGGCTAAACAGAATCCGCACGTGCCTCGTTGGGAGCGGAGTCGCATCGCAGGTTGCAATACAACTTTCATCATTGCTTTCCAGCTGCTACGGTGGTACTCACCAGTGGGCAGTGGCCTTTCTCGTTGCGTTATACTTTTTCGCTTTTTGCGAATTTTTTTTTTAAAAATGAAATTAAGTAGATGCTTATAAAAAAATGTTTTGAGTAGCAATATTCATTTAATTGGATGGTTTTATGTGATCATTTCGTTGATTCAAGGCTGATATAATTTGCAGATTTCGTTTCAGTTGATTCAAGGCTTGATCACCATGTCGTTGAATCTGTTCAATGCGTGTAATCAGGAATAAAATTATATTTAGAAGTTAATTTAAGAAAAGTTGCCGTGAAGGGAAAAAATAACGTGTTTTGCGGAACATATTTTTATTCTCTATAAATATTGAAAGAACAAGTTACGTTGAGATTCCTTCATATTTTGTCAAATTACATGAAATATCATGCTTTTTTTCACCCTTGCACATACCTCACTTAATTATTTAAAAGGTACTTACACTAATATTTTTTCTACCTTACAAACTCTCCGCTAGTTTAAGAAACATTATATCATGTATCCCTGTAAAGAAGGTTATTGTAAATAAAAAATGTAGGAATATTTTGTGTAATTTGACAAAACCTCTAGAGTATATATCACTGTAATTTATTCATATTGAAAAGTCTATTTTATATTATCATTCAATTATAAATTATTGTTTGAATTATTTTAAGATAATTATTTTTAAAATTAACAAATATATTATACATGACAAGTTATGAGTATAAAATCTTTTATATTGTGTGCATAATCTTTTTTTTCTTATTTAAAATTTTCAATTTTTAGCCAATCCTTTTTTAAAATATGTATGAGGATTTAAATTCTATATTTTTGTTGTAATTGTATACCAAAAAGGTTTAGATAGTTTTTTTTTCCATGTAATTTAGTATTTTTTTTCATTTTTATCCTTATTTAATTTTTTTATTTTAGTCCTTACAAAATATGTTTGTTTGCATTATTCAAAGTGTTTTTTTTTTTACAATTCAAAATACTATCTAAAGTGTTTTAAGAATGAAAAAATAAAAAATATATTTTGCAAGAACTAAAACGAAAAAAAAATTGTAAGAATAAAAATGAAAAGAAAAACACTAAATTGTAAGATAAAAAAAGTACTTAAGCCTACCAAAAAAAGTGCTTGGAAAATACTGAGTTAGTACAATTACGTTTAATTAGTGTGAATTGGCTTCGGCCTTTGAGTTTGAGTACCCTGTTTTTTGCCTCTTCTGGAGGATTGATTCTGATAAAAATGGGCTTTGAATACCAGTATTACCATGTTTTACAAATTTGTAGAAAAATGATTTTGTCCTCGAACAATGTTGATAAATTAACATGCTATTGACTATGGGGCGGACAATTTTGAATAAATAATATATGTAATGATAGTATACAATTTTTTTGAACTATCATTCAATTATACACTATTATACATAATAAATGAGGCAATGAGCTAGAGCAACAACCACGTAGGGCTTGAAGAACACATGAGGGCACGGGCTAAGGTTTCAAGAACCTGTCAAACCAATAAGATGATTCTTTCACCTGAAGCCTCGTTAATTGGTGTCCAATTCCAGGTTCTGTAATAATCTACATCTCAAAGCAACCAATCATAAATTTGGACACCATCTTAATATAAAACTAAAATATTTCTCTTTTCTTTCCCTCCAAAACTTAATTCCAAACATACCCAAAGAGAATCCCCAACAAAACACCCGACTAAGTGCTTCTCACAATCACATCCAATATAAGAGGCCACACCTTCAACGGTGTCCATGTTGGAAATTCCACATCAAAATCAACTAGACAACTAGTGACATGACTAAATTAAAATATATATAATTGGAAGAAAATTTTCATCCTACAAAGTGGTTTTGTAGGATTCAGTTAGACAGAAACGTAAATTTTAAGAACCCATGACTTGAGATGTTATGTCGATTAAATCTTAAAAGTCAAGCTGACCAAATAAAGTCAACAATAGACATGTACTCTCATGTGTTTGCCATACTTGGAAAAGCGCATGTTAAATTCAAGGGACTGCCTTTCCACTTCTATTATGAGAGGTTTTTTATGAAATGGTGCTTTGTTGAAACCGGAGAATTGCACGTTTCAACCAACAGTTAAATCTATTCTTATTAAACTGATAACGGAAGATCACTGGCAAATTTAAATTTCTCACCAAAGTGACCAAACTACACAAGTTCATACCTTGAAATTATCTAAACAGTCAAACTCTCCATATGCCCGGCTTGCCTCTGCCCTTGGAATTTCCAAGCCTGCAATGGGACACCGGGGATCTTCCGCACCTAGAGTTTCCAAAACCCAAGCAAATACTTCAATTCCAAGTTAGCTTCAAAAATCCACAAAAACTAAATGAACGGGATAACTAAATTGACCAATACGGATGGATGCAGGGGTCTACGATATATCCTAAAGAAGCAAAAAACTTATATTGCAGCAGAGTGGTTACCCTGAATTGTCAATACATGCAGTTGTATATGAATAAGATAGAAAGATTCAATTTGAAAATGTTTAATGTACTATATATACAAGGGTCTTACCATTAACAATAAGCAAAGGACGTGGTGCGATAGTTGGAACTGAATAAGGTGAATCAAACTGGGAAGCTAAACCAGGAGCAATTCGGTCCCACACCTGATCAGAAATATAAAATTGAGATTAGTATTATAGTATCAAGCATCCACTGCAAACACTGTAGAATAACAAGAGCAAAGCTCTCTAGATGGAAATTGTGTCCATTGGGTGAATAACTATCAATTATGGGATACGTATCATGGTACCCATTATTGTAATCATGTTTAGTTAAAGCAATAAATCAAAGCTTATTGCGATTCATTTGGAGACGGAATCATAGTTGGATTCATAAAAACTTGGCTGACCTTCTCCACCACTTCTTTGTCAATAGCACCTTTACCCAAATCATCACGAGCCACTGCATCCACAAAACTACCAGCATTAGGGATAGATATACCAAAGTGTCTTCAGAATATATGTTCAGTTTTCCACTGTTAGCATGCTTGAATGAACAGTACCCAACAAATAGGACTAAGATTCATATCATATTTTCCCTTATAGATCTGGAACACTGTTCCAACTTCACCATTTAATTTAATCCATAGGCATCACCAATTTTAAGAATTTACTGAATGTTGCATATGAAATCATACACTATAAACCACAAGTATAAAGTGCTACCTACAAGATTACAGGATTTGTATGAATAGTGATTCCAAAATTATATAAACCAAAATTGAAGTTACCAGGATAAGTAACTTAAGCAAAGATAAGAAAACAGGTAAAACATGAAAGAAACTTCAGAAACTCATTTAACATTATGTTACCCTCAAAAAGAGGCTTTATACTATCAACTCGAGCATGCCATTTATCATTGTCTATGGCCCATCGAAATCCCTGCAAGCATTTAGCACAAAAGTTTTCAAATTGTTGTTTCAGAAACACATTTTGCTAAATAAAAGCTTCACTCAATCATTCAATGCCACCTGAACGCCAATCAGAGGAGCAACCACAGCATAGCAAGTATCAGCAACTGCAGCAAACCATGCATGCATTCCTGCATCAAGGAATTATATAAGTGATGAGTCACATCAAACATGCCATCTGACATTCTTTTCAACTTCTCTCGACCAACCTCCAAGTGATATTCCAGTGATTCCTATCCTAGAAGGGTCTACATCCTCTCTGTGTGTTAGATAATCTGCCAATTTAATCAAGTCCCAGACCTGCCAGATCAAGGAATAATACACCATTTCTGAACCAAACTAATCGTAAGTTTAAACTGCCATAACTCATAATTACAGTTCAAACAAATCAGTTGGAGCATTAAGTGGCTCCATATGGTAAAGCTGCATGCTAAATAATAAGTTACCGTGTCAAATATGAATGGCATCATCTCACCGGTTTTCCATGCAGAAATAAGTGCCTGTATATTTTTTGTCGGGGAGGTTGTAGCCAAAACAAAAGTAAAACAAAACATGATCAGTTTTGCATTTTATATAGATGACTTATTTTTAACTTTCCTAATAATCTTGAATAAATATGTAAGCAGAAGAACGTCAATTTCTTCTTCATATAAGGACAATACGAACAGAAAACCAATAAATCTATAAAACAAATTACTTCTCCTAAAGCTTAACCTATATTCTTCAGGGCCAATTGCATACACTGTGTTCAGAACCACTAAATACAACTTTGATTTTCCTGTAAAAAAATACAACTTTGATTTGATTTAATAATCAAATTATTATGTTTGGAATTCATTAAAAATAATTATTTGAATTAATTTACAGACCAGAATTCTATTTTAACTTACAATTCCTTTTATTTAAGTAGTTTACTTTATTACCATCACTCTGGATATGTAAATGAGTCAACTAATAAGGGGAGCATAGTTAAATAATTAAAACTGAATTGCAATCAAATCCATATAAATTTGAGTTACACAACCTAAAATCAAAAAGATTTCAAAAGCAAACCATTCCTAAAATTTTGTTGTTTCCAATAAAGAATTTGAAGTACGAGTTCAGACTAAAACTTTTCCCTAAATAAAGTTGCGCAATTTATCAGGAGGACTAAACCTAAAAGTTAAAAATCAGAGCAAGGCAAACACATACATCGCGATAGGTGGTTGCGCTGGTAGCACGTTCTCCATGGTAACGAGAATCAACAGAAATTGCTATATATCCTCGCGAAGCATACGCCTAAAACACGAAAAAACCGAAGACAGAAAGAAAATCCGTTTTCATACAGGCATACAAAAGAACAGTACAATTGCAGAGAAGACGTAGTGTTAAATTTTAACAGTTAACCTTAAGCAATGGACGCACAGCTTCTTTGTACTTATTCGTACTGTGAAGAAAAACAACTGCAGGCCTTTTTCTCTGCTTATCGCTTTCCTTCAACTTCAAAATCAACAAAGGCAACCGTCCTTGCTCTCCTTCCTACGATTCAAAATTGACGAATTTCTCTCTCTCGCTCAAAAAATCGAATCGGAATAACAAAATAATCGATTCAACATTCAACTCCAGGAAAAATCGAATTAATCAGTTACCTACCTCTATATTCAAGTAGAGATTCTCCTCCTCGAGCAAGTCTTCAAGTTTATCTATATCAGCCTTCGGACACGACTCCATTATCTCGATCTGTAAAAGGTTCTCATGCGATTGAAGCCAAATTAAGTAGAAATTGAAAAAAGAAATGTTGATACGATACCCCTTCGATCGATGGAGGACAGTCCTGATGCAAAGGATTCGCAACTGGCTTCGCGAGTTCGACTGTTAGTGGAACTGAAACATATATATAACCAACGAGATTTAACTAAAAGAATCGTTGCGCAATAAATAGCGAGATTAGGGAAGTTAGTGAGAGAACTTCGATTTCTATACCTTGAGCGGGTCGCCTACTACGCAGGACTTGAAGGAACTCTGATCGGAACTTGTTCTGAGCTTCTTCAACGGCTTCTTTTTCCGCCATTTTGGTTTGGATTTTACTGAGTGTGAGCTTGAGCGAAATGTGTTTCGCGTTTATAATTAAGTGACTTTGGCGGCTTGGTGGTGATTATTGAATGCTCAAGGCACGTGCCTCGTGGGAATCGGACTAGTAGGTGCATTGCTTTCCACATGCTATGCTTGAACTTTTATCTATGATTAAGGTTATCAACATCGAGAGTTTATATAAATTCGTGAAAATTTTTGTAGACTCGACTTATAAACTATGAAGTACCGATACCAATACGGCGTTTTTGATAAGTTCTCGATAAGTGATGTCGATACGTGACTTCAAAAATCTAATATTTCGATACGTTTCTGATACGTCTTAGTATTAATTTTTTTTTATATAGAATATATTTCATATTAATAAAATATAATAAAAGAAAAATCACAAACACAAATAATAAATTATCCATACAAATAATAGATTTCATATGTAATTAATAAAAATATTTGCTTTGTAATTGATAAAAATATTAAATAAACAATGTACAGGCTCGGGTTCGCGGCTTCAAAATGTTATTACAATAGATTAGACACATGCCTCCCCCCTCTTTGCCTTCACCACATTCACGGGAAAACATTATTACAACCCGCAAAAGTGCACACTGCGCACCCCACCACCACCTCTCCAGTCTCTCTCCCCTGAAGAAGAAAAAAATAAAGAAAGCAAGCTTCAAAGTTTCAAACTTGGCTGTTTCGGGTTCGCAGAGAAGGTGACGGAGCTCGGTGTGCGACGGCGCACAGGGGGGCGGGCAACTAGGCGAGTGCGGCTAGGAAGCGACGGCGCGCAGCGGGTGGGTGAGCTGGTGCCTGGTTGTCGACCAGGAAGCAACGACGACTGTCATCGGTGTTCCACGGCTTGCGATCTGAGGTGAGCGGCGACAGAGGGAAGTGAGAAATGAAGTTCTGAGGTGAAAAAATAGCCTTTGAAATTCGATACGCGATTTCAGGTGTCAGCAACGAATCCGTATCGGACGCGTGTCCGATACGGTGAAAAAAATTTTAAGCACGTATCCGTGCTTCATAGCTTATAAATACTCAAAATGTAGAATTATAATAGTTTACTTCAAACACAAAATAATAAATTATCTATAAATATGAAACATAAATTTATATAATCATACAATAAATTCTTAATTCATAATTCACATTTCACATCCAATCACTAAACATAATTCTTAAAATAAAAGCAGTTAAACAACATAGAAATAGTTCAAATTGTATTCATTCTCACTCACCAGCCTACATAGAAATAGTTCAAATTGTATTCATTTTCAGAATCAACAAGTTACAAAACTACAATAAGAAAGAAAATTAGAAAAACAAATTGTATTTTGGGCAAAATTGTTGGATGATTGAATCATGCATATGAAATCAGTATCTGCAACTCACACACAATTTCACCATATGATTATCAAAGGAGCATGAACATGCAGAACAACACAAACAAATTGACACAAAGAACTAAAACAAACAAACCACAGGAGCATGAACAGGCAGAACAACACAAGCAAATTAATGTGTGTGTGTACAATTCGTAAAAGAGTTTTTTAAAGACAATATAGCATGGCCTAAGCAACTCAATATTGAAAAACCACAAGCTAAGTAAACCACTCCTAGGCTCCCAGCTGGATGCTTGTATACGTGCTTTGTGTTCTGGAACAGGGTATTAAATGATGTACTGAGGGATTAAATTACAGTAGCTACAGCCTACGGGATTGAGAAGAAGAACACAAACTTACCAAGCGAGGAGAGCGACAACGACGGAGGCATGGAGCGACGAACGCGCAACGTCGACGATGGAGTGACGACGATGACAGAGCGATGACAGCGCAACCAGACCAGCTCGCACGAAGGTGAGGAAGAGGAAGATGAGAAAGAACGCAGTACGGCAGCACGCATGAAATGACACAACACATAGGGGGAAAATGAATTTTGGAACCCTTCATGCATCGGAAAACGGCGCCGTTTTGCCTCAACCCAGACTCGTCAAATCGCTATCAAATATAATTAAATGATATTTTAATTAATGACATCTTTTATTAGTAAACATTATTTTTGAATGCGCTTAAAATTATCAAAGTAATCTCAAACTTTTGAGGAAAATTTTAAACTTGTGTGTATTACTTAATATAATGAATATTATCTTCACAAAGCACTCACTATTATATAACTTTCATTATCTTTCTTTTAAAAAAAGAAATATAAAAAACAGTGAGATACAAGTGCCTCTTTTTTCCCTAGCTTTATATAGAATAGTTTAAACCTTCCTATAACTTTTCCTTACAAGTCTTTCTATTTATTAAATAAAAATTATTGAATGGCTGGTCTACTTTTATGATGTTAATAATATTTACTTTTCATGTAATATTTATTTTATAGGATATTAGGAAAATTAATTTGATAAATTATTTCCCATATCTATATTTATTTATAAATAAAATATAAGTGAGAACAACATTAATATGATATAAAATGTTATTAATGTAGTAATTGTATAAATACATAAATAAATAGATATATTTTAATGATTAATCAAGCCATCCATAATTCTTAGTAATGAATTTGAGTTTTTTAAATAAAATTAAGACCTTAACCACAATAATTGAATAATGAATGATGAATTTCTTAAGTCATTCATCGATTAAAAATGTTTTAACTCATTAGAGTTTAACAATGAGCTTGAACTCTCCGACAAATTAACACCTTAGCTAAGACAATTGAATAATGACTTTTTTAATTAAATATGTGTTAATTCATTAGAATTTGATAATAATATTATACTCTAAAATAACTGAGAGATATAATAATAGAAGAAAAAATTATTACATCATTCTTTTATTTATTTTTGAAATTAATTAAAAAAATTATTTCATACTATTAAGATATTTATGAGTATTATTAGACATTTACCATAAATTAATTTTGATTGATATATTACCAATTTAATATTGAACTACATAGTCACATACAAACAAGTATTCTAATCTTTGTGTAAGAAATTATTTTATTTAATAATTGAATTAAAAAATTAATTTAATCAAATAAATATTTTTAATAGAATATTATTATTATATTTTTACTAGTACCAATTAGAAATAATATAAATATAAATCAAATGTGAAATTGAATTTGGTGCATAACTTAGCATTACATGTTGAACTTAGTCAAGTTTATTTTTAAATGCCACGAGAGATCATTCTTGATAATAAATACAAGATGAGTCAACTGTTTTCAAATAAATTTTCAAAATAAGGGTTTTAATGGTTGTATTTGATGCAACACTACTCTCATCCATTTTCCCTTCTATTCATCGGCACACACCTATGTATCATAAATGGTGTTGTTTTATTTGTTGTTTCACTTCTTAAAGTTTTAAGTAGAAATTATTTCAGTCTATATAAATACATGTAGAGTCTTAAAAGTCAAGCTGATCACCGAATAAAGACAACAATATATACATGCACTCATGTGTTTGCCACACTATGGAAAGCGGATGCTAAATTCAAGAGACTTTACTTTGATTATGAGAGGTGTTTTACGAAATGGTGTTTTGTTTAAATGGGAAAATTGCAGGTTTCAACCAACGGTTAAATCCATTCTTATTAAATCGATAATGGAAGACCACACTCGCAAATTTAAATTTCTCACCAAAGTGACCAAACAAGTTCGTACATACCTTGAAATTATCTAAACAATGAAACTTTCTGTATGCCTTAATTGGTTGCCTTTGCTCTTGGAATTTCCAAGTCTCCAAGAGGACACCGAGGATCTTCCGCACCTACAGTTCCCAACACTCAATCAAATGCTTCAGTTCCAAATTAGCTAAAAGATATATATATCCATAAAATCTTAAGGAATAAAACAACTAAATTGATTAATACGGATGGATGCAGAGATCTACGATGTTACTTATATATCCAGCAAAAGCAAAAACCTATGTTCCAGCAGTGTAATTTGTAAGAAAAACTAAATAATATAATCATGTTTATACACAATTAACATAAGTAATTAGACTAAGTGCAGAAAAAATTAAGATCATAAATAACTCTAGTCATTGTTATTTTTGTTTGTTCCAAAGATGATTTACAGTTATTCATGATCCAAGTAATCTGTAAATAGTTTATAAGTCTTCAAACTTATCTAACTTTTACCTTAAGGATCTTCTATGTTTTCACCATCACTGATGGTGTATTGAGATTTTTAGATAGTAAGCATAGGGACTTTGACCATGGTGCACATCTCCTTTTATAACTTCTTCTCATTAAAGAGATTGTTTTTTGATATGCATAAAACATAAACTTAGTTGCTAAAAAGATAAGAAATAAAATTAGTTAATAAGATTAGCAACAACTTAATCTTAAGAAGATAAGGTGAGTGAACCACCTTATGTAATTTTAATTTAGTCAATCAAAATAAACCAACATCATTACCTTGAATTGTCATTACATGAATTTGTATATGAATAAGGTACGTAGCCAGATTTGATTTGAAAATGTTTAATGTACTATACGTACAAGGGTCTTACCATTAAGAATAAGCAGCGGATCGGATGTGGTGCGATAGTTGGAATTGAATAGGGTGAATCAAATTGGGAAGCTAAACCAGGAGCTATTCGGTACCACACCTGATCAGAAATATAAAATTTTGAGATTAGTAATAGTATCAACTGTAAATATACTCTAGAATTACAAAAACAAAACTCTTAATGGAAATTGTGCCCATGCTACTATTAGCTAGCAATTATGGGATACGTATACGTATCATGCTACCATTGTCAATCATGTTATGCTAAATCAAATCAAAGCATATAGCAATTAATTTGGAGGCAGAAGCAGAATCATAGTTGGATACTTGGATTCATAAAAACTTGGCTGACCTTCTCCGCCACTTCTTTGTCAATAGCAACTTTACCCAAATCATCACGAGCCACTGCGTACATAAGCCTAAGAGCATTAGGGATGTAGATAATATATGTTCAGTTGTCCACAGTTAGCATGCTTGAATAGTTGAATGAATACTATCCCTATTGGGTACTATTATATTTTCTCTTCTAGGTCTTACTCAAACACCATTCCAACCTCACCATGTAATTTAATCTATAGGTAATCTATTATTATAATGTAAAAATCAATTTATTTGATGCTGGATATGAAATCATACACTATCCCCTACAAATATTAACCGGTACCTACAAAGATTACAGGATTTATATGAATCATAATACCAATATTATATTAACCAAAATTGAAGTTACCAGGAGAAGTAACTTAAGCAAAGAAAAGAACACTGCAGGTAAAACATAAAGAAAATTCAGAAACTCATTTGACATTATCTTACCCTCAAAAAGAGGTTTTATACTATCAACTCCACCCTGCCATTTATCGTTGTCTATGGCCCATTGAAATCCCTGCGCAAGCATTTAGCCTAAAAGTTTTCAAATTGATTTTTCAGAAACACATTTGGCTAAGTGAAAGCTTCACTGAATCATTCAATGCCACCTGAACGCCAATAAGAGGAACAACCACAGTATAGCGAGTATCAGTAACTGCAGCAAACCATGCATGCATTCCTGCATCAAGGAATTATACAAGTGAGTGAAGTGATGAGTCACATCAAACATGCCATCTGAGTGATCTGACATTAATTCCTTTCAACTTCTCTCAACCAACCTCCAAGTGATATTCCAGTGTTTCCTATCCCAGAAGGGTCTATATCTCTTCTCCACGTTAGGTGATCTGCCAATTTAATCAAATCCCACACCAGCCAGATAAAGGAATAATGCATCTTTTCTGAACCAAATCAGTCATAAGTTTAAACATGCCATGATTACAGTTCAAACAAATTATTTGGAGCATAAAGTGACTCCATCTTAACTCCATATTAATTATTTGGAGCATCTTACCGTGTCGTATATGTGTGGCATCGTCTCACTGGTTTTCCACGCAGAAATAAGTGCCTGTGTATTTTTTTTTTGTAGGGGAGGTTGTAGCCAAAACAAAAGTAAAAGAAAACATGATCAGTTTTGAATTTTACATAGATGACTTATATTTCACTTTCCGAAGGATCTTGGGTAAATTTGTAAGCAAAATAGAGTCCATTTCTTCTTTATACAAGGAGAATACGATCAGAAATAAATAATTAAGACAAATTACAGTGAGAGTAAGGACCGGCATAGCAGCTTGAGAGCAAGAGGTAAATGACGAAAGATGCACTGTTCAATGCTACTATTATGCTATTAGGATTAAAATTCATTTTTATTCTAAAGAGAAGTGGACCAATAGTACAAACTACAATATCATCGTCGATGGATATAATACAAAATGAAATGTTAACAACAAATTTTTAATATTAAAATAATAAATGGAAGTGATCGATATTTTTACTTGGCTATATTAAAGCCAACAAATCTGCCGTCATTGGCCTTTCTTAGATCATAATTTTTTTTATATTTTGAAAAAAATAATCTTAATTTCAATTATAAAGTGATGTATTTTATTATGTTAATAAAATTGTATAATTTGAAAATATGTGTACATACATAATATATTATCGATCCTAGGTTATTGGAGAAGTTTTAATACTCATTTAAACAGTTGTAGGAAAAATAATTTTTATTTGCTTTTGAATTATTCAAATAAAAAATACATTGAAATGAATTTAAAAATTAAATTTCATAAAAATAGTATGATCCTAAAAAAATATTTTGCTAAAAGTGATAGTGTTGAAATAAAATATTTGTCTAATAATTCTTTTGGTTCTAATAAAAAAGAATTCTTTTAATTGTAATTATTTTGTATATATATCAAATCAATTTAATTTTCATTCAAAAATTATTTGAATAAATTTTAAAATATGAAATCAATTTAGATTTTTTATATTTGAATATCAATAGTTGAGAACTTTAAAAGAGAATAAATTGAAAGAAATATTGTAATAATCTTGAAATAAGTTTAAATTTTAGTGAGTATTAATTTAATATTAATGAACTAACTAGTACATGTCATATTCCAACCGAAGGACATTAGTATGAAGTTCTCGTTTCCAACCATAAGTCATTGGAGACAATGCCTTTTAAATCAATTAAGTAAATTAAAAAGGCTATTTAATGGTTTCTATTTGAGGTAACACTAGAGCCATACCTTTTTTTTCCTTCTTTTTATCTACATGCACTATAATGTATCACATAAAGAGTTATTTCATTTTATGCTATTTCATTCTTTAAAAAAAGTTTAAGCAGATATTAATCTCAATCACGACGTATTATTAATATAAATTTATTAATTTTAAAATAACTATCTTAAAATAATTTAAATTATAATTTATAATTAAATGATAATATATAAACATTAAACTTATATTTTAAACACAAAATATATCATTTTATTTTGCAATATATATTATAAACACCGCCTTTTATTATCAATACAAACTACCCAACCCCTCCACTACATCAAGATATCCCTAGTGGGTTTCAACAGGTAAAGCATTTTACGTTATTCAATATATCATGACAGATACAAAGACAACTGGAATGAGGCAATGATCCTGAGCAAGGTGGTTTATAATTTTACAACCACACACGGCTTGAAGAACACGAGGGCAGCACGGGCTAAGGGTTGAAGAACATGTCAAACCAATCAGCTGATTCTTTCATCTGAGATCTCGTTATTTGGTGTCCAATTCCAGGTTCTGCAATAAACTGAACGACAAAGCAACCAAACACAATCTTAGACCCAAAAAAAGGCCACAATCATTAAACTTTCCCACCGAAGTGGCCAAACAATACAAGTTCATATACCTTGAAATTATCTGAACAGTTAAACTTTCTGTATGCTTGGCTTGCCTTTGTTCTTGGAATTTCCAAGCCTCCAAGAGGACACTGAGGATCTTCCGCACCTAGAGTTCCCAAACAGGCAAACACCCAAGCAAATGCTTCAATTCCAAGTTAGCTAAAACAAATATTCACAAAAGCTAAATATGAACGAAATAACTAAATTGACTAATACAGATGGATGCAGAGGTTTACGACGGTATTGAATATTGATATATGTCTAGAGAAGCAAAAACCTTATGTTGCAGAAGTGCGGTTACCCTGAACTGTCTTTACAAGAAGTTGTATATAAGAAGGTTCGTAGCCAAAGTCGATTTGAAAATGTTTACGCAAAATACATACAAGGGTGTTAATTACCATTAAGAATAAGCAACGGGCGTGGTGCAATAGCTGGAATTGAATAGGGTGAATCAAATTGGGAAGCTAAACCAGGAGCAATTCGGTCCCACACCTGATATCAACAATATACAATTTTGAGATTAGTAATATAGTATCAACTGCAAACACTCTAGAATAACAGGGACAAAGCTCTAGATAGAAATTGTGCCCAGTGGGTGAATAGCTAGCAATTATGGGATACGCGTATCATGTTAAGCATTGTCAATGATCTTATGTTAAAGCAAATAAAGTATATAGCAATTCATTTGGAGGCGTAATGATCATAGTTGGATTTGTATAAACTTGGCTGACCTTCTCCACCACGTCTTTGTCAATAGCAGCTTTACCCAAATCATCACGAGCCACTGCATCCATAAACCTAAGAGCATTAGGGATGTCTAAATACTAATATACCTTTCAGAATATATGTTCAGTTGTTCACTGTTAGCCTGCTTGAATGAATAGTAATCCCTATTGCATTGGCTACTATTATATTTGATAAATGATAACCACTGTCTCAAGAACGTTGACTTACAAGACCCTTATATTTTCCCTTCAATTCTAGATCTTACTCAAACACCGTTCTAACTTCATCATGTAATTTAATCCATAGGCAATCTATTGTAAATGACCAATTATAAAAGACAATTTATTTGATGTTACATATAAAATCATATACACCATGCGTTACCTGTATAAACTGATGGTACGTACAAATTACTGAATGGTTTAGTTACTTTTTTGTCTTTATACTTTCAACAATTTTTCTTTTTTAGTTTTAGTTTGAAATTAATATTCTATTTGATCCCAATTATTATAATTTTTTAAATGTATCCGTTTGAAAAAAATTAAATGTATCAATAGACAATTTAATACATTTAAATTCTTTAAAACTGATATAAAACTAAAATTGTCTTAATTTTTTTGGCAATTCTTCATTGACAATTTTAGTTTTATGGCAATTTCAATGAATCTTATTTAATGGTGTAGGTTATTTTAGACCATGAAGACAAAAAAATTATAATTATAGAAGTCAAAATAGAATTTTTAAAATATTAGAAACTAAGAAGGAAAATTGTTACAATTATATATAAATCAAAAAGTTAATTAAACCTTATGGGATTTATGTGAATAATAATTCTATTATATAAACCAAAATGAAGTACTAAATAAAGCAAAGATAACAAAACAGGTAAAACACGAAAGAAGTTAATTTCAAAACCTCATCTGACATTATCTTACCCTCAAAAAGACGCTTTATAGTCTCAACTCGAGCCTGAAACTCATTGTTGTCTATGGCCCATCGAAATCCCTGCAAGCATTTGGCACAAAAGTTTTCAATTAATAGTTGTTTAAGAAACACATTTGGCTAAATAAAACCTTCACCCAATAATTCAATGCCACCTGAACACCAATCACAGGAACAGCCACAGCATAGCTAGTATCAGCAAATGCAGCAAACCATGCATGGATTCCTGCATCAAGGAATTATACAATTACAAGTGATGAATGGCATCAAATATGCCATCTGACATGCATATGTATATTCCATTCAACTTCTCTCAACCCACCTCCAAGTGATATTCCACTGATTCCTATCCTAGAAGGGTCTATATCTCCTCTCCGTGGTAGATAACCTGCCAATTTAATCAAGTCCCACACCTGCCAGCCAGATCAAGGAATATAATACACCATTTTTAACCAAACAAGTCATGAGTTTAAATTGCCATAATTACAGTCAAACAATGATTTGGAGCATTCAGTGGTTCAAACTATATGGTAAAGCTGCATGATAATTAAGAATTTACCGTGTCATATATGAATGGCATTGTCTCACCGGTTTTCCATGCAGAAATAAGTGCCTGTGTATTTTTTTTTATTTTTTATGAGGAGGTTGCGGCCAAAACAAAAGTAAGAGAAAACATGATTAGTTTTGAATTTTATAATTTATATAGATAGATGACTTAATTTTTACTTTCTGAATGATCGTGGATAAATATGTAAGTAAAATAAAGTTCATTTATTCTTAGTATAAGGACAATACGAACAGAATTTTTTTTTTTAAGACATTACTTCTCCTAAAGCTTAACCTATGTTCTTCAAGGAAAATTACATACACTGTGTTAAGAATCAGTAAAATATGAATTTGATTTGATTTAGTAATCAATTCTTATGTTTGGAATTCATTAAAAAAAATATTTGAATGAATTTACAGACCAAATTCTATGTTGAAACTTACCCGTGACAGAGCTAGACTATTTCTATTGGAATAACTATTTATACATAAAATACATTAAAGAAATTAAACAGACTTCCTTTATTTTTAATTATTTTAAGTTTTTTGTTGGATAATAATCACTTTATAAATTCATAGTTCTGTTAATTATTTGATATGTAGGGTCACATATTGGGCAATGTTATATTTAGAGAATTGGTTAAAACAAAATAATCAAAATTTAGAGGAATTTTTTTTAATGAACTATAGAATTTTATATACGCTTACATACAAACTTCACATCACATGTTAGAGTAGGTTTACTTGAAAGAGTAATTCTGAGTAGATCAGCACAACTCAAAATTTAAAAATGATTGCAAGCCATATTACACTTCACACACACATATATATATATATATATATATGTGTGTGTGTAAAAAAAATACCTCATTAGCCAAGAGATTTGAGCGTAAAATTACTATTTGAAATCAAAAGTTATATATTATAATGTTTGGTCAAGTATTCCTCTTCATGATATAAGTTTCTTCAATTATATTATGACTGTATGGTAAATTTCTTTTCTTGTAAATTAAAGACACTAAAAGTGTTTCCTCCTCTCTTATAAATTTTGTTGAACATGCATATAACTAAAGACACGCACTTTTTTGTTAACGACTATGGAGGCAATATTGTATGCCTTTAATTATAATAGTTATTATAAAAAAACAGGTTACCAATCACAATAGTACTGCTTACCTTATCCAAAAAAAAAATACAATCACAATAGTTCTTTATATCTCACTCTTTTTTCCCCCTGAAAAGACAGGTATGACATGCGTTTATCCCCCTCTAGTAATAATAAGTTGTTGGAAGTTTTGGTTTACACATTTTTTACTAAAGTATCCTTTAATTGCAAAAAATGCATATGTTTCTGCTAATATAAAATAAAAAGAAGTAGGAAAAAAATGGAGTTATTCCCCCCTTAGATTTTAACTTAGCTCCGCACCTGGAACTTACAATTAATTAAGTAATTTACTTCATTACCATCACTCTGAATTTGTAAATGAGTAAAATAATAAGGGCAGTTTAGTTTTTAACAAAAAAAGAGAAACTAAACTGCATTCAAATCCAAACAAATTTGAGTTACACAACCTAAAATCAAAATGATTTCAAAATCAAATCTATCCCTGAAGCTCTGTGTATAGAAATAGAAAAAAGAAAAATAAGTAAGAAATAAGATAAATTTTAAGAGTTTTTGATTTGAGAGAAATAATGCAAAAGAGAAAGAAATAGGAAAAAAATATATTGTTTTTAAAGTAATTGATTTTTATTTATTTATGAAAACCATTTTGTTAAGGGTACTGTTGAAAATCTAGCCTGCAGCAAGCAAATTAAAAAATGTGCAATCCACAATTTTGTTGATCTACTCCCTTCTTATATTTCTGCACCATCGAATGTGAGAAATTCTCAATCTGTCTTCTATTTCTCCTCCCTTCCATCTCTTCTCCCTCTATTTCCTCCTAAAATTACTAACTGTAAACTTTGTGTTTCAAATAGAGAAAATGAAGTACGAATTGGACTAAAAATTTCCCTAGATAACATTAAAAAAATCTAGTAAGAATATAAAATAATTTTATGATATTATTCAATAACAAATTACAGTATATAATAAATTTTTTATTTTTTATAATAAAAATAATACTTATCCGTATGATGTTACTATAATTTAAAATTATTTTACATTATGATTCAATTATAAAATTTGAATCATGAAAGGTGATTGTGTATGATGGTTGTGCAATTCATTAAAGTCAAATAACATTGTGCAATTCATCACGAGTTAAAAACCCAATAGTGAAGCATAGCAAACCAAACTCAGTACATCAATATAGGTGGTGGTGTTGGTGGCACGCTCTCCATGGTAACGAGAATCAACAGAAATTGCTATATATCCTCGCGAAGCATACGCCTAAAACACCAAGAAATTAACCGAAGCCAGAAAGAAAAATCAATGAATTAATAATTGTAATGATAGAGAAGTACAGTAGAATTGCAAATTAATGAAAAATAACCGATGAGTACTAGTAGCAACCTTTAGCAATGGACGCAGGGATTCTTTGTTACTGTACGAACTATGAAGAAAAACAACCGCAGGCCTTTTTCTCTGCTTATTGCTTTTCTTCAACTTCAAAATCAACACCGGCAACCGTCCTTGCTCTCCTTTCTACGATCCAAATTAAAATCGACGAGTTTCTCTCTCGAGCTCAATATCAAATCGGGATAACAAAATTATCAACTCCAGAGAAATCAAATTATTAATTAGTTACCTACCTCTATATTCAAGTACAAGTTCTCCTCCTCAAGCAACTCGTCAAGGTTATCTATATCTGCCTTTGGAGTCGATTCTAATATCTCGATCTATAAGGTAGTTATGCGAATTAACTAGAAATTGAAAAAAATAAAAAAGACGTTTGATTGTTGATATTGATAATACCTCTTCTCTCGTTGGAGGAGAGGTCTGATACAAAGGATTCTCCACTGGCTTCGCAGGTTCGACAGTTGGTGGAACTGAAACATATGTAACGGATTGAACGAGATTCTATTAGAATAATCGTTTCACAATACATACATATAACGAACCGTGGAAATTAATCAGTAAATTAACTACCTTGAGCAGGTCGCCTAGTACGCATGACTTGCAGGAACTCAGATCGGAGCTTGATCTGACTCTGAACTTCTTCGATGGCTTCTTTTCCCGCCAATATGTTTTGGATTTTACAGTGAGAGTAAGGACCGCCATAGCAGCTGGAGAACAAGAGGTAAATGACGAAAGATGCACAGTTCAATGCTATTATTACGTTATTAGGATTCAAATTCATTTTTTTATTCTGAAAGAGAGAGATCTTTTGGGGTTAATTAATTTATTACAAGTTGTTAAAGAAGGGAAAAAATATTACGTTGTTTGTTGGATCAAATTGGTAACAACTGAGGTGCAATCAAGCTTCAGGTCTTGACTTTTATAAGCAACTTCTAGGGTGATAATGATCATTTAAGTGGTACACGTGATCCAATATTCCTAACCATTGGATATGTAATAGACTAAAATATTCTTTTTTCATGTAAAATATTTCAAGTTTTTTTTTTTCATCTAAATTTTTTATCTATTTTTTATTCTTATAAAATTAAAATATATAATTTTTAAGTCGAAAATAGATTTTAATAAAACCAAAAAAATTTAAATTTAAATTTAAAAATATAATTTTGGGATTAAAAATTGTTTGAGATTAAAAATTATCACAAATTAAAAAAAATTACAAAAATATCATTCGTTACATTCTTTAACTGCCATATATTGCAGAAAAAAATATAAAAAAAAAATCAAGAATCAGCCATAACCATTGCACCTCAAGCATTCAACCCAAGTAGAAAAAGGTTCGTTCATGGTAAGTTTTACGGTATGAAGGCAAACTTCCTTCGCACTCTCTTGATTCAACGTGAGCACATCAACTATCAAGGGAGAAAAGAAATAGCACACTAAGCCATAGTCATACAAGAATGGCATCAACAGACTCAAATATCACTCAATTTAAATTAACAGATAGCAAAAACCCAACCAATAAGAGTCGCAATCACACTCACAGAGCATCATCAAACAAACTAAAGTTCCCAACCATATTCAGAAACTTCAAATACGTAATTAGACAATTAATTACTACCACCACAAATCCTAAACTTCCTCCACACCTTTAATTCTTTCGAAAAGGAAATGAGCTTGCTCCTTCTTCTTGTTCTCTCTGTTTTCTCAGATTTTCAGAAAACTAAATTGACCGAAACAGACTCTTCTTTTCATGCCTAGGTGCTCTGCGTTCTCCTTCTCACACACAGCTCCATAATCCTCACCGAGCTTGGTTCCTGATTTCGCGAGAAAGAGTGTGATTGAAAACCCTGATTTTGGGAGATTGAAACGCAGATCTAGGACGGAGGTCGGTGTTAGCAGAGGTGTGGCTGGAGATCAAGTTTGGCAGAGGATAAGGGAATGCGACCGTGGTCGGAGAGTTTGAGGCGGTGGCTGGTGGTGCATGGTGCCGTGGACCCCTTCCTCGATTTCATAGGTTCAGTCCTTATTGGACAGGCGTTAATTAGGTAGGTTCAATTATATCCGAACCTATATTTAGACTTTAATTTGATATATTATAATTTTATGGAGAAAAAAAAGGGACCAAAAAATTTTTAAACCAACAAAAATTGAATTTTATAAATTTTATGAAAATAAAAAATATATTTTAATCTATAATATTAAACTAATAAATGGTGTACAAATTGAATATCTTTTTTAATCAAGATTACTTGTGGTTAAAGCTAACAAAACCTCTCTCTTCGGCCTTTGTTGTTATCACAACATTGACAAGTAAACTTGTTATAACTTACTAGAGTGGCACCCCCACAGTAGCGAGGTTTTTTAAAAATCAAAAAGAGAAAATGAGAGAGTAAAAGAGAAAAAAAAAAAAAAAAAAACATTGCTATTTCCTGTGTTCAGCTAACACGTGGTCATTGTCGGTACAATGTTTATATATATTGAGATAACAAGTTTTCAAGATGAAAAATTTTTAGGTGAATATGAAGTAAGATATTTTTCTTGTTCTGATCTATTTATTATTTGGCATGTCAGTATTGTGGGTTATTATTGTTTCTTATATTAATGATAATTTTTATTTTTTTAGATAAATTGTTGACATGACAAATAATGAATAAATCAGAGTAAAAAAATGTCTTATTTGAGGTGCACCTAAGAATTTATCTTTCAAAGACATGGTTTAGGTAAGGCCAATAAAGCCTTTGTCCTAGCCTAGGGCATTGTTAGCTTATGTCTGTGTGAATAAAAAAAAATCATAATTTGTAATAATTTTTTACTGTTAAAATTTGATTTTTATTTTATATTTTAAAATATATTTTTTTGACAATTTAAAATCATCAAAAATTGTTACAAATTTTAAATATCTTATTCTTTATTTGATTCATATTATAAAGAAGGACTAAAAAACATTTTGTAAATTTCAGAATTAAAAAACTTTAAATTTCAAAAACTAAAAAAAACTTAAATTTAAATAACTAAAAACATATTTCAAAAAATTGTTTTTCAATGTACACTGTGTAAATGACTGTTTGTACCATTTAAAATAGGGAAGCCTAGGTTTCCTCTGCAAGTGCCAATGAAATAGAAATGATCATTGTGTTTCTACATTTCAACTCCTAGGATTTAATCCAGATTTAAGGATTTTAGGACTACAGTTTAGGATTTGAAGTTTAAGAGTACATTTTAGGATTGAAGGATTTTTTTAGGACAAACGATTTTTTAGGGGTAATTTTTTTTTATAGATTACTAAATGGAACTAAACTTTAAAAATATTTAAAAAGAGATAAATAGTTGGGTATCTCACTATTTAAACAAAGTCATAAATCATTTTACCTTTTTTGTTTCTTTTTTTTTATTAAAGTAAATTCTTTTACAATTTTTTAATTTTTTTAAATTCGACTTTGAAGTCTAAATAATTTTATTTAAATTAATATCTTTACTTTTAATTTT
>PYAF01004127.1:2428206-2445391 GCA_007407185.1 Glycine tomentella | reverse complement strand
AATATAAAAATTATTAATTTAAATAAAACATATATTACTTTGTAAATTGTTTTTAGTTTTATTTAATATTTATATATTTTTGTATATTATTTTATATAATATATTTTTTATAAATGAAACACTAATAAAATAAAGCTATAGTTATATATCTAAAGTTGAGCTCGTTGACATATATTAAAATTAGGAAAAAAAATTAATATTAGGAAAAGATATAAAATATTAAAAAAATTAAAAATATATTAAATAATATAAAAAAATATACAAATATTAAATAAAAATATAAAATTATTAAGTAAAACAATATATAAAAACATTAATTTAAATAAAATTATTTACAATTTCAAAGTCAAATTTAAAAAAAAAATCATAAAAAAATTATGACTTTAGTAGAAAGAAAAAAAAGTCTTACAATGATTTATGATTTTGAACTCAAAAGTCGCGAACTACCTATTATTTATCCCTTTTTAAGTATTTATTTATATTTTATCACATTTGTTAATTTAGAAAAAAAAATCCATTTTTAGGTTGTTATGCTGTTTTTTTTATTACCAATACGGTTGGTTAGAGTATTTTTTTTAAAATCATATAACTGAAAAGCTTAAACTTAAGATATTTTTAAAAATAATTCTAGGCCTGAACAAGACAAACTATTTAAGAAGATATAAATAATATAATCAGGCACGGAGCCAGCGTTAAGTTTTAGGGGGCCAGCCAAAAAAATCATATAATCATCAAATTTAATATAAAATATTCATATGTTCCTAAAAGTATATAATTATATATTTGTATTTTATGAAAATATTAAAGCATAATACAAATTAAGTATTTTTTAATAGTTAAAATTGTAAATATCAGTCATCAGTTTCACGTGTCAAAGAAAATTCCATGACCAATATATAATAAAAATTAGTACTCCCTCTAGAGTCTCACAAATAGCAAGAGGGGAAAAAACAATACACGATAAAATGATTGGAAAGAAAAAATATTTGTTAATGTATTTAAATCTCAAACCTCAAATCTTATATAGTGTTCGTAGTTAAACGTATTTCATTAAAAAAAATGTGAATATAAGATTTTTAATTTTTAAATTATTTATAATCAAATTAATATATTAATGGATGGTTAAGAAATACTTATAAATATAATTATTTATAACCTTTAAAACAGATAATAAAAGAAACATATATTATTAAAAAATAAATAGTATTCAAATATTTTATTTAAAAAGAGAAATAAATATATTATCTTTACAATAAACACAATGAGAAAATAAAATATTTATACAAAATAAAAAAAGACATTTATCTTCACATAAAATATTATAAAAGTAGAATAAAATATTTTATAAAAAAAACCTAATTATTATTATTTGACGCCAAAGTAAAAATTGTTACTTATATATATAATATGTGTATAAAAGTAAAATAAAAATGTCAAGGGGGCAAGCCCCACCCCCTGATGTCCCTCCGTCCCTGAATACAATAACACAATTACGTACTTTTTTTATTATAGTATTTTTTGACTGATTTTTATTTATTATAGTATTAAAGTTTGTTTTTTTAGAAATATCATGAGATTCTGTACTCGTCAGCTTATTAAAGGTCTTAAGTTTATTAGCCTACATAAAAGATTGAATTTATAAATCTATTTAGAGGTAGGTTTGTTGACTTATTTACAAAGCTTTACCACAAAGGCTATTAAATAGATTTCTTGATTATTTATTTTTTCTTTCAAAAATCTATATATCTTACATAAATAGGTTAGACATAGATTTAAGTTTGAAAAATAGGCCAAATAGGTTTTAAAGTTAAGATCTTGCTAATTAGTGTCCTAATTGGATAGAAAATTAAAAAAAATAAATATTTATTTGTAAAAATCATAAAAAAGTGTAAAAAGAATTGTAATTAATATAATTTTATGCATGTTAATAGAAACCTTTCTACTTTAAAGCAATAGTATTTGTCTTTAAGGTAAAAACATTTACACGTCAAACTAATTATCACTTGCAATTCAAACTTATACCATTTTCTTATTTTGTTATATTCCATAATTGAAAGAGTTTGTGCATCTGTCATTATTTTGAAACTTATGGCTAATAATTAGACAACATTTCAGTTTATAATTTTCATTTGTTAGTTTCAAAAGATTAATGTAAGGGTGATCAAAAGTCTATGTAATGTAATCCATTAAATTCAAATAAATTAACTCAATTTCAGAATACAATTTTGACTTTTTTTTTCTTTGAAAATGAACACGTGAAAAATTAATCTGTGGTTTACTTAAATGCTTCATTTACTACATCAAAGTACGTACTAAGAAACTCGTTGAATATGGAAAAATCGCTTTTGAGACGTGAAAGTTATAACTATTAAAACTTGAAAATCCACGTTGAAAACTTGAAACACCAAACCCATTGTGTATATAATGTTGTTATTTTTATCTTTTGGTTATCGCAACAATTTTACATAACGCAAAGAAAAGTGTGCATATAAAATGATCATCGATGTCATCTGTTACACGGTCTTGAATGGGTACGTCATTTTCTCCTAAATTTTCACTAAAACAAATAATCAATTACAATAACTAAAAGATTTAAATATGATTTTAACCTATAAAATGCTTTTAATTTTAGTCTTATAAAAAAATTATGTTATCATCTCAAAAAGTTAAAATCATTATTTTTATCTCTTATTATATGTGACACTCATTAATTACTTATGTGTTTAATGAAAGATCAAGTAACCATATTAGTTGATACTCACTAGTGTTTCTATTAACATGTTAACATGCGATACCTCTAAAAAAGAATTAGATCCCTAAAATAAGTGTTATTAATCTGTCTACCTTAAAAGG
Source organism: Glycine tomentella (assembly GCA_007407185.1). Lineage (NCBI taxonomy): Eukaryota > Viridiplantae > Streptophyta > Magnoliopsida > Fabales > Fabaceae > Glycine > Glycine tomentella. The sequence goes on along the minus strand of PYAF01004127.1, from coordinate 2,442,538 downwards.
AATCTTAAGGACTAAAAATAGTGATTTCAAAGAGAAAAATTACAAGAACTAAAACTAAACTTGAATAATTTTATAAATAGGGATTAAAAACATATTTAAGCTATGATTAAAATAAAAGTAAATTATACTCTATTTTCTAGAAATGTATAAAATTTATATTCCTCCCTTTATATGATAAAATTTACACACGTATGCGCGTACACCCCCACCCAAACTCATTCAACTATTTGCAAAAAAATAATAAAACTATAACCCTTAAATTAGTTAAATATCTATTTGTTCCATAATAGTAGCTCTGTTGCTCCAATTCCTATATTCATTATTCTGGTAACAGCTTTATTTTCTTTTGAAGCAAATATGTAGGACTTAATCATAAACGATATGTTTTTCAGATACCAGAAATAGATTTCACTAATATATTTACACGGTAGCATTCAATAGAATTTTCTTGTATATATTAACTAATGTGAAATGACACAACTTATGTCATTTGCCTATGAACATAAAATACTTCTGTTTATATAGTAAAGATCAAAATTGACCGTGTCCAATCCCATACTTAATTCTGTTAAGATGACACCGCATGAAAGAAGAGGCTCAGTTATATGAGTATACTCATTACACTCCTTTTTTATTTTAATTTAGTATTATAATTGAGGAATAAAAAACCCCAGAATTTGAATTTGTTTTCTGTATCTAAAAAATCTTATTTTTTTGAACATGAAAAAATAAAGAAATCATTGCATTGCAATTGCAAGAAATACTAGGCCTACTAGAGAAACAAAAATGTAAGGAAAATTTATCATAAAAGGGGTACTTTGATTTACTATTTGTACTTTATATATTATTATTATTTTATACTTGTTAAGGACCCAATATATGGACATATTAAAATGTCTTATTAAGGAACGTGCAGAGGTCATCGAAGGAAATTTCAATAAACAGATATTTTAATCTCAACAATCAGGGAGTATATCTTATCTAATCAAGAGGTTATATTTGTTACGAATCCTATAAATGGGCTTAGTAATAAGGCCTATTAAGGATTCGAATAGTGGACTGTTGACCCTACCTGCTAAGAAGATCGTGAATTTTAAAGATAATAACAACAAAGGTCAGATAGCAAGCAGTTAGAGATCTCGGCCGTGATTCTCGAAAAGAATGTGCAACTGACCAAAAGGTAAGTTCATTGTAAATAAGGGATACTTTCAGATAAAAAGGTACACACATTCTCGTTCTCTCTTATTTTCATTCACACTGTGCACACAATAGTAGATGATGAACTCTACCGCAGAGGACTGCACACCTCGATGCCGATTTGTTTGAAATCCGATAAAGTTGAATACGTGCTGACCGAGATACATGAAGACATCAACAGCCAACACATGGGCGCTAAGGCATTAGCGAGGAAGGCTTTGCGAGCCGGATACTATTGGCCGACAATGGAAGCTAATTTTGCAAGTCACGTTAGAAAATGCAAAAGTTGTCAGAAACATGTCGGGTTGTTGTGGTCTCCTCTCGTCGAGTTGCAGTTTATTTCAGCGCCATGGCCCTTTTTTAAGTGGGGAATGGATTTGTTGGGCTCATTCAAAGCAGCAGAAGGGCAGTTAAAATGGTTAAAAATGACAGTAGATTATTTCACAAAGTGGATTGAGGAGGAACCTCTCGTCACTATTACGTCAGCTCGAGTGCGGAGATTTTTTGAACGAAACATCATTTCCAGGTTTGGGATCCCAAGTGAGATTGTAACCGATAATGGAACTCAATTCATTGATAGATGTTTTCAAGAAATGATGGACGGGTTCCAAATCAAGCATCATTTCGCTTCAATAGAACACCCGCAATCTAACGGACAAGCTGAAGTAGCAAATAAAGTAATCGTTGAAGGATTGCGAAAGCAGATGCATAATGCTGGCTCGAGTTGGGTGGAGCAGCTTTATTGTGTGTTGTGGGGACATAGAACCACGACTCAAATGTCTACCAAGGAAACCCCATTTCAAATGACCTATGACTGTGAAGTTATGATACTAGTAGAAATTGGTCAGAGACGCAACCATGTACTTCAAGAGGGTGAAGGAGAGAATAATGAGACTCTAACCATTGAATTGAATCTGACGGATGAGATCCGGGTTGAGGCCCATTCCCGGGATCTGCTAGCAAAACAGCGAGCAGCCGTGAAGTATAATAAGAAAGTGAAGCCGAGGTGTTTCGAACAAGGCGACTTAGTGCTTCGGAGGGCAGATATCGAAAATAAAAATGCTCGATAGGGGAAGCTAGCAGCTAACTGGGAGGGACCATACCGGATTTCACAGAAACTCGGACAAAGAGCTTACATGTTGGAAACCCTTGATGAAAAGACAATCAAACGAACTTGGAATGCGAACAAATTGAAAATATATTACAGTTAGTTCCGAGTTAGAGGGAAGGAGCAATAAGCCATATGGTAAAATAAGTATTTGTTTTCCGTGTTGGGATTAACAGTGTAATTTATGACTCATGTGTTTCTCTTTTATTGAGAGTATGAGTCGTGGTACAATAAGATGTCAACCACATGTTCATATGGTTCTCTTTCATCGAGATCATGAGTCGTTTTGTAATTCAATTGATTAGTCGATTATGAAATCTCTGTTTTCCTTTGACGGAATTAACAATATCATGTATAGTTCATGTATGTTTCTTTTATCGAGAGTATGAACCGCGGTGCAATAAAGCTTTCAACCTAGATTCATATTGTTCTCTTTCATTGAGATTATGAGTGGTCATATAATTCGATTGTTAATCGTTTTATGAAAGTTATTAATCAATAAGGTATTTTGATATTTACGAAGAGATCGCAAACTTGTCTGTGTAAAGTTGCTTATAAGTTAATAAAAATTACGAGGTATCGTGATCAATAATATCTTGGCAACGAACGATGTGCTATTTAAACCATGATCAGGTTGAAATGTAGGGCCATCTAGCTAAAGTGAAGGTTTACATGTAGCATGTTAATCATTGTCAAGATCAAATCCTGGAAACACAACCCGGACAATGTTACAGAAGAGTAATTTGTATTATAAAATACTTGGTCGTTGGTACCAAACAAATATTTATTCCACGCGTGAAGGATATTTTTAATTTTGGCCAAATAATTTCATACGAATTCGGATTACTACGGATTCATGCATATTTGGATTAAAGGAGCAAATACGTCAAATAAAAATAAATTGTCGGTTACAAATAGGCAAGGACTAAAGCCGACAATGTTCAAAAAGGCTTGAAAATAAATGACAAGTTACACAATAAACCGGCATCCCGGTCCTTCAATCACCTATGTCCCCGGGGTTTGAACTTGCATATCAACCTGTTGGGGAGAGCCTTGTGTCGGATACTCGTCCATTGGGACTACGAAGTCTTCAGGGGGAGAAGGAAAGACTAACTTGCTATTATCCACGTAGGCTTGAAAGTGCATACCAGTGGTATTGAGTTCAACCCCCAGGTTCAAACAACGTATTTGCTCAAGGGTGTTTTTGACGGATTCTTCCACCGCCGTAGCTAAGGCCTCCACTGCCAAGATAGCATCCTCCTCGGCCACTCGTAATTGAGATTCAGTCTTGTGCAACTTGGACTCGGCCGCTTTGCACTCCAACTGTGATTTCTCCAGCATAGTGTTCAGTTCATTGAAGTGCAAAGTCAACATCGAGTTTTTCTTTTGAGTTTTTTCCAAAGCCGAGTGTGCACTTTCAGCAGTATCCAAAGCAGTTTGGAGTTCTTGGCGTAAAGAGGTGTTAGAATCCTGTGCCGCAAGGAGCTCCTCGTGTGTTTTTTCGGTCTCCTCCCGTGAGGCCTGGAGCTCGTCCGCTAATTATCATGCATGGTTTTCAGAGTTGCCAGACTTTGCATTAACGCAGCACATTTAAAGGCATTTTCTTCAATGCGGCCGAGCTCTTCGAGGTTCTCACGCGAAAGGAGACTTGGCGATACAGATCATGTCATCTGTAACCCCTTTTTCCCAGAGGCATCCCGGTGAAGACCCGAAAGCATTAGTAGAAGGAGGAGGGGTAGAAGAAACCATCGATGGAAGGGGCAGTTTGAGGGCAGCAGTTCTAGGTGGAGAAGATGCTGGGTTATTTTTGTTGGTCGGGGCTATTTCCAACTGAGCCGGCTGGACAATCTTACGCCTTTTCCTTTTCTCCAAAATGTTAAGGTAAGCAGGAGGTTGTGCTCGCTTCGAGGGATGAGAACGTTCAACCGCTTTGGCGGAATGAGCTTTCTTTCCCGTTGTCTTTCCCGGCCCAGTAGCAGGGGTGGTGGAAGTGACCTTTGTTAGAGTGGGAGAGCTTGTTGCCGAGGTCGCAGCAGAAGCCGCTTACTTTGACTTAGCGAAGCATGGCGGCTATGGTCCCATGTCGTCAGCTACAAAATGAAAATAAACAGTTAGAGTAGACTAGGTTATATATCACAAATCATCAAAATCGGACACGTTCATACTGGATTCAGCAAAAAACTCGGACTGGTGATGGTGAATATAAGAAGCAACATTTGGTGGGCCGTAAGTTTCTGTGTATGCCACGATCCAGATCACGGAGGAGGCGTCGAAATCTGATAAATCCGTTTCCTCGATGCGGTAAGAAGAAGAGGGAAGGTCGTGATGGGTGTGAGTCCAATAGAGTGGGAACTTCCACTCCACGTCCCGCGACTCTGGACCACTCAAGAAGAAAGGTTGTTTACCGGGTTCGGCAATAACCTTGAAGTATTTATTTTTAAAGTTTTTGAAGGATTCAGTATAGACTGTGAAAAGCTTATAATTTGAACGACCCCGGATAGAAACTCATCCCTTTCTATTAGGAGGTTCTTTACCCGTCCTATTGATATGTGAGGTGAAATAATAAAAGAAGAGGCGAACAATACAAGGGATTTCTAAGTGTTGACAAAAAAGTTCAAAAGACTTGACAAAACCCCAACTGTTGGGGTGGAGTTGCGAGAGGTCTACATGAAGGTGATTCAAAATTTGTATTTGGAAGTTTGAAAGAGGGAAACGAATTCCTAGACGGGTAACTACGTCTTTGTAAAAGAAGAAAAAATTGGGTTTGGTCCCTTCCCGGATAGAACAGACGGGTTTGTTTGGGTTAGGAGCACGGACATAAAAATCATCCTAATTTCCGACCGGGAGAGCAGCAATCATTCTTGATTGTAAGTCAGAGAGGGTATTTAACATCTCATAAGTGACCCATGGAAATTTGGTAGCCAGAATAGGAGGACAATCTAAATGAGACCAAACAAAGTGAGATTCAGCGACTAGCTCTGATGATGATGGATCCATAAATACCTACGTAAAAGAGATAAGAATCAATAAAACATACCTGAAGGGAAAATATGGGTCGTATGAGTAGAAGAGTTGATTAAGGTGTCATCCGGGGTAGGAACGACCTCTGCAGGACCACTTGTGTTAGAAGGCATTTTCTGTACAAACGCCTCATTTTGGAGCGCAATTCTCGGTTTGGGAATGAGAACCGAGTTGTGCCGGCATGATCCAAGTATTGAATCAGCCCTCAAATTGAACCTGAATTTTAAAAAATAGGAACTTTCAGCAACACAGTCAACGCATGGATCGAATTGGGTTTCAAAAGAGTAGTCCAAGGAATTATTTTGTTCTAAGGATGAGAATGGAGTTTGGGGCGCAGAACTTAGAGTTGAAGAAGGAGGATTTCCAGAAGAATTTCCAGACTCAGATTATGGGAGTTTTAGGGTTAGAACTTTTCCTTTATGTGTACTAGTTTTCTTTGTGGCACTGGAACTAAGAAGGGCCACGTAAGAAATTTTTTTCCCTTTCTTCTTCTAAAAGGGGAAATCCGAAGAGCTAGTATCCAGTTTTGCACGGAACTATTTTGCGCAAATGTGCTTCTTCCTCAGGCGTAAATTTCATTTTAAAAAGATGAAATGGGATTTAGAGGAAGGGCGAAAATGACGAATGAAGAAAATGACTCAAGAACAGAAACAAAACCCAAAAGAAAGAAGGAACAAAATGAAAATTACGAAGACAATGCATGATTACAACGATGACAAAAAGGAAGAATAAAATTATAATGTACGATGGAATCGTAAATGAAAGAAAGGAGTTTATGGCAGTGAAGATACCTGGTAGAAGAGAAATCTTGGAAGAGTTTGGTGGCGAAAATTGATGAACAATAGAAGAAGGAACGCGCAATTGCAGAGAATGCAAAAAAAAGCTTGAGAGAAATAGTGAAAGGGTGACTTTTATCGTAATCTTTAAGAGATATAAAGAAGAAAATGTAACTGTCGTAGACATGAAACAGTGCAGTTACATAACTGGCAGGCACGAATCGTCACATAAGGGTGAAACAGTCAAATTCATTTGATAGTTGGGGGCACAATGGACAAAAAATTCAAACGTCATGATTAAGGCGTGTAATGAAGCGACGGAGCATTAATGTATAGACTGTACAATGCTGTCCAAGACAAGACACGATGACGTAATTGCATCGAGACACTCATTCCATATGACAAGAGTATAGAGGTGAATTGACAATTCAAATCACAAAGGACAAGCGCTGGTATCTCAGCAGTGGTAAAAAAGAGGTCCAGGGTCAAATTAGATCTTGGATAAGAATGACCGGGGTGACATAAGATATACCCCGGCATATGATGAACATTAGACGGTCAACGAGGAGAATCAATTATTCAAGCTATTGGGGGAAAGGGTCTACCTTTATGCATCCCGGCTATCGAGAAACTTGGATAACCGAGTTGGGGGACAACTGTTACGGATCCTATAAATGGACTTAGTGATAAGGCCCATTGAGGATTCGAATAGTGGACTGTTGACCCTAACCGCTAAAGAGATCGTGGATTTTAAAGATAATAACAGCAAAGGTTAGATAACAAGCAGTTAGAGATCTCAGCCATGATTCTCGGAGAATATGTGCAACTGACCAAAAGGTAAGTTCATTATAAATAAGAGATGCTTTCAAAGAAAAAGGTACACACATTCTCGTTCTCTCTTATTTCCATTCACATTGTGCACACACCTCACCCCATTGGTTGAGTATTGCTTCGTGCATAGTGATTGTCTTCTGAAGGTATTTCTTCCCTATAAATACCTTAAGAGAGAGTTTGATCCAACATTAAATTACTAGCATTCTTGCTGGACATTCATGTTCACAAAATAATAGAACAATATCTTATCTAATCACAAAATGACAGCAATTAACCTAGAGGTAACACCCTTATAAATAAGAGGTACGCTCACAGGTATATTCATTCTCTCGACTCTATTATATGTTGTCACTGTGCACACACATCACGTCCATTGGCTAAACTCAGTCTCAGTACCAAAGTGCACAGTGATCTGCTTAGTCCAGGGGTATTTCTTCCATAGATACATTGGAGAGAGTTATTGATCCAAGATTAACCTACTAACTATTCAGCTAGACATTCTTGTTCTCAGGAACAGAACAATACTTATATATTATTATTTTCTTTTTTATTCTTATTTATATTATTATATTAAGATCTAGACAAGCTCTAATTTAACAGCAGAGATCAGGGTTTGTATCAGTTGTATGTAACCATGCAACATGTTTCATTATCAATCAGGTCAACGAAAGATCATTAGTACCATGTCCATTGGTTATGGCATAATTTGTCTGGGATATTTTAGTGATCGATGAGATGAGGTAATTTGCAAAGCTGTTGCTTTGAATTCCCTTCTCACTCCCAACGTTAGTTTCAGCACCATTATTGCCATTGTCTGCAGGTTCTTTCTTGCTTCTCTCCCCTTTCTTGGTCAATGAAGAGCACATTGTTTCTACAACGTTAAAGATAACTAACATTAGTTAGATTCTTAACAAAACTTCATAGAAGCTCAAGGAGTGAAAGGATCAAACAGTTCAGATTATTATTCTTTCAATTGCTTATGTTACCAATATTAAACAAACTATCATGCTATTTTTAGGTCACTAATTCTTTCATTATATTCTTGCATTCAATAGGAACAAATAGCAAAAGACGAACTGAAGAATTGGTCCTTCTTTTCTCAGCATGAAGTATGACCCTATGACATATCATAATACCGATTTCAAAATATTTTCCAATTGGGCTATTGGCCTAAGATAGTCTAACAGCACACATTTCTCATTCAGTCATTCTCTATTTCTTGTTCTTTCACGATGATTTTTAAATTCAAGGAAAGTTATCTTCATCTCAGCCAATTTCTATCAGCATACAAATGGTGAAGCCAGATTGGTTTATTGCTTCTTGCTTTAGATAAGCTTATGCATGACAACAAGGTGACCCTGCTATGGGTGAATACGATGATGCAAATTGTTTACATAGGTAAGCTGAGTAAGACAAATCCCTACAAAGTACACATGCATCATAAAGAAGTTAGGTATGGGTACACTACATGGTCAGCTGAAATAGTATTTCAGTCACAACACATAAGGTAAATATTTGTTAGCCATGTCAAATGGGACTTTCCACAATGACTATTTATAGAACATTACAGTTTTTTTTTATCAGCAAATGTTAACAATTAGTATGTTATGTTGGTGGGGAATTTGAATCCATGACCTCCTTATCACTCCAACCCTTATGCCCCTCCCCCAACCACAAAACCACTTTATGACTCCCAATAGAATATTACAGTTAGTCTTAAGACAGGAATATCCAGATTAATTTTGGCCAAACAAAGTTGTAAGTGTGAAGACTTCAACACCATAACACATTAATACTAAAGCCTAACCTTTGATGCTACCATGAGTAACGAGTCCGCGAAGAATGCCCAAGAACTTGGTCAATATAAGCCTTTCCTGCTCTCTGTAAACATCAGTGCATCCATCAGAATTAAATGACTTTTGAATCATGTTATGAAAAGGGCTGTTGCATGCAACTCCATCTGCAGAACAATTTCCAAAAAGCATATCATCCTGTTCATCACACATCAATGCCAGTGTTTCTGGTGACAATGGCCTATTATAATGAGCGATATCAACTGCTTCTGCTTCATCTTTATTCACATGATCATCAAAAACAGGCTGGTGGACATCTCTAGTTTCTTGCAGTGATTTAGCTGATGAAGCAACAGAAGCTTCAAAGTTCCCAGTTTTTGTTTGCTGGTCTACTTTGCCTCTCATTTCTGAAAAGTTAGAACACAATCAAAATGCCAATTTATGTTCAGAAAGACAACAATATTGACAGGTATGTGAACATGCATGTAACAATTTGACTCTGAAACCTATATTTCCAAATATATGCAACTGCATAATGACACTTGTGGCCAAATTACGTTTAAGGCTTAAAATGAAAGACTTCAGGCATATTTTAGTAGTGATTATGAATACCTAACCAATTAAAAGTGAAAAATGGCTGAATGTATTCAGTGCATGGAAGGTCTCTAAGGTTTTCACCAGAACCCCATCCTTAAATTATTATTAAATGAGACTAGCTTCATTAAAAATAATCTCATTAACTTTATTATATTTCAATAATTCCCCTTCAAACATTACAAGTTCAATGCTTTCAGCACCAAATATTCAATAGTAAGTTTTATCAAACATACTTTAAAATGTTTACTTGGGATATCTGGATATGCATCAGTTAACTCTTGTCAAAGTACCATAATACTTTCCCAATTCCTTAGTACTTCTCTAAGAAAATATATCATGACATATAACACTGCTAGCCCCTAATTTATCCTTAATTACAGTATATATAACCAATTAACTATATCTTCAAAACAATAAAAGGAGGACAAAATAGGTGGAAAAATTAAAATAAAACGGATGCAAACATTAAATGAATGTCCTACCAGCATCAAATTTGGAATATTTGCAAACAAAAATATTAAAAAATATTCACCAGACAGTAGATAAATCAAATTATTTTAAACAAGATAAATATAGTCTACATCCATGAGTTGCTCAAAACCTGCATTTGTCTTTGCAGCTACTCGTGAGAGAACAACAAAAAGTGCACAGAGATTCTTCACATTATGTGGCTTGAGGACATCTGCCAATACGGACCTTCAGCATGGATAAATTGTCAGTTGTAAATTTTTAAAATTTATATTTAAAATGTTAGATAGATTCGTCAAATAGTGATTAAAAAATTTATATACCGGTATGTAGATCTTGAAGACCCTGAAATTCTTGTGTTGGAAGGGTCAGAAATAAAGGAATCTGACAGAGATGAAGGCGATGAAGCCATAGGATCAAGTTCCTGATTAAAATTAAAAATAATTTAAAAGGCATTATATGAAGTTTGGATGTCTGAGGATGGAGGAAATTGATAACTAAACCAACAGGTAAATAATATGGAAATCAAGGGTTTCAAGGGATAAAACTAGGATTCAAATGTTGACTTATGTGACGTGTAATTACAAGACAAAGTTATTGCTCTGTTGGATACTTGGATACACATATTTTCATTTTCCAATCCAATTATAATGAACCTACCGCATAAAGAATAGGTAAATAATTATTTATATAAATCCAAGAAAATCCTGTCAAGAATGCAAAGAAAGCACCTGTTGGTATTGAGCAGTCATGTTAACAGTTTGATCCATGGCTGACTTTCCCGGAAACATTTCCTGATTTTTTCTCTTCTTGGGTGTTATATGGGTTCCATAGCCAGATGATCCAACAGCTCCACTAATGGTAGCATTAGCTGCCTGTTTGATGTGAACTAGATTGTAATCTTTGTGAAATATTGCTATTCTTTCATCACTTCCTTCAAAATTCTTGCAGTCCATGCATTTACAATTTTCAGAGCAGAGGATATTGGCTTGGAAGCACTCACAATACTTCTTAAGGCAGCCTGATTTCTTGCAGTGACATCCTTTATTGTGCTTTCCTATTACTTTAATTTCACATTCCTGTGTTCAAACAAGATATTTAAATGCACAAGTTAACTAAAATATCAGCTAAAGCCAGAACAGTAAGTATCATCACAAAAAACTTGGCTTAAAAGCATCATGCCAAAACCAATAACACATGTTTGAGGGAGTTGAAATTGAACTACAAACCTTGGAATCTTTTCGTTCTTGTGGACTGCTAGCAATTTTTGGTCTGAAAGCATTTGGATTGCGTTCCAATGTTATTCCAACTGCCTCCTGTCTGGCAGCCTCATTATCCACATTATTATGGCAATTTACACAGTTGCAGCCATCACAATAGATCCCAGCTGCAAAGCATGCACAGTACCTAGCATTTGCAAAATTAGGTTTTGCCAATTAGAGAGACAGAGAGAACAGGAAGAAAACATGTAAGATGTTTATTGTTTAAATATAGCATGGTTATGTGATAAAGTATTCTCGTTAAAAAATTTCATACAGAGAAGCTAAAGTGCTTACAACTTGAGGCATCTAGAATTTTTGCAGTTACATTGTTTCTGTTTCTTTGGAGTGGTGTCCTTCAATTCCACATTACATCGAGGTTGTGATCTAGAAGAATCTGGCTTTCTGAAAGAAAACAGATAAATCCACAAACAAAATAAAATTCAAATTAGTACAAAAGTTCTTACTATGAAGCAAAATTTAATAGTGAGTAAAGAGATGTAACAATATTTCCAATCCCTTTATATGGACTGGTGAAATATTTGGAGTTTTTTTCCTGAGTGACAAACTTAGCTCTTTTGAGTATTTCGAAGTTTAGCCGCAAATTTATGATACTTCTTTCCCAAAATGCATACATACTACTAGTATTTCCTTTTTACCCACAATTAAGATGATTATAACCAATCTCAAAATGATAACAATGAGCCCCACATTTGCATGCGATACAAGCAAACCAATCTCTTTTTTTTTTAAACATCGGAAAATAAAAGCAAGTAAACAAACACTAAAATCCAATTCTCTCTCGACATGTTGTTCCTCAAAAAATCCGATTCGTGCGGACTCTTCCCCCAACTAACGAAGAGATCTTGACGGAATTGCTCTCCCACTGCAGTCGTTGCTTTTCTTTCTGTTACTTCGAAAGTAGCTGCTTCTATGATTACTGAATTACTGAAATGATTTATCAACTGCAAATTAGAAGCAATTCAAGCCTTCTAGTTCTAGCCCCTAAAGAATGAGTGTCACTTTCATTTTTCAACCAAAAACACTCTACGTTAGTACTAATGTAACCATCTCACCCTTATAAAATTTGGTTTAATTACAATCTTTACATTTTAGTCCCTACAACTAGAAAGTACTCGTTTTAGTCACCACATATACATTTTTTAACTTGTTTCAGTCTTTACCCATACACTTTTTAATCTCGTTTAGTCTCTATAATTTTGGACGGCAAGGACTAAAATGGATTAAAGAGTGTATGTGTAAGGACTAATATGAGTAGTTTCTAATTGTAAGCACTAAAACATAAAGCTTATTCAGGAATAAGGATCAAATGATAAATAAACCTAAATTTTCCAAGAATCAAATTATTTCAGCCAAGAACCCAGGTCTTCAAATAGAAGCTAACTTCTAGCAACTGCTTCTTTTCCTACACTCTTACACAATCTTAATTACACTAAAATTCAAAACATGCATCCAATTCAACATTCTAAACGCACATTGGTAGTTTGGTACACTTTAGCGCGATCCGAGTTTTCCTTATCATTCAGACAGGGCAAACCAAAAACGCTACCGTTTCTTTTCTTCTTTTTTATTTTCGTTTGAGGTTTAAGAATACTTACACCACTTGCAACACCTTCACCGGAAACTTCACCACGGGGTGCGGAATTCGTCTAACCGGCGAAACTAGCTTCGGCCGCGGTGAATACAACCACGGCTGTTGTTCCTGCGCCTCTGAATATAACCACGGCCGTTGCCCCGGCGGCTGCAAATCCAACTGCAATCGCAACGGAGAATGCGACGGCGGACGCAACGGTGACTGTGGAGGCGGCGACGGTGGAGGCAGTTTCTGGTGCGACGGATCTCCGTAAACGGCCGCGAAATCCAATTGGCGAGCCAATTTCCTTGGAGCTAAATCGGACGCCGCTTCGCTCTGTTCCATCTTTCGGCAGCGATCAGAAAAAAATCGATCTCGCAACACAGCGGCTTGAAATTGAATTGCAATGTTAGTGTTACTGCTCTCAACGACTCGCCGTTTCGAGTTGCGTTCTCGAAACGCGCGGAAAAGGCTTCAGCGAAGTCTGTTGTAACGAAACGGAGTGTCGTCAGCCTCAGAGTGGCGCCATAAATTCTCGTGCATTATGAATTGCAAGGAATCAACGGCCTTTAAGAGAGGGAGAGTTTCGGCATTAAAAAACAAAATCATTGTGGTTCGCCGGAGAAAGGGTGCGTTGAGGAAAACTCAGGTGTGGTGTGGCAGTGCCAGTTCTCTCTCTCTCTCTCTCTCTCTCGATTTTGAAAATTGAATTGATAAAAGTGGAAGGTTTGATTTCACGGTTGTGATTTTCTGGGGGAGATTGAAGTGACCCGTGTCCGTTGGATAAGGAAAAGGGTAACGGTACTTTCGGAGTAGTGACGGAGATACATTTTGGCGCTAATTGAGTCCAAGTCGGCAAGTCCAACGAGGAGTAAATCTTGTGCACGCACGAATCTAAATTTGAAGTGTTGGCAATTATGGGTAAGATATGTTTTATTCTCTAAAAAATTTCAAATTTAACTTTAATTCTTTAAAAAAAATTATCATTTATTAAAAATATATGTCTTTACTTTAATTTGAAAATATTTTACATTATTATCTTCATAAAGTATATCTTCTTACTATTCATAACTACAATTAAATATTAATCTTAACCATTTTAAAAAATCAAAACTGAAATATTTATGAATTAGATAGTAAAAATAGGATGACATTTTAAAAGACTAAAATTGAATTTGAATTTTTTTAGAAAAAACAAAACATCTTTTATTCAACGATAACAAATTATCATTTATATATTAATAAAACAAAATTATGTCAAATTTTTTTACAAAATATTGCAAAAGATTATTATTATTATTATTATTATTATTATTATTATTGTTGTTGTTATTAAAGATAAAAGAGGTTTTTATTAAGTAGGTGGATGTTGTGTAGCAACACCACTATGATTCTTATCCTATCAAAATGTCTTTAAATTATTTTATTTTATTTTTAATTCATAAAATACATAATTGTAGTAATGAAGGTAATTTTTCTAAAGGCTAAAAAAGGTGATTATTTAATTATGAAATATTTAATCACAATCATTATTTAAAGATTATAATTGATAATATATTCTGAATTAAATTAATTCACTGGTATTTCAGTTTGTAGAATATACATGCTATATGTTTATTTTATATAACTTAAATTTATAATTAATAATAATTTCAAATTTATAAATTTTATTATAATTAAAATTC
>PYAF01004127.1:2386649-2419002 GCA_007407185.1 Glycine tomentella | reverse complement strand
TTTTTTTAGTTTATTATTATTAAATAATATTTTTATTAAAAATCTATTTTTAAAAGTACATTATTTTATAATATAATAATAACAATAATTAATGTTTTTTAACGGTACATATTCATATTTTTAAAATACCACATAATATTTTTTTGGTCATGACTTTAAAAATAATGAATTATTCAATTTATTGGATCAAAGATTAATTTCAATAATTTAAGAGAAAAAAAAATTTATACACAAAACAATTGAATATAATTCTTTTCCTAATTAAATCGTTATATATACTACGAGTTAAATATCACATAATATACGAAAACTTACTAATTATGATACTAATTAACGCATGAATATGTCCATTTGAGTGGTTTAGGACACCAACCCTTGCAAAAGCCTTAAATTGCGCATTGAGTCGGCATTGGCGTGAGCTTTTGCAAATATATATAATACACAATACACAACTAGCTAGTGGCGTCCTTTCGATCGAGCCTTGCCCACCCACACATACCCCCATCCTGACCTGAACACACTCATCCCAGTTTTGGCTGTCATGACTCGTCACCATTCTTTTGTTGCTAATGCATGCTAGCCATTCATTTAGATATTTTTTTTTACCCTTTTTACATCACTGTTTCATTTTCACCCTGCTACCTAGTCAGTACTACTCCACAATTCCCACTAACACAACACCATGGACAAATTATTACATTGTTCTACAAAAAGTGCCAAATTAATTAGCCCATTTGATTAATTTAGTTATTATTTGAATAAACCAATTACTTGAAGTTGAAATAATATTGCATAGATCTTAATTATTGGGAAAAGTTTGGCCACCAGCTTACAAACATCGCGAACAGCTATGGGTATCATCTCACAATAAAAACCAAGTGTCGTATTACGAGTCTATGTTGTCAAACAGCGCAGGTACCCTTCAGCTCTGGTACAAACTGGCAATTCATCAGATAAGAGGCTTCTGAATTATTAGAGACATGAAAATGACGTGACAGATAATGAAAATTGGAAAAAAATCCGATTCAACCATTGCTATTTTTTCTTGTACAGCTTAATTTAATTCAACATTGCTTCAATGGGTAATACCCCCCTTTCCAAATTAAGTTCTCTTTCTTCGCCCAAACTGGTCTTTAAATTAATTATTAACTCTCCCATGCATCTTGAAACCACTAATTTTAACATAAATATAAAAATAAAAAAGATGATTGCGAGATTTTTTTATGGGTTGAATTAATAAAGGTTAATCACAAGGCTTCAGCTTAATTTGAATTTGGTAGCGGGTAAAGCCCCGCTGCAGACCTTTCTGTTCGTATATTTATAGAGTATAGAAGTTTGACATGTAATGAGGGTGCCAAGTTAGTATTAATTTCTTCGGAATAAATTCTATGATATACATCCAGTAGTAGTTTAGGAATAAAATTTAACAAGGGACATAATTTGATAAAGTATAGCCAAATCTCGAATTTGATCTCTTACGTACGGATGCAGATCAACCGAACCATTAGATCAGAAACAACTGCTACGAACTAACACGGGGATATATAGATAACTCATGAATGAAGTGAAATCTTCAATTAGATGGAACTGTTATAACGAATCTATTAAAATGGAAAAAGAAAATAGATGAGTTAATAATAAATTAAATTACAAATCGGCAGATTAAAAACAGTAATGGTATGTATATATAAGTGGTAAAGTTAAACTTACAGACTCAAAACACAAGTTTTACTGCAGAATAATTAATCAAGGATTCATAATTTTTTTAATAGCTAGGTAAAATGATATTATCAATTGATTTATTTATGTTTTTATGAAATCTTTATTGGATTTGCAAATAACAATGCTCTATCTATGTCTGAATACATACATATATATATATGTGTGTGTGTGTGCGCGCGCGTGTATTGCGAAATCCCGTGCAAGATCTATCTAGCAGCAACTTATCGTTTGACGAATGAAATGTATATGGTGTTGATCAAACTAGAGGTTCTTTTTAAATTATATAATAGATGATAAATTAATTAACATGCATGTACACATGCAAGTAATTAAGTGAATTAGATATGTATAACTTTCTTAATTAGCATGTAATATGCGGATTAGATAACAGTAAGTGTCTTAGATAGCTAGGAATATGTGGATCTGAGTTATTTACAGAATGTCACAGTTCTAAGAACGATAATAATATTCCACGAAGAACAACTTTTTTCATAGGTTAGTGAGATATGATTAAACTAGCTTGTATTGATTAATTTGGACCATATATATATATATATATATATATATATATATATATATATATATATATATGATTGGGATGTTAAAATGAGAATCATCCGATGCAAAGGCATACAGATTAAAGTTGGTCGAGAAAAAGCATTAGATTCCACATTTTTCACAGGAAAAGTATAAATTTCATCTAGGAAAAAAATAAATGGAACTTTTGGGTTACATAGATGGACCGTTTTATTTGGGTAAAATAAGATGATGGTACGTGGGGTGGGTGGAGGGTTTTGGACAAGTGTGATCTTTTGTACAGCTTCCTTTAATTTCATTGGTTTCATTTCATATGATCACATGGGGTCATGCAGACACTTCCCCATACTTAACATTATTTATTTAATGGTATATACACACATATATAAATGAATGGTGGCACATAGGGCCCTCTCCCCCCAATATAGAAGGTCATGCTATCCCTACCATATACTATATATAAACCACTTCTGTCATTTTTAACTTAGATAAAATTAATTCAACACATATATATCCCTTTGCTGTTGTATACACTGGACCCTGAGAGCAAGCACATATATTAAAGGTTGAAAATGCAAGATATACTTCAGTTTTTCTAACATTATATTGAAGAGATTCTTCCTCATAAATTTACTCCTAATAAAATCATTAAATAGAATTTCACTGATATACTCTTTTTATAAAGGAAATCGACTTCGATTCTTGAATAATCAATATCACTTCTGCTAGCCAGTACCCAACTGAGAACAACTTTTTATTATTGAGATCAATCATATGTAATTTCTCTCTTTCAGAAAAAGAAAAAGAAAAAAAGAAACTCTTTTTAGTACTAGCTGGGTGTGTTAGTTTTTGAGTGGCCATTTTTGAAGCAGATAAAATTAATTAAGGTTATCTGCGGGCTCATAGTTATTTGTACACGTATAGCTATTTATACATACAATTAATGATATGATACCTATCGGGTGCCAATGTTACGGAGATAATAAGCTTTAATTTCGCTATAATTTAACGTGGATTTATTCCTTTATCTCGTAGCAAAACAGTGCTCATAGAAAGAAAACTTTCGGATGAAGTAAAGTCCACATATATAAGTGGAAAATACCTTTTTCCTATTGCATAAAATAGGAGCTTACTTAATAATGGTAATCTAGGCTTCGTTCTAGGCGTTTCTGTAGGAAATATTGTTCTCTCCATTCAGTCCATATTAATGAAACCTCGGAAATAAAGTGAGACGTATATAGATGGAATTGCCCGAAATTCGGAAACGTTACGTTTTATATTGAGATTGATAGTTTCTACAATTTTTAACTCTCCTACATGTCATTTCAAGAATCAAAACTAAACTAAAACCAAAAGTACGGGGATTTCTTCAGTGTGTAATTTAGTCGGAATAATAATTGTTTAGTTTTTCTAAAATTTCAGTCAGTGATATTAAAACTAGCTTACCCATCTTGACTAGCTAATTAATTATTCTTGTTCCATAAAGGCAAAATATTCACATTCAAGCTAATTTTTTTTAAGGATGTTTCTTACAACTTTACCATAAATAATTGGTATACAATCAAAATTCATATTAATTGTGGTTTTTTTTATTTAAACAATCCTATAATTTCTCATCATTAAAAAAAAATCCTTGTTTTTGGGTTTTCTAGGTGTATATATGTTCCATTAACTGTAAATATTATTTAAGACTGTAATTCATTAGTTTGTGGAAGACTTTATTTTTAACTCAATTGGTACAAAATTAATTTCTCCTTTTGTAATTATTCACTTATTTATTATCTATGCACAGATCATCTTATTTAATTTTATTAAAAAAATCTCATGCCATAGTTATTTAATTTTTATAAATGAGTTTGAAACGTGTCACTATGTATTTATGATTTATGGACAATATCGTGTACCCATTATAAATTCTATTTAGTAAATGCCAAAAATTCAAATATCTTCATATTTGAATACGTAAGTTTATAATTTCTTTTACTAATAAAAAACCAAAAGTCTAACGTTGCATCTTACCAACAGCACTACTGGTTTAATTTGGGACAGGGTGGAGATGGTGTCTGCTGCAAAATGTTTAGGGTTAAAAACTTAAAACCCTCCGTCATTTATTAAATATAAAAAAACAAATAAAAAAAACAAAAACCTAGGGTTTCAAAGAACGTCTTGGTCCGCACCTAAATCCACTCTCCCATAGGCACCGTGCACGACACGCACCAATGAGAAGCGTTTAATGTGCAAAGGGCATAAGCAGCACTTTTTAACCTTGGATGACACGACAGGCACAAATTAATAAATGAAAACGCTGAAAAAGGAAGAGCGTAAAGCATACGCGCGAGTACTGTACCCGCTTTTTTTTTTACACCCTTCCGTCTAGGGTTTCCTCGCCGTCCACAAAGGCCACTATAAATGGTTAGCTATAAGAGCCGCACATTCTTGCCACGTGGTGGTTCTTCATTGGCTCTCAAGTTCTCTCTCCTAACATCTACAATTTTTATGCATATGGATCCTACATAGACATGACTCCCTACGGGTTTTTTTAATTTTTAATATACAAAAACAAACACACCTTCTTCCAAGGACAACAAGATAAAAATTCTTCACTCACTCTCTCTCTCTTACTTACTCGCGCACAGTCTCTCTCATCCGAAGGAATCGAAAGCCCTCTCTCGCTCTCTCTCTAGGGTTTCTGCGTCCTTCGCAGTCAAATTATGCTCGCGAGGTAGGTAATCGGAGCTCGGAGCTGCGCCACGTGGCTTCTCCGTCGAATGCGCTACCCTTGTATGTGGATTCTTCGCGGAACAGCTTCGAATCGACGAGGAGGTGGGAGGGGATCGTGTGTGGTGGTCAGCAGGTGAGTTCGCGTGGGCCTTCTTCGTCTCCAGATTATTATTATTCCTCTTTTCGCCCTCGGTTTTCAACTCGGTGATTGATTCCGTGTTGATCGGGGACCGGTTCTTGGATGCTCTTGAGCGTGTTTTGATTTGTTTTTTTAGATATTAAGGTCACTGTACTGTTTATGGTGTGTCCACTTCAGCTTTTGCTTTGCGTTTTCCTTTTCTTTCTTTTTTTTTCTCTCCTGCGTTTCGCTTTATTGCTGCCATTTCTCGCTTTTTTTTTCTTCCATTTTCTCTCTCTCTCGTTTACGTTGCTTGTTAAATCGAGCTGTGTTAATTTTCATTTATCACTTGATAAGAGGTGAATTTGTGTAGGTCGGTGAACCCTAGAATTTAGGCTTCGCGGATTGTTGAGCTTCGTTGTCTGGTTTCAGCTACTTGCATGCGTTTATGATGTGCGTTTTTTCTATCTTCGCGTTAATTAGTATACTGAGATAGTATTTTAGCTGCAAGGTTAGTAGTTTCGTTTTTCATTTTGAAAAGCCCTAGCGAGATGCTTAGTCTTGTTAGCTGTATTGAAGTTATAATTGTACGCGTGGGATGGCTTTTTTTGTTTTGTTGCGTTTCAATTGTTCAATTGTTGACTTCGAGCATCCTTGTGGTTGGTTTTATTGATGGAAAACTAGGGTTTAGGAACTTTCGTAATGTTGGAGGTTGTTATTTTATGTGATTGATCACTGTGTATGCAGTTCTTGTTCCTCTATATTACTTTATCTTGGACTTTTCGCTTGATTTCCTTGTTTTACCTTTTTATTTGTTGTTGATTTGCATAAACCCTAATTTTATATGAAGCTTGATTAAGATATGTTTCAAGTTTTTCCTTACATTTCTATTGTTACTGTCGTTTGATTAATGATAGCTTGACTTAATTGTTTGATCCTTTGTTTTGGTTTCATGTTTTAATTTTAATTTGTGTTGATAGGAAACACTATTTAATCTGTGCTTCCTTCTGGTTGCTTATACTGTGAGGATTTGCATGCATAGCTGTGGAGAATCATTTGCAAGGTGGTTTTAATACTGTCACTAAGTTCATGGGGTCGTATATTCATATTGATTCAATCTCTATCGATCTTGCCGATTCTATTGGCAAGAGAGATGCAGGCAAATGTGAACATTTCTCCATACGGTACGTAGGCCTTGATGCTACATATTCTTGCTATCCTACTAATTTTGTCAAGAAATGGAGGAGAGGGAAGCATATTTGAGTGTTGTACAGCTTATGTCTGCCTTCCACTTATTGTATAGTATCTTGTAATTGATGTCTACAGTTGACTACATCTTGTTCTTATTAGATGAGATCCTAAATTCCTAATGTATTTGTGTTCTCTATAGTACAATAATACTGCTATATAGATGATTGCAACTAGTAGCAGTTTAAAGTTGAAAGCCAATCAATTAATACATGGCAGTAAGGTCTCATGAAGAATCAAATGGGTGGTGATGCCTAACTATAGAAAGTTCCTGATATTGCAGAAATAAGTCAATAAGTGTTCAGTTTTGCAGTCAATTTTGGGATATATCAAATTCCAAAACTTATATGTAATTCCTTAGGTATTTTTTTGTATGTTCTCTAATCAACATTAAAGTTTTATCTCAGTAACCTATGTTACTCATTAATGCAAACCTTTACTATGTGAATTATCGAGGTAAATTCCAATTCTGATTGGAGAGCAGCATAAAAAACGTGCAAGGAACTGCATCCAAGTTTTGTATTATATCACACTCTTTCTTCTACCAAAGAAAAGAAACTGAAGATTGTATTATCTTTTTAATATAGAATTGAAAAGCTATATCTCTTGGTTTCCTTTCAGGATTCTTAACACTATTTATTTATTGTTAGTGCAGTGGATATGTGTCTGAAATGCGCAAAAAGGACTGGAAAAATTGTTGGCCATTTCCAGTACATGAGTCTGACAAACAACCATCATTTTTGCCATTAGATGTACCAAAATATAGATGTCAGCATTGTCAGAACTCTGCACAAGAAAATGCTGCCAAGGACATCCAGAGAGATGACCAAACAAACTTTGATTGTTGCAGTACTGGATGCAGATCTGGTAGCAATTGCAATAATGCAGCTCTTAAGTCTGTTATTCAACAAGATCCGATGCTTGACACTCTTGAGATAAGAGAAATTGATCTTAATACTACCCTGAGCTGTGTCAATGATTACTTAACAAATAATGAGAAAGGCAAGAAAGCTGGAGTCATACCTAGCAGAATAATTGGTAACTTAAATATCTGTTCTATATATCTTCTTTATTATTTTTCAGCATGTGGTTTGATTTTCTGTGTTTTCCCCAGACCTTGAATTTGGCTTGGAGGATAATCTCAATCACCAAGTAACTAGTAATCCATCACCTAAAAATTATACAGACCTCGCACCAGAAGTGCACACTACTAAGAAAGGTAGGTTCAATTGACAGGATGTAATACAGTCAAGTCAAGCCACACTACTTCTATTCTTTTGTATTTCATAAGTGACAGATTTCTGTATATTATTGTATTATGTTCTTGATTACAGAGACTGCAATTTACACAAGTTTTTTTTTTCCTCGTCACAGGTGAAGGTAATGAAGTTTCTTTTCCTGAGCTTGCTAGCAATTTGAAATGCATGGAGAAGAATTCTGCTGAGATGTGTAATGGAGGAACACCTGCAGATAACCAATGCCAGAAAGATTTAATAAAAGCTTGCACAGTTATGGGGAAAGGAACAACAGTAATGGAGGTGGACAATACAGACGATCACCCAACTGGACCTTCTCTTGAACCAGTTGCTTGTAATAATGCTGCACCTGCAGGAAGTGTGCCCAATACGGTTGAAAATGATTTTCAGGATCATCATTCAGAAAAGTCCACTGGTTTGTCTCGTAGGAGGCCTCGGAAGGTGCGCTTGATGGCTGACTTATTAAGTGATAATGGTGAATTGAAGGCCGAGCAAATTTCTATACAAGAATCTGTATCCCATGGTACTTCCAATGCCTCTGCAGCTTCCCAGGCACACTCAATGTTGCCAGGAAAGGTGGATATTCAAGGATGTTTGACTTTGACAAGCACAGGTTCAAGTAGAAAAAGGAAGTTTCCTCTGGATGAGGTACAGAGACCTGCAAGCATGTGTAATGAAGTTCTGAACTCAGAGGGAGATGCAAAAACAGCTGATACTGTTTTGGATACTAGATCCAATTCCAAAGATGTACCCACAGGATTAGGTTTACAAGATGCCGCAAAGGGACACTGGAGTAAAACTGAAACCGGAAGAAGCCATATCATTGGCAAGAAGAAAAACAAAAAGATTCAAGTTGTAGATAATTGCTTGATTCCTGAGCAACCACAAGGACATCAAAGAGAAAATGAAGACACTGTGGATACTATAGACAAGGCATATGCATCTAAAACTAATTCTTCTAGATTACCTCCCTGTGCATTCACAGGGAAAGGGATGGATAATTTTCCTATCCGCCCCCTAAGAATAGAAAATGAATTCAATTTGTCCAAAGAAAAGGGGAAAATGCTGCTAACTGACAGGGAGCTGGATTCTTTATCATGGCACAACAATAACATGCTTGTACAAGATTCCTGTGCATATTCAGGGGAAAAAGCCAGGTCTAATATGCATGTAACATTTCCAATTCCTTCAGCCCAAGGGGTGCTAAAAGGAAGAGGACTGGAAGAGGGACTTCATCTTTCTCTAAACAATTATGTGGTGGATGCACATATTTACAACAAAAAATGTATCCATCAAATTGGGAATCGCCTACCTTTCTCAATGCCTTTTGAAGATGGAACTTCAAAAGTACCACAGCTTAATTGGAAGGACAGTGACACTAATGTTTTTGGAGGAATTCCTTCCAAGAACCCAACTGGAAAAGGAGTCCATTGTGAAGTAAGTAGCTAGAAAAATCCCCTTAGAATTGTTTCTTTTTTATATTTTTATAATTAGATGAATAAGTATACCGCTTAGGATAAAGATGAGATTCATTTCTATCAGTAAATGATATTATATTTTACCCCTAATTTTGTAAGCATTAATCAGATCTTAGTATTTTAATTGATATGGTTCTTCTGTTGACTATTTTGACTTCTTTTAGTTTCTACTTTCTGAGAATATCAATTTTTTCCCCTTTTTGCAGGAAATTAATGGTGCAAGAACCGTACAAAAAACTATTGAAGCTGTGGACCAACTAGGTTTTATGAAAAGATACAATGAACAAACAGTCGAGGTGTCTGAGCAGGGGACAGTTGATGATATACCCATGGAAATTGTGGAACTCTTGGCGAAGAATCAGTATGAGAGGTGTCTTCCTGATGTAGAAAATAGAAGTTCCACATTAGAAAAACCCACTCTTGGAAGGAAAGCACAGATGACAGGTGGTTCTACTGTACGCAGAAATGGGGAGATGAGCTTGTTAAAAAACGGCCTAAAGGAGAAACCTCAGGGAAGACATAAGAAAAACAACATGGTCACGAGAGGAGAGAATATGAAGCCTAGCAAAAGAAAGCCAGTTAATTATTTTTCTCCATTTGATGGAAACAATTTGGGCATGAATAATATCTGTCCACCTCAATCCGCCTTTGGACTTGAAGTTTCCCAGTCCCAAAAGAAGCCATCAAGTGGATTCCAGTTTTCACCTATTGGTTCTAGTCAGCTTGGTAGTGCTCGAAGTTTCAGGTTGAATGGGACTTTTGAAGAGCGTGGATCCCCTAATGCTACTTTTCAAGCCCCTGGAGGATGTAGCTTACACAAGAATATCCTACATCAGGATGATGAAGCTTCTCGCATATGGGCATCCTTGACTTCAAATTCCCAAGGATATGATTTTCCTAAAAAGGTTGTTTCTTCTCAGCATCCTAGTAGTAGCGTGGACATAACTTCACTCCAATCTGGTGCATTTCATAAGCAAAACATGAAGAGGGATATTGATCTAAACTACATGAATTTGAATGCTGCTGGACTAGAAAAGCTTAGTAGGAATACAGGTTCTGAAACCTTCAACAGGGTGAATGGAGAATATTCATTTCCTTGTAAACATAGTGGAATGGAGCCTCATCAAAATTTGAGGGGATCTCTTGATTTGTATTCTAATGAAACAATACCAGCCATGCATTTACTCAGCCTTATGGATGCAGGCATGCAGTCCCGTACTGCTTTTGATGCGGGTGTCAGTTCTCAGATGCTTAAGAGGCCCTCTTATCCGGGTGATTGCAATACCAAGTTGGAGATTGGTACATCTAAGACCCCTGGTACCCTGAAAAGACCATCATCTGATTATTACAGCAGAAGCTTCTTACCAGATAAGCATGGCTGTTTTGCTGGCTCACCAACCTTTGCTGCATCTTCATCAACCCCACATGATAAGAAATTAATAAGGACTACTGGTTTCAACGGTCAAAATCCAACGAAGTCTGGAAGGAAAGAAAAGATGAAGAGCTCCAACTCTACCCTGCAGAATAAAGTTAGTAAGCAAATTTGCTGGCCTCGTAACGAAACCGAAACGTCACTGCAGCGCAAATTGGAAGTTAATGGCAATCATGAAACCCCTGTGCCATATAAAATCATCTCTGGAAACACATGTATGGTGAACAGGAATCCAGCTGATCTCACCATACCAGAAACAGGGAATATCTATATGATCAGAGGAGAAGATCTGAAATTCGAGAAGAGTTTTTCCAAAAACAGGCCTCGCTTCCCCATTCCATATGGATCAAAGCAGCAGAAGACTTTGAAGGGAACTAAAATGAAAGAACATTCAAAACATTGAAACCCTTCATTATTCCATAAATCTGGTAGCTTTTCAGAATCTCCTGAATTTAATTATCATGTTATAAATTTATGCTACAGCTTTCCTTTGATACACCTTATTTTCCATCTGTCTTAAATATTTCAGCAGGTGAAGTATTTAAATGGAACCTGAGAATGGAAAGTGACTTTCATTCTCAGCGTAGAAACAGACTTTTGACTTGGAAACTGAAATTTGTTAACTCGGGGAGGGCTTGATCAGATGTCATTTCGAAAGCCGAGTGATACAAAAATCAGACACAGAAGGCCATCGTGCATTTATTTAGTGAACCTGTTGTAATTAGTATTAATGTGAGCAAGAAAAATGTTGTCCGTCTATCATGTTGGTGTCGTAAAATTTATGGAGAAGCATCACGATAGCTCCTTAAAGTATCAGTTTGTTTCATAAAAGTTTACGGGGAAGTCTCAATATAGCCCCGTATAGACTTACTATAATACTGTGGTTACAATTCATACAAGTGCCAAAACCAAGGTGAAAGATATAGTTTGTGGCTTAGATGTGAGTTCCTTCCGACAAAACATAAATTTAGATATTGACATTTTATATTCCTCGCTTTGCCTCCTTCCCATTTCTTCGGTGCATATTTATGAAGTTCGTATGCTTCTTTGTAGTAGGATTTATCTCGTTCATCTAAGCATTCATTCAGTAGTAACATGTTAAGTGGCAGGAATTACGAGGAAGTGGCGGAAAAAGTAGTCATTTTATTCTCCCTTTGTCCAATTATAGTACTAATGACCTTTGTTTTGCAAATGGGATCGACCTTTGTTTTGTGTGTACGGTGTACCATTGCCTTTATCGAGAACAAAACAAGAAAAAAAAAATCATATAACATGGGTGTGTACTTAGGTGCATGCGTATATCCAGAGTAAATTACTCTTTAATTTCCTGTAAATTTATTAAAGTTTAATTTTAATATATTCTCATTCGAAAGTGTAAAACATTATCAATCCATTAGAAGTTACCCAAGTACTAATTATTATAAAAATTATAATTTTTTAATTATATTACTATGATTTAATAATAACATAAAAACTTACGCACAATTATTATTTTCTAGTTAAAGTTCTTTTTTATATCACATTAAATATATATATATATATATATTTGTTAATATGTTGATCTCTCACAATGTAATAAGTCAAAGTTCAAGTTTCATTGAAAACTGATCACATTAGTGACAAATCATGTTTCGAATAAAATTATCTTTAAAAGAGAATGCTTGTGAGAAAAAAAGAATAAACATTAAAAAATTGAAATGATGTCTAGTATAATAAATTTTTAATTGACTTGTTAATTAGTTCATGTATGTGAGTCCACAAATTGATGTGACAAGTGACGGGGCGTTAAAATATACATCTTAACCCTCCTCTTCAGTCCTAGTATCTCCTTACTACGAATTATTTATAAGTTGTTGTGCTGGAGCCCAAGGCTTCTATGCGACACTATAAATAACCAAGTTCTACTTTCACTTTTCATTCATTCTTAGTTCACTCACATACTTACTTGAGTGTCAGAGTCCCTTTTACAGATACTCCCTTCCGTTCCTCTGGTGGAGGACATATGCAAATCTGACGTATGAGACTATGGAGCCCAACTTGACGACGGTCAATCCTGACGTCAGTTTGCTTTAGATTTTGGTAAGTATATTTAGCGCTCACCGTGGGACCATGGTAAAACTTCCCCTACGGCCACCCGCATTCATGGTTAGCACACGCTTCGACCTTTGGCGATAGCTACTCCCAAAAAATTCTATTCATCCTCCAACGACCACGACAAACAACGATGTTCTCCTTCAACTTCAAGCCCACACTGCAGAGATGGAACGCTGCCATGAGGAGGAGCTCAAAAAATTGAAGACCGACCATGACAAGTTGGAGGCTCGTGTGAGTGCCCCCAAGGGGATGAACACTCCGCCCACATAATCAACGAGCATCTTGCATGCACATCGCCAAACCCAAGACGGACGCGTCCCTTGTTGAATCTCCAAAGGCTCGTCAAACCCAAGGTATGCCCTTGGTGAGTATCTCCAAACCCAAGACGGACGTGTCCCTGGTCAAATCTCCAAAGGCTCGTCAAACTCAAGGTCTGCCCTTGGGGAGTCTCGCCAAACCCAGGATGGACACGTCCCTGGTCTAATTTCCAAAGGCTTGTCAAACTCAAGGTCTGCCCTTGGTGAGTATCACCAAACCCAAGATGGACGCGTCCCTAGTCGAATCTCGAAAGGCTCATCAAATCCAAGGTCCGCCCTTGGTGAATCTCGCCAAACCCAGGATAGACGCTTCCTTGGTCAAATCACCAAAGGCTCGTCAAACCCAATGTCTTCCCTTGGTCAGTCTCGCCAAACCTAGGTCGGATGCATCCTAGCTAAATCTCCAAAGGCTCCTCAAAACAAAGGTCTGCCCTTGGTGAATCTCGCCAAACCCAGGATAGACGCTTCCTTGGTCAAATCTCCAAAGGCTCGTCAAACCCAATGTCTTCCCTTGGTTAGTCTCGCCAAACCTAGGTCGGATGCATCCCTAGTTAAATCTCTAAAGGCTCGTCAAAACAAAGGTCCGCCCTTGGTCAGTCTCGCCAAACCCATGATGGATGTGTCCCTGGTCGTATCTCCAAAGGCTTGTCAAATCCAAGGTCCACCGTTAGTCAGTCTTGCCAAACCCATGACAGACGTGTCCCTGGTCGAATCTCCAAAGGCTCGTCAAACTAAACGTCTGTCCTTGGTGAGTCTCGCCAAACCCAAGACAGGCGCATCCCCAGTCGAATCTCCAAAGGCTCGTCAAACCGAAGGTCCTCCCTTGGTTAATCTCACCAAACCCAGGATGGACATGTCCCTGGTCGAATCTCCAAAGGTTCATTAAACCTAAGGTTTGTCCTTAGTGAGTCCCGTCAAACCCAAGACGAAAGCGTCCCTGGTTGAATTTCCAAAGGCTCGCCAAATCCAAGGTCGGCCCTTGGTGAGTCTCACCGCACCTAGGACCAATGCGTCCCTGGTTAAATCTCCAAAGGCACGTCAAACCCAAAATCTATCCTTGGTGAGTCTCGCCACACCCAGGACCAACGCATCCCTAGTCGAATCTCCAAAGGCTCGTCAAACTTAAGGTCTGCCTTGGTGAGTCTTGCCACACCCAGGACCAACGCGTCACTGGTTGAATCTCTAAAGGCTCGTCAAACCCAAGGTCTGCCCTTGGTGAGTCTCGTCACACACAGGACGAACACATCCCTTGTCGAATCTCCAAATGCTCGACAAACCAAAGGTCTGCCCTTTGTGAGCTTCTTTGCTACCAAGTTTAGTCTTTCACATGTACCCAAGACACACTCTTGGTAAACTCATTCCATTGAAACTATAACGGGCATAGTCAAGGTCCAGATTAAACACTTGTTAGTGTAACTCAAGTAAGTCCCCATGACCTTCGGTAAGAAGCTCTACAAAGTGAAAAGGAAGCATCATCAGGTTCAACCTAACCCAAGATGATTGGACAAGACCTTCAACCAAGTTGAAATCAAACCTGAGTTGATCAGATGTTATCTTGTTCTCTATTTCATACAAATTCATCAAGTAAGGAAAAATCGCACCTAGCACAGGTGACAACTCTCATTATTTTACGACAAGTATTAAAGGCTAAACATTAAGGGAACCGCGACCTAAACATTGGCTCCATCGTCTTCCTTGTTGTCAACAATCTCTTCCTCGTCAAGCAGTTGACCGACCTTCACATCTTTAAATGGGTCAAAAAGACCTAGGTCAAGACCCTCAGTGAAGAGCCCGGCCTGCCTGACGGCCTTGAAGAATCTCTTTCTCCTTTGCCGCCTCAAGCTCGGAATCCTTCAGCTTAGTTGGAGGCTAGACACATTGAGTTCCAACTCTCTCAACTAGGCTTAGAGATTAGCAACCACCTTGACGGATTCAGCCACTATCGCCTGAAGTTCCTCCTTTTCCTCAGTGGAGTGTTCTACCTTGCTCACCAAGTCATTCTTTTCTTTTAATAATTCTTTACGGTGTCCGAACACTTTGTCACCATCTAGTCTTGTGCTCACTAGCTTAGCAAAGATATCATCGACCTTGGACAACAACTAGTAGTTAGACCTAACGGCTTTAGCAAGGGCGACAATAGCATTGGCCACTTTGGGACGTTCCACTAACCACACAGTTCAAGCAATGGCTCTCCATTAGGCGACCTTAGCTTCCAAGGAAGAAATCCTACTCAGAGCCTCTTTATACCTTTGCCCTTTCTCCTCCAATATAGCCAAACTCTTTTGAAGAAAGACCTTTGCAACTTCGGTTGAATTTTGTACCCCAACTGATCGAATAAGATTTTGATCAAAAGGGGAAACAAAATCAACAACCATCCTTTGCTTAGGTCAGAAGCTCATACTCCAAAGTGAATTCGCATCCCGAGAAGTATACACATGGTCCAACGAAGCGCCTCTCTTCAATGCGCTTTCTAATGGTCAGAAAGGTCACAATTGTCAAATACATGGCTTCTCACATAAGAACACCAAACTTGAAAGGAGGACGAAAAACACGCTCACCTTAGACAATTTTTCAATTTTAACCAGACACTGTTTGTCCAGGCTAGGAGGCTTGACAAGCCCGTAACCCCTAAATTTTTTGAGGCCATCGCCCTCGACACTGAACAACCTCTTTCGCCAACAAGTTTGACTCAGAGCTTCTGAGGCTTATGTACTGTTTGGGGTCCACAAATTGACGTGGTAAGTGACATGGCATTAAAATATACACGTCAACCCTCCTCGTCAACCGTAGTACAGGAGCACAAACATTACTCACTCAACAAACGGGTGATTGGGCTGATAAGCTATTGATATATGTTTGAATTCTAATGATAATTTATTATCTCCTTATTATGAGTTATCTATAAGTTGTTATGCTGTTAAGTAATCGCTTATCAAGTGACTACGAATTATCTATAAGTTGTTGTGCTGTTAGGTAACCGCTTATCAAGTGGCTACGAATTATCTATAGAGTTGTTATGTTATTATAACAACATCAACAATCAAGGGCGCAAGGCTCCTGTCCGACGCTATAAATAACCAGGTTCTACGTTCACTTTTTCATTCATTCTCAACTCACTCACATACTTACTTGAGAGTCAGAGTCCCTTTTGTAGGTATCGCCTCTCTCGTTCCTCTGGTGAATGATACCTACAAATTCGACTTAGGAGATTGTGGAGCCTAACTTGACGACAGTCAAGTCAATCCTGACGTTAGTTTGCTCCAAATTTTGGTTAGTACAATATCGTTATTAATTTTTGTTGCACATGAAGAAACCAAAATGTAAGTTTGAAGCCGAAAAAAGGAATCCCACGATCCGTTGAAGGAGAAAGACCCAAGGAAGAAATCAAATTGACAAAAAGAGAGAGAGAAAACAATTTATATTGATTTGATTATGAAATTTGGCATGTATACAATCTAGTTGGAAATCACAATACGAATTCTCTCAAAACGAAGAAATTATGAAAATTTTACTTCACTAAAGTCTTCTCTATATACACGACCAAAAAATAATATACGAGTTTTATGTAAGTTTTCTAATTAGAGCATATTATTATAAAAAAATTATAATATCATTTTTCATTATCTTTATTTATTACATTAATCATCTTATTCCACACTTCTCTCTATCTATAAATTTATTCTATAATTATTTCTTTTCATAACATAGAGCATACATGCCAAATAAAATAATAATAAAAATACAAGTTTAAGAATTGTTTTATTTAAAATTTATAGGTCATATCTGCTTATGTATCTATCCATAGATAGATATAGATATAAATATAATATGTGTGAGAGAGAGGGAGAAATATATAGAGACTTTAATGAGATATTTGATAATTGTAAAAAGCGAAAATAATAGATATTAATCAATGGATTTTATTTAAGGAGTTACCATTAATATATATATATATATATATATATTCTTTTTCTTTTTTAAGTGTTTAAATAACTATTAACTATGAGAAAAAATGACTATTATTAACTAACATTTAAACTTAATCACTTAAATATAATTATATAATTAAAAAAGCTATTTATAAACTATATTTTTTTAACTCATTTATAAAATATTTTGTTCACATAGAACATGCATATGCTGTTTTCCTCATTCTGATCTACGCTAGTACTGTTTAACGTCGTAAAATCTAAACTAGAAAGAATTGCAAGAACGAAAAAAAAAAAAAAAAAGAGCATACATGAGACTAACGGGTTTCCGAAAGCAAAATTAAGAGACCAACAATGATTTAGCTATGAAAACTGGAAATAGATAAGATGAAAAGAAGGGAGGGGAAAATATTTACACCCAAATTAGAGATATAAGATTAATTGAGTTCTTAAGAAAAAAAAGAAACATAAAAAATGTCATAAATTTGTCTCTTGCTAAAAAAAACTAAACAATTAACCTTGATAAAAAAAATGTTTACATCCAATCTACAAAGGATGGATGAGCTTTTGCGGTTTGCTTGCCCTTTTCCCTTTTATTCTTAGCTTTAGCTTTTGGAGGGAAATGAGTAGGCCGGTCAGAACATACACCAATTCCCCCAATTACCCACACATCTGGAAATCGAAAACTTCAATCTGGCATTTACAGAAATTAACTACACATCAAAATAGTAATTCGTAAGCTCAAAATATTAGGATTATTAGCCTGGTTAGAGGTGTAACGTAAGAACCTCCAGACACAAGTTAAAACGCGGTTATCATTTATGAACCTTCTGCTTCAGACCATTCGGCATGCATGCAATCACTGCAAAGACTGGCTCTCTTTTTTTTCTTTTTTTTTTTAAATTTGGGGTTTTCTTAATTATCTCCTGTTAAACCCCCACCACCCTCTCTTTGATTTTATTTTTATCAGCCAAGATGAAAAAGATTCTAATCCTTTCTTTAATTTTCGTCCTAATAAGTAATTAAGTTCACGAAGATTCGTTACTAGTCAGTTTTATAGCCTGCCGTTTTTCTTTTTCTTTATTTCTGCCTATTAAGTGCGATATTAATGTTCTACTCAAAATATCCGCCTCAAGTTAATTGTGATATGTTATACCCTTTTTGGCTATCAAGGGTGGCAAAGCCTAGTGATATCAAATCTTATGGAGCTGTACTTATAAAAAGTATAGAAATGTACAGCTGTACTTATAAAAAGTATAGAAATATCTCATTTGAATCTTGAAGGGAAAATGTTATTATAAGTACAGCTGTATATATCTTGGCTCCATAAGATTTATAGTTTATACGGTAATAAAGAAGAATTTGCAAGTAAATTATTTAAAATGGAATCACATACAAATTTAGGTCAGATGCCAATACAAAATTGTAAGTAGTACTATCCGATGATATATGCGCGCGCTAGTTAAATTTAGGTCACACACAACAAATAATACTACTTTTTTTTTACTACACAAATAATATACTTAAATAACATGATAACTTATACAAATTTTGTTAGTTATAAAATTTAATAAATAAATTTAAAGATTATATGTGAGTGGGATAATTATAAATAAATTTCTGCATATTTTTAAAAAACGACAATCAATCTTAAATATGACTAAGTTTTGAATCAAGAATTAATCTCATAATCAATCTAAAGATTCGAAGTTTGTGAGAATATCTCAAAGTCTTATTGAATATTTAAAATTCCTAATTATAATAGTTACAAATAAATTAAAAAAACCTAAGATTATCGTATAGAAAAAGGATCATAGAACTTTTAAAGAGCGGTGACAAACATTTATCCACGCCATGTGATTCTCTACAGGTAGAATCGGTAGCCAATTGTTTTATAAAAAAATGGAATGAAATGCAAATATTAAATAAAAATAAGTACGACTTCGGTGACGAAAAATAAGTACGACTTATTGTTTTTTAGTATAAAAAAATGTGTAGGGAATTTATATAAAAAAAAAAAGAGAAATTAAAGGATTGAGTATTGAAACCAAGAGAAAATTTTCATTATGTCAACGTGTTTGCCTGTGGTAATTGATGTCAACCCTAAACAAACTTCCACGCCATTGCAAATTAGTATGCATAATGCCTACGATGATGATCTTTGTTGCATGTAATCAAGAATTTCATGCATAATAAGTTTTTGTTGTTTGAGTACCCAGCAGAAAGCCCCCGGTCACTTGGGGGTTGTTTGGTTGTGTGAAAGAGAAAAAAATAAAAGAGAATTAAAACAGAATATTTAAATTAAAGTAGAAAAAAAAGAAGTGTGAGATCCACATTTTTTTTTTTAAATTTCTTCTTAAATACTATTTGTTTTTTCTTC
Organism: Glycine tomentella; assembly: GCA_007407185.1. Classification (NCBI taxonomy): domain Eukaryota; kingdom Viridiplantae; phylum Streptophyta; class Magnoliopsida; order Fabales; family Fabaceae; genus Glycine; species Glycine tomentella. The sequence goes on along the minus strand of PYAF01004127.1, from coordinate 2,399,770 downwards.
AACCAAACAACCTCTTAATTTGTCGTTAACGTAGTAAGTAGCGGTAGCAGTTTCTTCTTTAATAGTAAGGTGTCAAACTGAAATGGGTACACAGAAGCAGTCAACAGTAAACCATGTCAAGATCTGGTTTCTTCTCAGGCATTGTTGAACAAATTAATTAACAATTAAGAAAGAGGAAGGAGGAAAAATCATGTTTTCAGCACAGACAAGAGAAAGCTTTGTACCATAAAAGGCATCATGTTATTGAAGAAAGTAAATACCTACAAACTCTACCCAGCTACATTGTTGACAAGACCTTTGATGCAGAAATATGAAATGTGTAAACCCCGCTATTTACGAGATAACAACATCAATGTCTTGCCTTTGGTAATTGGTACAAGTAGTGCATAGTCCTTCTAGAGTCTACACCACACTCATCATAAGCCTTTAATTTTCTGATTCCCACTCAATACAATATCAGTTCAGACCATTTACTAGTGAACACATTTTGAGGATCCATATGTTGTTTGAATGCAATGATTATATAACCTGATTAAACTGTAGGATATGCATGCTGCAACCCCAAGAATGTTCCCTCTATATATTGAATAATGCATCAACTCATGTTCACCCTTTTAATCTAGGAGTTAACGGGTCGCCAACACTATAGTTGAATTCAACCACTAGAGAGTTGGGTAAGCTCATTAAAAGAAAATTTCAGACTTTAGGTCTTTTCTTGTCACATCAGGGAAGATTATGTGTAGCTGTATTCTCGAAGAAGTATTACTGAATAATCCAATTCCTTCTTTGAATCCCAGATTCATACAGTACCAATATTTGTTGACTGTATATATGTATGAACCTGAGGCTTGCACTTTGCCATGATATATAACGCATTATATGATAGCCAGAATAGGCCATTATTCTTTAACCTACAATGTGAAAGTGGTGTGTATTCGTTATTATTATTATTTTATTTTTTTTGGATAAGCAGGGCTCGTATTGTATACTCAAAGAAGAACAATTAACATGTCACGCCATATAAAATGCATGAAGTTATTGAGATACACTCTAGCTGATATATATATATATATATATATATATATATATATATATATATATATGGAGACTAATAGAATTGGGTGCTTGGAATTCAGTGAAATCATAGACTCCATCACAGGAGGCATCTAAGGACCCCGGGAATAATTTCTATACACAGCTAATTTTCTCCACTTTGCATGTAGACATCTTTGATCAATATTCTGAAAAGGGGGGGGGGGGGGGGGGGGGGGGGGGGGGGTATATGATCCTATGCTCTCTAAATATAATTTTACCTGTGGATGCAGGTTACTGTTGATGATTCGGGAAACTTTAGAAAACTTCATGTATCATGGGGTGAATTTCAGCTAGTTATAACTTACTAGTAACTAATAGTAGTAAGTGCACTATTGGGTCTTAATATACAACCATTCAATCATAGATCAACAGTAATAATTAAGTTTGACACTTTTTTTTTCTATTACACACAAAAATAAGGAAACATATACATTCTTTTGATCATGGATCAAGTGTTTTTTTTATTTATCAAAATAAATCATTTCCACGCCATTTAGGCGTGCACTCGAGAGGTTGAGATAAGTGAAAATAGACTAAGAAAATGAATAATCATACATGAATAATCATTCAGTCTAAAACATCTCATAATTTCACAGATTTGTCTACTCTTTTTTACTAAATCGATCGTATCATTTATTATCCTTATATATTTTCCATTTCTTTTTCTTCCTAGGAGGAGGAATATAAGGGTTAGAGGAATAAGAATTTCATGGATTCGAATCTCCTACCTAACATACTACTTACTAATATTTGTCTATAAATTTAAAAAGATAGATTTGTGGTGTTTATAAACCATTTTTGATAAAAATAAAAAATAAAAAAAAGTATACATCAAATTACATTAGTGACTCTTCAAGATACTAACAAAGTACTGGGTTTTCACGTTTCATTTGGATTCCAAATAGATGAGGATCATTCACGACGACATTTGGAAGAATTGGTAAGCTTAAAATACTGGGTGTGCAGATCTTAAAATCTCAACCGTTTATTTATTTGTTCGTTTGTTTTTATGATTTCAACCGTTGATTATATTAGAATGAATTAGAAACTGCCACCTATACTTTACCTTTTTTGGATGGACCAACCTATGTACTTTCGAATCAAAGCATTAACTTGAGCTCATTTGCCCAGAAAATTTTCCCTTTTGTGAGAGAGATGCAGAGAGTATTGAAGAAGCTTGCATAGGGCCTTTTCACAGATTCTTTGAGGAGCGTGGCTATGCTCGCCGTATGCATTATATTCTCCCCTTTGGACCCTGGAAACCATGGCTTCATTCATATATTATTCAGTCTCGTATTCTTATACGTAGGAACCTTTTTTCTTCTATTGCAACTTTTCTTTTCTAGGACAATACTTGGCATCTAATTAAGCAGTTAGGTGAAAAAATAAAGTGCACATGTTGTACGGATGGTGTTTTGAATTCGAATATTGTGTATTCGCTGTAGTTTAATTTGTATTTTGTAATTACCGGATATAACTTTTTGGCTTGATAAACTACCGAAATATATATAGTATTTTAAGCATCCCAAATGTTAATTTCTATTGGATGTAGAAGTCACTGCTTTCATTAGTTGTTTTGTGAGGAGACTGCAACTCGTCTTCATGAAAGTTAATGCAACTGTGGCATTTTATCAATGTTAATTTGGATGTACTTTTATATTAATGAAAAGTTCACCACCATAGTCAACTAATATAGAGTGTTACTATTTAAATAATAGTAGTAGTTTTGAGTTTAAATTTCAAATGTATTAAATAGTGGCAGAAAATATTTTATCACCCATAATAATCTTATCCCATTTAAAGAAAATTGTCTCTCATAAAACATGCATGCGCCTCCAACACAAAAGTACAAATTTTAATTAATGTCGGCAGGGCAAGCTAAAATTCTTGAGAAATATAGAGGATACTCATCCTAGTTTGGATCGAGATGGCCCCAAGTTTTAGGTTAAGGAAAAGAATTTGCATGTGCATCCAATTCCTTATAATCTTGGCATGCCCTTCAGATTTTGAAGCAGAAACAATATACAAAGCCCTATATAGCATGACCATGGAGGCAGGAACTACAGCCCCACTGCAATTTTACCCCAGCATGAGCTGGCAGGTGAGCGAACCTTACAATGTGCGGCATCAATGTCTTGGTTTCACTTTGAAAAAGAGGGTACTTATAAGAACGGATTGATTTAAGAAGTTTGAATTATTCATATATAATAACGCTCTATATCAACGTCAAAATCAATTAGCAGTTTTCCTTGCTGTATATGTGTGTGTTTTGAAATGAGTAGAACTATTGAATCTCTACTGGGTGATTATAAAAGGAGGTGCCGCGTGCTAACATGAGTCCCCCACGTACACTGACACCTTCCCAATAAGGAGCATCCACCAGAGCCAGGTTGTTCAACTTTATCAATCCAGTAATAATACTCTCCTTCTAAGTTTCTTATTACAATCTTATAATATAAAAAGGAGGTAGGACAAGAGATCTAGAAAATGTAAAATAAATTGAGTATTGTGATGGAAAATGATAAAATAAATAAATTATAGAAAAATAACCTAAAAAATTATTATACCTATATCATTATACTCTTATCTATCAATTTCGATCGGAAGCCCCACTCAGGCATTAGCAGTGACAATTTAGGTATCAGAATGCATGATACTTCATTATCTGAGCTAATATGCAACGTATGCATTTGGCATTCCCTTATTAAAAGCAATCGATAAAGATTATAATGGCCACGCGCGCCCAAGGGAAGTTGTTTTGCATTAATTTGTTGGATGTGAGTATGTGATGCTGAGAGCAAGGTAGTGTTCTAGAGGGTGGAGCACTGATGCCATGAATGGCTAGGAATAGGATGAAGCAGTTTTGAGCCAATTGTGGGGGCTTAACGTGGATGCATGATATGATATATAATGCCGGTGCCTCATTGATAATCGATGGCTTGATAGTCAGGTGGGGGCATTTCTATCAATAAGTAAAGACAAAGCTTTCATCAAATTCATGTTTCTTGAAATATATGCAAAAAAGTTATATATCCTTTTACTAATGCCACGTTTATTAACTTAATCAAATAGGCATGAAAATATTCAGACAAGTTTTTATTCCATCATAACATTAATACGAAGGCTAGTCACTTTTACTGAAATTTTCTTTTTAATCTAATACTTTACTTAATATAAGAGATCAAATTCAATTTTACTCAAATCAACAACTAATTAATTTTTTGGTTGTGAAGGGACGGCCTATATAGTTACATTATTGACATTCTAACTGATATTTTCAGAAACCATAAAAATATAGAATACTTAAAAAGGTTTACTCACGTTAAGTTTTATTGTTATCCACTCCTTTCATAAAATTGGTTATTTACCTTTACCCTAATACTTTACATATAAGTTGTTTGATAGCAATTTTTCAAGTAAATCACACTTTTGTTCTTAAAATATATTTAAATTATATAGTATTTTCCCTTTTTTAAAAAAGTTGTACACACACAGTATACTTTAACTTATTGTAATGTAACAAGTTTATTGTTAGTAGTAGTATTTTTATTAGGTACCATGAATGAACGTTGAACATTGCCAACTAATTTTAAACATTGTGTTAAAATAAATGAGTAAATTATACTTGTATTTTTGGTATTTTTCTCAAATTGTATCTGATACTTTTTTTTTTTATATATTACTTTTATCAGACGGCGTCAATGTCCAGGGAATCAGACACAGCGATGATGGTGGCTGAAGCTACAACGGAGGAAGAGGAGGTGGTGGATGCGGATTTGACGATGGTGGCAACTACATTGGGGGTGATTGCTCTGGCAGGAGTGGTTGCACCCGGACGCTGTGTTGGTGGGCGAGGACGACGATAAGGAGCAAAAAAAATGATGTGGGAGAGGGAGAAGGAGGAGAAAGAGAAGGAGGTAGTGGTGGTAAGTGAAGAGGGGTTGTTGAAGAAGAGGGGGACTTGTAAAATCCCAAGATGTGATTTTGAGGAAGAAAATGAGAGTATTTTAGACATAAATTTTCATTAAAGTTCATGTAACCAACATGTACTTATTTTCTATTAAATTACTAAATGGTGATTAGGAACGAGAATGTCTGAGTATAATGTGAACTAAACAATTAAGGAATCTTTTGTAGAATACAAAAAAAGAGGGGTATCATATGCAATTTAAAAAAAACACAAGTGATATGAGTGTAATTTATTTAAAAAATTAAACTTCAATTAAGATGAAATGATATTTTAAATATTTATATTAGTGACTTTGAAACGATACTTATATTTTAAAGTATTAAAGTTTACTGTAGTTGGAAATTCACAATTATTTATTGACAATGTTTTGAGTCATAAAGGTGGAAACTTGGACTTTAATTAAGATGTTCATTTACATTAAAGTAGGCTAAATTATAATGCATATTAATCTTTTATAGATTATTTTAGAGAAATTAATCTTTTAAAGATAGAGAGTACTAGTATAGTTCTTAAATTAAGAGGGAGGAAATGTATAAAATTAATTATTTTTTTTTCAACCAAATCCATATGTTGGAAGAATTTTGTATTATATTGTTAATCGAAAACTACAAACCGTACAATCAAATAGAATAGTATTATTTTACCTATTTGCTTTTTGTTTACACAAGGATGGCATGACCTTTAATTTAAAAAAAAAAAACGATATACCTAAAAATGACAAATTAAAGGCGCAAGTAAACAATTAATTTAAATTTATTGACTTTTAAAATAATTTAAATAATAATTAAATAATAATAATATAAAATTATTTTATATTATCAGTAAATAAATATTAAATTCTTTAAAATTTAACAAATTTATCATATATAATTAATTATGATTAGATAATAAAAATGGTTATACACTTGTCACTATGAGTGTATAACATTTTTTTCTCTTATATAAATATTACGTCTATATGTTTGTTCCCAACGTATAAGGGTTGGAGTGTACCTTTTATACTCTCCTTAGTAATATTTGATTTATATGTAAAAAAAGATGGGTCAAGATTAACCAGTAGATACGCTTAGCTGTTACTGTTTTACATTACTTTATGTTTCAAAATCCTAAAATGAAATTCATTTTACCTAAATTATTAGTTAAATAATTTTGCACCAACCAAAATTGCTAAAAGTCCGGTTTTGTGCGTTGTAAATTGATCAGATTAACAATCTCATCAAAACGTTTTCAAGTTATCACTCATCATTGATTGAGACGGTAAACATGAATGAATAGAAGTATATTGAGCAAGAAATTATTATAATTGGTCTTGAATCACCGCTTGACCTATAATTCCGACCAATTTCCATGCTACGTAATTAAGTGTTATTAATTATTTTTCTTTAAACTAAAAATTTAAATATGTATAACATAAAAATTAATCAAGATCATGAATAGGTGATCCAAAATCACTTAATAACTTCTTTTATTGAGCATGCTTTGTAATTGTTGAAAGTATATTTAAGTATTGGTACACGTGATTGAAAGTATAATGTAACTGTTGAAAATATAAGATCAAAAGCAAATGTAAAATATCATTTTGTGTAAAAATGTTAAATATTGGGGCAAAATGAATTCCTCATGGAAGAGACGAAGGAGGTGGAAATTAAAGCGATCTAGAGTAGAGTTTTAATGGATTATGCCACTTTTATTGCCCTGAAATATGTTCAGACTTGTTAATTATAAAGGGAGCTAAATGTATTATGATCGATGAAAAAGTTAAAATTTTGACTATGGGACAAGATATATATATCCAGAAAAGATGGAAAATTGCTTTCAAAAACTATTCAATGAAGAACACAAATTTAATTTTTAGTTTATTGATCATTATTATAGGATAAACACTTGATAGGATAGGAGGAATAATACCTTTTTTATCTAGAATTTGGTAGCCTATGGTGAAAAGTATGTGGTGAAAGAAACATAGAAAATGATCGATAATGACAAAATAGTAGTAGGATCAAGTACTCTAGTCATTGAGATATGGAAGGATTTAGGAGAAAAGGATATTAGTTGTTTAACGAATTATGCGGTCTAATAAAATGTTGAATTAAGGGAGGAAGGTCACTTTAATCCCTATTTATAAATCTACCCAAAAAATCCCTATTATAAATAAGGCTCATATTATATTTTAAGTCTCTTAAATTAGAATCTGTATTTTGAATTCTTTAAATAAAAGTTTATACTTTTTAATCTCTTAAATTCTTACAGAAATATTAAAAATAATGTTTTTTGAATTTAAATAACTAAAAAATATAAATTCATATTTAAAAGAATAAAAAAATAAACTCCTTATTTTTTAAGAATTTAAAATAAAATTAAGCTTTATATATGTATAATTATACAAATTTTGTGGAGATTAAGCTCATGAATCATATTATATTATATAAAGCTACGAGATAGGGTAATTAAGGGGATACTTTTAAGACAAAAGATTAATATTTCTAAAAGCATTATTAGTTTTATGTCAAAGATGTCGGCTATAGAAGCAATGTATACTTCCTGTGATGATTAATGAAGTGATAAACAGGAAATAAAAAAAGACATATAGTATACAATTTTTTATTGATTTGGAAAAGTAAATGATTGATGGAGTCCCGGTGTGCATTTCCTATACTCAAGCAATGAAGGAAATGTATAAAGGAGTCATGACTAGTGTGAGAACAGAAGGTAGCTAGGATCGCAATAGATCTTTCTATAGTTATAACTTATAAGTAATAACAAAATGAAAATTCAATACATGCAGTAAGGTTGATAATGTTGTGTTAGTGAGTGAACACATTAGATTAGATAAAATTAAGAATAAATGCATTAGAAACAAAAGTTAAAGTATGTAACACTTGTATATATATTGTAACACAAATGGTAGAATATTCTCTATCCGGAAAAGATATAATATAACATCCCAGTATGCATCCGGTATATTCACAATTACTTAATCAGATTAACGTAGTAATTAATTTAAAATCAATAAATTAAAATCAATGGAAGCGTTTAAAAGAAAAACATGACGTCATCATCATTTCCTTTTGAAACCATATTCATGATTCATTATATATGGTAAGTACCCACAATTACATATATGAATGCCAAGACACTACAACAGGTCACTACGATCTAGATAACATAAAGAATGACAGGTAAAGACAAAATGTCCATACAGATATAACAGGAGAATCATAAGTCACATGCATCTATATATACATCATCAAAACAAACACTGTGGCTATACAAAAGAATAGGCATCATGTGTCATGATCTCACAGATCACATCCTCACAAGAGGGTACACAATATACAGCGTTTGTACATCTCAATCTATACAGGATCCAAAACATATGTGCGCACACATCTTCCCTCGCAGGGGTACAAAATACATCATAAACATAAAACAATGAGCCACACTGCTCTCAAAATACTGCCAAGCAGCTACACAGTGTCTGTCCCTATTGGGGCCTTCCGCCCTGGGACCCATCATCTCTGCCAGATGCATCACCTGCAAAATAAGATCCCCACACACGGGTGAGATACAATCTTAGTAAGTTCAGGGTTCTTGGAGGCTTCTCATCTCCCTGGCTCACTTCCATGATACACAACATCAAAGGCATCACAACACCAGACCTCCTAGCCCTCACAACAACACATTGACATTCTCTAGCTCTAATGTGTATCTGCGGTACTACACCCACCAAAGATGCATCATCATCAGCATCGGGACTCTCAGTCTCCAGTGTGAGGTGGGAACTCACACCTGTACCATCCTATCGGGAGCTACCCCTTTACACATGGATGCATGTATATGACACCTCCGAGAATAGGCTTCAACCGTGATGGGACCACCTATCTTTGGTGTTAAGGGATTATACACCCTTTACGTGAGCAAATCGACTAGGAGTTGCACTCTACTCCTAGGGAAGTCCATATTTATCTAACTGGCCAGAAGATCTATCCGAAAGGCAACCATACACAAAGCACAGAAACAAACATACATATTATCATGAAGAAAGCTGTAACATCCAATTCAATGCATATGAATCATGTATGCAACCATCACTCTCTTGGAGTATGGTGGAACTCAGGTAATGGGAAACACTCCTAAGAACAAAGAATTTACCTGACAAAGCAGTGTTTTACTGTTCAATCCCTGAACTACAGTCTCCGCCACTAACACCTTTGGTATCACGTCCTATACAAAGGCACACAAGTAATCAACAACGATTCTCAACCGTTAGAATGAAAAGAAACACTATTCTTTTTCATTACAACCCCTTATTACACTATTTTCAAGTTATAAGAACTAGTCACACCACTAGTGACTTACAGACCCCAACAGGATCTATCTCGGCCTAACAAAGGCCTTAGAGTCACCCTAAGACTATGCATCAACCAATTTAGAGAGTTCAATACTCTATCTATGTCAAATCTTAAAGATTATCAATATGGCTAAAACGGTTACTTCAACACAATTTTACCGTTTATATAGCCTCCTGAGCACATATTGTAAAAGCACCAAGGCTCATGCATATCATAATATCACCAATTTACCAACATTCTTCGGAGTCAAATTTCAAGTCCGTAAAAATCATATTTCAAGGCTAATCTTTCATCACAACAACCTCCTAAGCATACTTTTCCAAAGGGCTCAAGCCTAATTTCAGTTCTAACTCAAATGGGTCACTATTTACCTCAAGAACAAATTCTTAAATAATCGGTAAAAGTTGTGTTTCTTACCTCTAAATCGACAAGGAAAGTTAGAGAACAACTTCTCCAAGCTTGCATGTCCTTAAAACGCCTCATTTCCCCTCAAAAATCAAACTTTGGAAAATTCTCTAGAGAACGCGATCTCTCTATTTGATGGTTTTCAGAGAAAAGTGATGTTGGAATCTAGCTCATAGAGTAGTTCCCTTCAACTTTCATGTTGAAAGTGAAGTGTTTTGGTCAATGGTTGAGTGTTTTTTGAGCTTCCCAAGCTCAACAAAGATAGAAAACAAAGAAGGGAAGAAGATAGTGAAGGCTTTGGCTCACAAATGAGAGAGAAATGGTCATTTTAAGTGACTAGCCCGCGTTCTCGTGCTAACGGCGCCATTCCTACCGCTATTGGCATCGGATTCCAGAGAAAAAATGGCCTCTGGCGCGTCTTCCGCGCTACTAGTGTCATTCTGGCGCTATTGGTGTTAGGTTCCATAGAAAATTGATCATCTAGTGCATTTTGGCATTAATGGTGCCAACTCTGGCACTACTAATGCCTGATTTTTTTTTTTTAGGCTTTGATTATTATATATAAGAACCCGAGTAAGAAGAGTATATTGGATGCAAGTGTAGCTTATCATTATAAGCAAAGAAAGACGAAGAAACACTATTAACAATATGATTAAGAAGAATGTAATGGTCAATATTTGTTTATAATTAAACTTGAGTAAGAAGAATATATTAGATGCAAGATGCCTTATCATTAGAGACAAGACCGGAAGACAGAAAAATCCTCTTAGCAAAACCGTTAAGAATAATTGAAGGCTCAACATTTTGTTTATAAACCTTATTTACAATAAAACAATTATGACGTTGTAATCAAATAATCTAGTTATTGGTGAGCCCATGAAATCATGATTATAAGATATATACTAAAAGGGTGTTTAGAAAAGCTTATTTGAATTTATAAAAAAGGACTTATAATCTTAATAATAAAAAATTAGTGTGTATAGGTAAATAGTTTAAATGAAAAAAAGTAATAAACTTTCATACGAAAAAGAGATCTAATTCATAAATTCCACTGTGAAATGTAGTAAAATAATTTTTTAATAATTTTTTCATAAAGTTTATTCATGGAATTAATTAGAAAATCATATATCATTTTTATAAATTCTTTCAATACCTTTTTTTTTACAAACGTTATGGTGAATTTTATAAAACAAATACTTAAGTAAATATTTATTTAAATTCATATAGTAGTTCTCAACTGAATGCAAAGTATAGTTCACAGTAGTGACGCATTGCTTGATCGATAATATATTAATAAGAATAAATTACTCTAAAAATACGTGAACTGAGAGTATGGCTCTACCATCCAACATGGAGATTAACTGCTATGAAGTTGCATTAAATATTAGGAGATATAATTTGTCATCCACAACGTTGGTCCTACACTATAAAAAAAAATCTTAATTATTTAAGAAAAAACTAACAAGTAAATTTAATACATGTAACTTCATTTATTTATTTTTTCCCCCTGTTTAGAGATGGAACTGATTTACTTGTTTTCGCAAAAGCAATTCACATGAGTCTAAATTAACTAGCCCCACAAGAAATATTTTTCCACCAATTATGCTACCATGTGTAAAGGGTTCAGGAAATGGAGCCATCACTCTGTTCCACCATTATTCTCTCCCAAATCTGACATATTTCCTACAGAAACAAACACACATTTTCAGCAATTTCTGAAACTTAACCCCACTCCACATGAACCTGACACGCTCAATTTCAGGATATTTATTATATATAAACTACTCATTACATTGCTTATTCCCTTAATTTGTTCCAGCTCCAAAAATTGTAGCACAACTCAACATTCGACGTTACTCAACATTGCCCTCAATCCAGATGCATGCTTCTCTGGAATCTGTCGCCTCAACTCAACAAACTTTTGTGTATTAAAGTTTGCCATAATAATTGTTATGAAAAATTTACTTGATTATTATTAAGAAACATAAAATATTAATATGTTCTCTTGGGTTTTAGTGTGTATTTTTAGTAAGTATTTATAAAATTGAATTTGAATTAAATTAATTTTATAAAATTAATGTTAGTCAAAATTAAATATAAAATGAAGTAATCTATGAATGTTTCTGTTCTAGCTAAAAGCAATCAATAAAAAAAAAACATATATTCAACACAAAAGTTGTCTGAAGTTACAACAAGCTTAGTTGGGCGTGAGTAATAATATTTGATGCGTGCCTCTTTTGAAGTAAATTTGAGCATCTTCAATGTAAGAATTCAATTTAGATTTTAAAGTCTCTTTTAATAGATTCCTTATTGCTGATTTAAAAATTCACTAATACTTGAGAGAACCTCAATTTTATTTTTTTACTTGAACCATACAAATAAGAATCACCTTAATTATGTGTTTGGTTTCCGTTGGTTTTAATTGACGCATCTTGCGCGTCATTTTTGAAGTATTCAATACTTGCTCCTGCATCGTTTTATACTTTTTGACGTGAATTTGCTTGTAGACGTGGATCTGAATGTTAAACCGGACACACGGGTAGTTAATATTTTAACACGTAGTTTTGAATGTTCCAACTTATTCAACTTATTTTCTAAAAAAATATTGGAGTTAGTCAGCAGTTAAAAATCTGTTTTAAAACTTCTTTTTGCAATAATGAAAACAATGATTCTTACCTTCCTTATTGAGATACTGGTTATTCGTTCATAAGATAGTATTAGATGAAATTTTTCTCCGATTCTTCCTCTTGCTTCCGCATCTATCTGCATCAATGGCGTCTTCAACCTTTCCTGATCCTATCACTAACCCTGCAAATCCTTTATACCTTCATCCCAATGAAAATCACACATGGACTATAGTTAACTTGCCTCCAAACAAACAACCCATAGGCTGTAAATGGGTTTTTAAAATCAAATATCATCCTGATGGCACAATTCATTGTTATAAAGCACGGCTGGTTGCCAAAGGATATACTCAGCTTGAAGGTGTTGATTTTTTTGATACATTTTCCCCTGTGGCAAAAATTTCAACCATTCGTGTATTGCTTTCACTTGCTGTTTCACAGGGATGGATTCTTGAACAATTAGACATTAACAATGTCTTCTTACATGGAGACTTAGATGAAGAGGTTTATATGATGTTACCTCCTGGCACCAGATCCCGCAACTCACAGCAGGTTTGTAAGCTACATAAGTCTCTCTATGGACTTCGACAAGCCAGCAGACAGTGGTATTCCAAATTGTCTCAAGCTCTTTTGTCCTTAGGCTACACTCAGTCTAGTGCAGATCACTCTCTATTT
>PYAF01004127.1:2373275-2386549 GCA_007407185.1 Glycine tomentella | reverse complement strand
TCTTCATCCAACTTTATTTCGGGTTTTTCTTTCCAAGATGGGCCTTCTTGATATTCATGCTCCATCTTGAGGGGGGATATTGGAGTTAGTCAGCAGTTAAAAATCTGTTTTAAACAGTTTGAAGTTAGTTAGTTAGTTTTGGCTTTATCGATGTATTCTTTTATCTTTCTTACAGGCCTCTGTATCAGCAATATAAAAATCATGTACATACTTCTTTTTGCAATAATGAAAACAATGATTCTTACCTTCCTTATTGAGATACTGGTTATTCGTTCATAAGAAAAACAAATAACTTATTCAATTTCGGTTTTGGAATTTCTGAATTAGGCTTTCAGTCCAAAAGATAAGTCTGGCTCAAAATGGAATTGGATGAGTTTGGCTTGTCGTATATGCACGACTTAGCTCCTTCCCCTCTCCACTCTTATTCAAAATTTAAAAGACTAAAGTTACAGAGCCAATGCAAGAACCAAATCAATATAAATATAGTAGCTGTACACTTTCAATTTTTTAATAACTTCCGGAAAAGCTTGTTTCTGCTCGAAAAGTAGAAAACAATGTATTCTAAGTTCATTGTCAATTAATGATTAATTTTGTGGAGAAAGAAAGCACAATTTCCTTTTTTTTCACTCACTTAAAAGTTGATGTGAGTTGGATTTTAGGAGTTCATCAAAGTTAAGATACATAGATCTTATGGTTCAATGAATGAACACTTATAAAAATACTGATACATTACCTGTCAACAAAGTGCTTAGGGAAAATCAAATCCTTTTGATTACCTAAATATTGTGGAGGAAAAAGTATGCAATTACCTAAATTTAAAGATTAATTATGAGAAAATAAAATTTTAATTAACATTCCTACTTGTGAAAAGTTTTGGATTGTATGTTTCTTTTTCTAATTTTAATGCTGTGAGTTTTTTTCACGTTTTCATTTAACGTTTATTGGCGTGTCATTTATTGAGTTTAACCGTTGGCAAAATTACTCATAAATGTCACCCTACATTATTGAATGCAAGTATAAAATGTTGAAAAAATGACGGGTGAATACCTCATTTTTACATGACACTGGATAGAGACTTTCTTTTTTTACAAAAAGTAATAAGATATAATAAGAAAAAAGAGATAAAAAAGAAAAATATTAATAAAATGTTTTGAAGTAATTAAGTGTTCACATGTGTAAAAATGTTATATTACCTAATAATTAATTTTGCGTGTGTCAAATAGTCGGTGAAAATACTGCAAGTAAGAAAAATGAGATAATAGAATATAGATTTATCTATAAACTCTGTGACTTATAATAGAGCATATGCTTGGTAGAAAGATTATTTTCTTATAGAGTTGATCCAATGAGATGAAGTTGAGTTCATCAAATAAAGACAAAAAATGATAAAAAAAAAAATTAAATAGGTAACCTCCTTCACCAACTCCCCTAATCATGGCATCAAAATCTCCTGTGTCTGTCTTTCGTTTGATGGGAATGAATTTTGGGTTTTGAATATATTTTTATATTTTGATTTTATATTAAAGGAAAATTTAGAATTAATTTTGGATGGAAAGAATTTTAAATAACTTTTACATTGAATTAAAAATTTTGTTAAGATATTTACTTCTAAATTAATTTTATAATAAAACACTAACATAAATCAAATCCCTTGAAAATCAATTTTAATCAAAATTAATTTCATTCAAAATCTTTTTTTCAAATTCCATCCAAAACGCACACTCATGGTTGAAGTTACCAATATCTTTTAGAAGGAAATATATGTCCAGAAAAAAAAATTTCACAACTTCGTGAAATTAATTAATTTAACAGAAACTTTTTGATACATAATACTGGACTAGTCCATAACCCGAACCTAAAAATGACATTAAGATTTGAAATAATAATTACACCTCCCCTCCATTTTATTCCAATAATGTGGTTAAAGAACAAACACAATACCTATTCAATCACCAACAACCTAAACTGTTTCCAACACGAACGACGTTGATAGTCGCAAATAACAACCAACCACGATACCTATGCAGCAAGTGCTGATTGATCCTCCCAGGACAACGACAGAGAGAACAAGTAATTAATTAAAGGTGCCAATAGTAATCAATACATAAAAATCACAATAAGCTCAAAGATTAGCCATTCATCTTATCCTAATAATAATAAGCATCTTAATAATTAGTGTTTTTAAGATATTAATTAAGAAATTAAAATAAAAATTATATAAGACTGTAAAAAAAATCATACTCAATGTAAGTTTATACATCCTAATAAAAAAATCTTCTTTTAAATTTTTAATCAATATTTCAATAACACTAGTTAGTATTTACCTAATAATATGACCAGCCCGAAGAAAAAACAATACACAATAAGTTTGATAATACTGTAACAGGAAGCAAGCATAACAAGAATAATTCAAATTACTGTACAGTCCAAAAAATTTGAGAAAAGAACACACAGTGTTACTTTATTTTACAAAGGTTTTAAACAACAGTAGTTCCCAATTCCGATCAGAGGTGTATGCCACTGCAATGTAATGCAACTGAAATTATTGCAAAAAAATGTTACATTTAAAACCTTCAATTGCAGTGGTGAGCGTGAGTCTCAGCAGCTTCAATCTCAGCCTGAGAGAGTTGTTGCAGCGTCTTCAGCAGCTGCGCTCCTTTCCTCCTGCCCCTGGCGCTGCACTCGCCCTGCAGGGCGAGTTCCACCGCACGCGCCACCTCTTCGGGCGGCGCGGTGTGGTGGTTCTCGACGCCGGCGGCGCCGTAGACAACGGCGAGGACTCCGATGGCGTACTCCTTTCCCCTTGAGGCGGTCTTGGCCATCATTGTGACCATGACGGGGACGGCAAGGGCGTGGGCGCGGAGCTCCTCGGCGCCGTCGGGGAGCGTGCACATGAGCTCGAGGGAAGCGAGGGCGCGCTCGGCGGGGGCGCCGTGGAGGTCGGGGGCGGCCTCCACGACGGCGGAGACGGCGCCGGCCTCGACGGCGACGCGGCGGTTGGCGTCGGAGAGGCAGAGGGCGAAGAGGATCTTGGTGGCGGGCTTGGCCTGGGCGAGGTTGGCGGTGAGGGCGCGCATGAGGTTGGGAGGGCACGGTGGTTGGTATTGGGGAGGGTTGGGGACGAGAGAACGTTCTAGAAGGTTGAGGGCTGAGGTGGGGTCGGTTGTTAGTTGGAGTTCTGAAATGTGGAAGAGTTCTTGGAGGTTGTGGATTTGAGGTGGTGGAGGTGGAGGTGGAGAAGGAGGATTAGTGTTTGTTTGGATGAGGTTGTTGTTATTGTTATTGGTGGTGGTGTTGGGGGTTGGAGGAGAGAATCTCCACTGGGTGAAGCTTTGGGAAGTGGTGGAGGAAGAGGAGGAGGAGGAGGTGGAGGATTGGCATTGGAAGCGAGGAGGGGTGGTGGCGGTGGGGCTGAGGAGGGTTTGGGAGCAGTGGCGGAAGAAGGCGCATGAGAATAGTTGGATTTTGAGTTTTGGTTGTTGATGGGTTCTCATGGTGGAAGGGAAGAGAGAGAAGTGTGTGCTGCTGGCTTCGTTTTGGGTTTGTGTTGTCACGATAATCATACTGTTTTGTTGGTACGACGTCTAATAGCTCTGTTATTTCTGTCACCTTCGTGAAAAACACTGGAACGGGTCAAACGTCACTGAGTCACTTCCCCTCGTGGCCTCATCTGAACCAATTTAAGCATTAATTTTTTTTATTAATAAATATTAATTAGAAATATTAGTCGGAAGCATAATTGTAAAAATCAAATCGCGGCGTAATTTGGTCTTTATTAAAAAAATTAAAATTCCATATTCAACCTTAAGAAAAGCCAAAAAGAAAATTTACATCATAAATTAATATAAATTCACAAATTCATTTTTAAGTTCAAATTTATATACATTCATTCATGAGATTCTAAATAAAAAGTATTCATTGGCTGAGTAGTGATAATAAGTATAAAATAATAAAATATGATAGATTTATGAATTTATATATATATGTTTGTATTTATATATATTTATATATATAATTTATCATATTGTTACTAAGAAAGCAATGTAGATTAGTGGTAGGGTACCGGATTGAATCTTGGGAAGAATCTTTCAAATTTTTTAATAAAATTGGAAGATATAAAGTCTCGACTTTTTTTTTTTTAACCATCGGATCAATCTTACATTTTCACGCATTAATCTTTTAACAGTTACATTTTTTATATAATTCTTTTTTTAATAATTGAAGGGGGAAAAGAAAAAGGATAAATGTGAAATGAAATAATTGATGTAATAAAGAGAGATGAAAGATACCATTAAAAAAAAGAGAGATGAAAAATAATGTTGTAGGATTTTGTCATACAAATAATATAACAAGAGGAACGTTAATCTCACAGACTCACTCTCTAGTATCCTTTTTTTTTTTTTCAACACCCTAATATGACTGGATTAAAAAGAATGTTAGGAAGAGGGTATTAAGAAGTTTATACATCCATTTCTTTTCAATTAAATCTCAATAGTACAGATTAGATACGCATTTAGTGAGTTTCTGGCTTTCTGCTATGGTCAGTTTCGATGAATTCAATAATAAAGTATATAGATAGGACATATAATTAAAATTATAAAAAGAATGGTAACTTTTTTTATAATAAAAAAACCTACGCCAATTATTAGTTTGGTAAATCTGACATCAATTTATCATTTGATATTCTTAAGAATTTTATAATTATGACAAAATATACCTTTTTATTGTTTATCTGAAAATAAAATATTGTTATTACGAACGTTAAGTTCAAGATTAAGATTATAAGATTCGAATAATTGATACAGGAATAATGACGCGGAGCGTGCTGAAAACCAAAGTGAACGAACTGTTAAGAGTTAAGACGCACGCTCATCTTTAAATATACTATCTTAAATAGTAGTGAGTCTCTCAAAGATTATACGAACATACGGTAGACTGATTACGGAAAAGAATCATTAATCTATAGTATTTCTTTACAATCACCCACTGTTTTCTTCCTTCCTTTCTTTTACTTTCTCTTTTCATCCTGTAACCCATTTGTTATGGTTGTCATGTTTAGATTATCATAGTCGTTATAGTTTGGGCATGGGCCCAATTGTTATTAATGATCGTGCAAATGATTTATCCATAGAACGTGGAGACTGACTTGGTCCATGATAAACATTGAGAACGTGCTGGATGAGGCCGGGAATCCAAGAAGCATTTCCAATACCCGTTACGAGGTAATCTGCCTATAAATACTCATTGATCCCTGGTGAAAGGTACACACATACATTCTAGCCCTCTCTCTTTCAATCACACAGAGCACACACCTCACGTCAATTGGTGTATCTCTGTGATCTCCTATCCCGAGGAATCATCCTCCATTGATATCCTTGGAGCTGCAGGGTTAGAGTGATCAAACAGCAAACACGTAGCACCTTTTGTGTTACGCAGTTGTGTTCTGGAAAAATACAGAACATTGGCGCCGTCTGTGGGGAACGATAAATTTCGAGTCCCACGCTTTCAACAATGGTGAACACAAGAAACAGTCATTCTGTACCACATTCCGAGATGCCGAACAGAGAGATCTTCTTACCAGAGAATCAGAACGTGATACGAAGAGAAGGAGTCCATGTGACAGAAGCTATTTCCGACGAAGCCTCCTCTCCTGCTCAGACAGAACAAGGAAGGACTCAACTGAAGGATGAGCCAAGAAGGAGAATTCGGAGGATAACTAGTCAGCAATGTCCTCAATTCGATTCTAAGCCGAATTAAGAACATGGAGAAAAGACAAAATTTACAGAGACAAGAGGATATTCGTGACATTGCACGACAGATGGAAGAACGTAATGAGGAGTGGAGACGTGCTGAAACACAACGCATGGCACAATTAGAACAGAAATTGCAGAAGATAGTGGAGCAAGCACAAGCCCCGAACCGCGTTGAAAGACCATCACCCTCCGCCCACGATTTGAGGGAACATTTGAATCGTTTACGTAATACTGACCACGAAGGAGATCAGATACGGATTGAAGAACAACCCCGGGTACAGGAGCTGACGCAGGATGGGGGAAACAAAAATGAGTCTCCAACCAATCGAATGAACGTTGGTGGAAACCAGTCTAGCCAAGTAGAGGCTGAGGCAAACCAAATACGTCGAGTAGACAGAGCAGAAGCTCAGCGGAACGACCAGAGATTGGTGGAACAAGATAAGCTGAAGGAGCCAGCTACACGTGGCAGAGAAGGACCTGTTTATCGTCGGAAATATAGCCGGGGACAACAAAATAATAGTCCGTTTGTGGACGAAATCGTGAGTGCTCGGTATCTGGATGACTTTGATGGGTCTTTTCTATCAAAGTATGATGGGACGCAGGATCCCCAGGTACATATTGATGAGTTTGACTTGCAAATGTGTGTCTGGGGCATTGAAGAGCCCATTATATCGAGGATTTTTGTTACGACATTGACAGGCCCGGCACAAACGTGGTTCCATACTTTACCACCGAGGTCGATAAGGAATTTCGAAGATTTTGGCCAGAAATTCTTACTGAATTTCGCAACCAGCAAAAAGCAACCGAAGTCTGAGTTCACTCTGGGTAAAATCAGACAGCTACCCGGAGAAACATTGCAGAGTTATCTGGATAGGTTCAAAGAGGCTGCCCTACAGGTGGATGGACTAGAAGAAAGAGTTCATGTATACCTGATATCAGCCGGACTCAACAGATCGTCGAGATTTGCCAAGTCTATCTATAAAGACCCGGTAAAATCCTTGATGGAATTTCGTGCTCGTGCAAAGAAATACTTGGAACTGGAGCAAATGGAGGTCGCCAACAGCTCGGGACGAGGAAAAGAGCGACACGAAAGGAGAAGCCCACCCCCAAAAAATAGGGGATACCCAGAAAATCGAGCTCGGAATAGCGATATGAAACTTCGACCAGGGAGATACGAGAATAAATATGAGAACTATACCCCATTGAACGTATCCTGCTCACAGATCTGGAAGGAGGTCGCACTCACTGAGATGAAAAAGGTTGAACGACCCCGACCCGTATTCAACAAAGCAGGGTTGGACAGGTCGCGGTTTTGTGAATTCCACAATGGACCCGGTCATACCACAGACCAATGCTGGGATTTGCGAGATGCGATCGAAAAGTTTATCCGAGAAGGTCGACTGAAGCAGTACGTGATCCGGACACAGGGAAGAAAGAACAAACGGAAGGGGGACGAAAATCCACATGACAAAAGAGACGAGGGAAAGAGACCCCGTGAAGCCCGTCAAGATAACGACATATTCTCGGAACCTGAGTTCGAGTGTAATGTGATATCCGGGGCGATGGGCGGAGGAGGCGATACGACCAACCAGAGAAAAAAATATTTGAAGGAGGTATTGTCGATCAGAACTCAGCCGAAGTTTAAAGTCAAAACGGGGGAAGCTGAACAACCACTCTTGTACTTCACAAGGCAGGATATGGAGGGAGTTATGCCCGGACACGAGGACGGATTAGTTATATCAGCAACGGTAAGCAATTGCCGAGTAAGAAAAATGTTCGTCGACAACGGAAGTTCTGCCGATATAATCATGTGGCAAGCTTTCAAAAAGATGAACCTGGCCGAGGAAGATTTAAAGCCATGCAGAACCATGCTAACCGGATTCAATGGTGGAAATACCGCTGTTAAAGGATCTATCCATTTACGATTAACTTTGGGAACAAAAGAAGCGTTCAAATCTGAAATAGTGGAATTCGTCGTGGCAGATTGTCCGTCCCAATATAACATGATTTTGGGCAGACCCACTATACATAAGTGGGATATATTGATGTCCACGAAACACCAGAAGTTGAAATTCGTAGGCGGAAACGGAAAGGTGGTGACAATATGCGGAGACCAAAAAGATTCCCGACAATGCTATTATGATACAGTTCGGGAAAGTGAAAATAAAGGAAGGACAGGACATCGGGAAAACACAGATGACAAGTGCTCCTGGGGTCGACAAATAAACATAGTAGAATTGGACATGCGGGAAGCACCAGACGAATGGAGGCCAGAGCCGGCAAAAGAAGTAGAGAAGGTTCAGATAGGAACCGAGGCCGGTCACACCACTAATGTCGGATATACAATGGACCCCGGACAGAGGAATACATTGATTCAGAGCCTGATAAAGAATCGTGATGTCTTTGCGTGGAAGGCGTCGGAGATAGTCGGAATAGATCCTGTGGTTTGCTGTCACAAACTATCCATGTATCCGGGATCAAAACCAGTAGAACAAAACAAGCTGAAGCTGGGCCCCGAGAGAACACAGGCATTACGCAATCACATCGATGAGTTGTTACAAGCTGGATTTATACGGGAAATTCAATACACCACTTGGCTTTCAAATGTGGTGATGGTCCGCAAACCAAATGGAAAATGGAGGGTCTGTACGGATTATACAGATCTGAACAAGACATGCCCGAAGGATGCATACCCCATGCCGAACATAGACCAGTTGGTCGATAATTCCTCTGGGTACAAAATTCTTTCTTTTATGGATGCATTCTCCAGATACAATCAAATCCTGATGCACTCGGAAGACCAAGACAAAACGGCGTTTATCGGCGACAAGGCCAATTATTGTTACAACGTCATGCCATTCGGACTAAAAAATGCAGGTGCTACATATCAGAGAATGATGAATAAGGTGTTCGAGCCGCAGCTCGGGCGAAATATAGAAGTCTACATTGACGACATGATAGTCAAGACTGGGGAAGTTAGTAGACACGTCGACGACTTAGAGGAAACATTTAGTCGGTTACGGAAATTTAATATCCGACTAAATCCTTTGAAGTGTACATTCGGAGTCGGAGCCGGAAAATTCCTGGGTTTTATGCTAACGCATCGAGGGATAGAAGCCAATCCGGACAAGGGTCGCGCCATATTGGATATGCAATTCCCGACTAGCAAGAAAGAAATACAACAGTTGACAGGGAGAATAGCAGCACTAACACGTTTCATGCCAAAGTCGGCGGAGAAGGCCCTTCCTTTCTTCAAAATGTTGAAAAAGCAAGCCGTCATACAATGGAGCCCAGAGTGCGGCGTGGCGTTCGCAGATATGAAGAGATCTTTGGCATCTCCCCCGGTTTTGTCAAGACCAAAAGAAGGGGAAATATTGGTTATATATTTATCGGTGGGCGAGGAAGCCATTAGTGCAGTACTGATAAGAGAGATTAAGGAAGAACAGAAGCCCGTTTACTTCGTCAGCCAGGCTCTGCGCGATTCCGAGCTGCGATACCAGAAACTGGAGAAATTAGTATATGCGCTAATTGTAGCCGCCAAGAAATTGCGCCCGTATTTTCAGAGCCATACCATTATAGTCCGCACGGATCAGCCTATTCGACAAGTACTCCACAAGCCAGACCTGGCTGGAAGAATGACAAATTGGGCGGTTCAGTTATCCGAGTTCGACTTAAAATTCGAAGCCCGCCATGCTATTAAATCACAAGCATTAGCGGATTTTGTACGAGAACTCACCCCAATTACTCCGAAAACGAAACATTGGTGGACATTATATGTAGACGGATCATCCAATACAAAGGGAAGCGGCGCTGGGGTAATAATAGAGAATCCAGATGGAGTAGCAACGGAGTTCTCACTACAGTTGAGTTTTCGGACGTCGAACAACCAGGCCGAATACGAGGCACTAATAGTCGGACTGAAGCAAGCAAAAGAACAAGAAGCTGGCAAGGTAAAAGTATACACGGACTCCCAATTGGTCGCAGCTCAGATAGAAGGTCGCTATCAGGTGAAAGGACCATTATTGGTTAAATACTTGGGGAGAGTAAAAGAACTTATGGCAGAATTCGCCGAGGTAACGATCAGCCACATTCCTAGGGAAGATAATGTCAGAGCTGACATCTTGTCAAAATTAGCAAGTACAAAAAGCCCGGGAAATAATCGAACTGTAGTCCAGCAGCAGGTATTGCAGCCCTCCTGTGTTATGATGATCACATCCGACAAAGACTGGAGACGCCCGATAATCGATTATCTAGAAAAAGGAATGTTGCCCGATGACACACTGGAAGCTCGGAGACTAACAAGGGCGGCAGCATTGTTCACAATCGTTGACGACAAGTTATACAGAAAGGGTTTGCACAGCCCCCTATTGGTTTGTGTCGCTCTAGACAGAATCGAGTATGTGCTGTCCGAAATACATGAAGGAATTAACGGACAGCACATGGGGGCGATGTCATTGGCAAGAAAAGCACTCCGAGCCGGGTATTATTGGCCGACGATGGCAGCTGATGCAACCGACCACGTAAAGAAATGCGACAATTGCCAGATGCATGCGTCGCGACTTTTGTCACCTCCTGAAGAGTTACAGTCTATTTTGGCACCATGGCCATTTTTTAAATGGGGCATGAATTTATTAGGACCCTTTAAACCGGCAGAAGAACAGAAGAAGTGGTTGATCGTCGCCGTGGATTACTTCACCAAG
Source organism: Glycine tomentella (assembly GCA_007407185.1). Lineage (NCBI taxonomy): Eukaryota > Viridiplantae > Streptophyta > Magnoliopsida > Fabales > Fabaceae > Glycine > Glycine tomentella. The sequence continues at coordinate 2,376,096 of PYAF01004127.1, read as the reverse complement.
TGGATAGAAGTGGAACCACTGGCCACCATCACATCCGCCCGAGTACAACAATTTTTTGAAAGAAATATCATTGCGAGGTTCGGAATTCCTGGAGAAGTCGTCACCGACAACGGTACATAATTCACGGACAAAGGGTTTCGAGAAATGATAACCAACTTCCAGATTCGACACAGGTTCGCGTCGGTTGAACATCCCCAGTCCAATGGACAAGCGGAGGCCACAAATAAAACAATCTTGGAAGCCCTGCGAAAATGTATGCACGACGCCGGATTGAGTTGGGTGGAGCAGTTATATCATGCTCTATGGGGACTCCGAACTACGGTTCAATCATCAACGGGAGAAACTCCATTCCGGATGACTTATGGAAGTGAAGTCATGATTCTAGTTGAGATCGGACTACAGTCATGGCGACGGAGTCAAGTGCTACGAGATGGAGGGGAAACGAATAACAAAACATTGGCGCTGGAATCAGCACTCATTCAAGAGGCTCGGGTAACGGCCCATGCTCGGGAGCTCCAGATGAAGAAGCAAATGGCGTACGCCTACAACAAGAAGGTGGTCCCACGACAGTTCGAGGTTACCGAACTAGTATTGCGACGCGCGGACGTAGGAAACAAAAATGCTCGGGACGGAAAATTAGCAGCCGACTGGGAGGGCCCGTACCGAGTTACGCAAAAATTAGACAAAGGGACATATATATTGGAAACATTACAAGGAAAACCGATCAAGCGAACATGGAATGCTGATAAACTAAAGAAATATTATAGTTGAGGCCCCAACCTTTCTTTTAACAGGAGTACGAACTCGGAAAACATTATATCCGACTCCGTATGGTTCTTGTTCATTGAAAGCACACGGGCAACGGAAAGATGCGGTGTCGTTATTGGGGGTATGAATTCGGTATCCGAGCACATATGGTCCCCTTGCACGGCGAAGACATTGTTAATAAATATGAACTTGGAAGAATACCTTCTGAGTACATCATTTTCATTTTAGAATAAGTTATACCGTTGTAAATACAAAGCGTTAGTCTGATTCTATTCGGATGTACCATTATTGTAACACGACGGATATAAATGCAAGAACTATTCAGTATCATGGGGTCTCACGTACGTTGTGCATCGTTACATGCAATTTTGCTAAAACATGATACGACGACGACTTTGGACGATACGCTAGCTGGTTCTGATCAAACCAGTAAGGGAGTGATCCTTTAGCAAAGTTGTTCATGGTAAAACTACTCGACAAATATTAAACTAATAATTGGTCGTTGGAACCAAAACGTGCGCGCACAAGATATTTAACGAACCAAGTTATAAACTTGTGTAAATGAACATTTGTTCCGGGCACCAGGCCCAACAAAGAAAAGAAACAAGAAAAGAAACAAGTTAAAAAACTTGTGTAAACGAACGATTGTTCCGGGCACTAGGCCTAACAAAGAAAAGAAAAATACAAAGATAAAACAAATTGTTCCTGCCTTTTTAATCTTTTGAAGAAGGAACGGAATCGGGAGTTGGCCGAGGCAGATCGGCGACTGATACGGGGTCGGCAGTAGGTGAGGCGACAGGAGCAATGAAAGTTGGTTCTTCTGTTGTCAAAGGCTCCGAAGTCACCGCCGAAGGATCCTCAGCTGCAGGAGGAGGGAACAGCTGGCCGTCCTCGACATAAGCCAAGAAATGCATCCCGACAGTAGTCATCTCCACCCTGGGATTCAAGAAAGTAATCTGTTCAAGGGTGTTGCTGAAACCATCCTCGGCAGCATCACGAAGGGTTGCCTTCATAGCGGCTAGCCGACCTTCGTAATCCTGGACGCAAGCTTCTTTGTCGGCCTTGGCAGAGTCAAGGGACGAAGTCAGGAGGGCCACTTTCTGGTCGGCGGCTTCAAGGGACCCTTGAGACCGCGCCAAATCTACTCGCAAGGAGGCAGAAACGGCTTGGGACTTGAGTAATTTCTCTTGCAACAGTTTAAGCTCTGCCGCCGACTGCGTCTGGAGAGTAGCAAGTTGAGCCTTAAAGGAAACAAGTTCCTCACAGGCCTTATTCTTTTCCTCCAAAGCCTTGTCTTTTTCCTCCACCGCAATCCCGTACCTGCGACATAAACAGTTAGAAACATATACAAAGTATAAGTAGAGTTAAAAATGTCATGAGGAAGACACATACCTCTCCCGAACAGTGCTAAGTGCTCGGACAAGAGAAGTACAGCGAAAGGCATTCTCCTCGATCCGGACCAGCTCAACCAGTTCTTCATTCACCGGGACACCCGGTTTGAGCATATATAAAGGGGGTTTGGTCAAACGAACCAACTCCTCAGTAACCCCCTTCTTCCATACATTATCCGAGCGAACCCGCGCTTCAAGGCGATTGGAGTCAGCCGCGGGGGTAGTACGTGGTCGAACATTCACCATGGTAAGATCCACGGTTTCGATCACTGAAACCGGGGTCAGAGTTGTCAAGGGTGGAGGCAGGGGAGCAGTCGGGGCATCCGACGCTGTCTTCTGAGCACCTTCGTCAAAAAATGCCCTATAAGGAGGCGCACCACGTTTTTTGGACGGAGCACTGAGTTTGTCAGTTGCCGGTCTCTTGCCTTTGCCCTTGACTTCAGTTGGCTTGGGAATGTGGGCAACGTCGGCTTTGGTCTTAGGAGGAGCTGGTCGTGATCCCATTCCGGCTACAATAAAGAAACATAACAATTAATACACGAATACAATTAAGTATAAACTACAGGATAATGTAGTCACCGAAGCAGACCATTTCGACGACCACCACCAATATAGTTGGAAGTTTTAGGCTGACCATGAGTGTTTATAAATTCAGAAATCAC
>PYAF01004127.1:2360814-2373175 GCA_007407185.1 Glycine tomentella | reverse complement strand
ACAATTAAGTATAAACTACAGGATAATGTAGTCACCGAAGCAGACCATTTCGACGACCACCACCAATATAGTTGGAAGTTTTAGGCTGACCATGAGTGTTTATAAATTCAGAAATCACGAAGACAGAAGAGGCATCCGAGTCGGAGAGATCCTCTTCGACAAACCGGTAATTGGAATGATCCTGTTTATAATGATCATCTGACCAGTACAAGGGAAAAACCCATTCAACATCAGATGACTCAGGACAGGACAAAAAGAAGGGTTGTCGATGAGGTTCAGCGGCGACCTTAAAGTATTTGTCCTTGAAGCCACGGAAGGAGTCCGAAAACGGATCAAAGAGTTTTCGTTTACTCTGACTACGAAAGGAAATCCACCCCTTCCGGTCAGAGGGCTCTTTGCCTGTTCTAGGGGTATGTGGAGAGTGGTAGTAAAAGAAAAGAGGAACTGTACAGGGGATTCCTAAATCCGCACAAAACAACTCAAAAGTACGGATAAATTCCCAGCTATTTGGATGGAGTTGGGAAGGAGCTACCCAGAGATGATTTAAAACTTCAATTTCAAAAGAAGAAAAAGGGAAGGTAATACCTATTTGGGTTACTACATCTTGGAAAAAGAAGAAAAAGTTGGGGTTGTTACCCTCCTGATGAGCACAAATGGGCTCATCGGGCAGGGGGGCCTGAATGGCAAACCCGTCTTGGTTTCCTACTGGAATAGATACTATGCTGGGAAGGTCGAGGATAGAAAAAGTTCAGAGAACCTCATAAGTCACCCAAGGGAACTTAGACGCTAATGTTGGGGGCACATCCGAATAGGATTCCACAGAAGTAGACTCGTCCACAGTTTCCGAGGTAACACCCATTATACCTACGAAAATGAAGTGGAGAAATAAATGTTAGTAAACGTACCTGGAGGATGCAATATAGGGTTATGACGACATGACCCCAATATCGAATCGACCATGTCGTCGGAACCAATCCGAACATAGTGCACGGCTTCGGATACACAGTCAATACAGGCATCGTATTTAACTTCCATTATTTCGACCGAGGACGAAGATGATTCTTCGTCGGAAGAAGGAGAGAGGCCAACTGAAGGGTTAAGGCGATGGCAAGGGAGTCCTAGAGAAAGATCTTGTGGACCATTAGTATCAATTTTGGGTCCAAGAAGTGAAGGGTGCAGAGAAGGTAGGGTTCTAGAAAGGGTTGGGCCTAGGGTTGGCCTAGGGTTCACAGGAGCCGTAGAAGGCAGGGGAACAACAGAGAGTGTAACGTCACCTTGACAATACGACGGAAGTGAAGGGACTGAACTGCCAGGACCGGCGACGACTTTTTGTTTCCCGGAGGAGGAAGAACCTCCGGTATGACGGCGAAGGGGGTCGCTTTCGCTTTTCCCCGCCGGAAGTGGAAGGCCAAACAATAACCAAGCGGCCCTAGGGCCAAACTTATTCCTTATCTCTGCCTCCTCTTCAGGGGTCATTTTCGCGGCAAGTTAGGGGAAACAGAAAGAGAATCGAAGAAGAAGAGAATGATATTATTGCAACATATGAAGAAGAACCCAGAAAACAAGAAAAATTCAGAAAGAAGACATGATGCAACCCTAGAAATCCTGATATTGACAGAATCGTAGTAATGCAAAAATAACAAATGATACAGGAAGAAAAGGAAAGAAAGTACCTGTTTGTAATAAGGGATTGAAGGTTGAGTGGAAGATGAACGAAAGGGGAACTTGCAGAAAACGCGAGAGAATGCTCGAAAGGATACTGAGAGAGAAGAGAGGAAATAATAGTAGAGAATAGGCAGAAGGGACAAGCACGGGAAAAGTAGGCAAGGTTACGGGTTTTTGAAAATAAAATTTGAAATGTAATGATAACTTGCAGTAACCGCCAGAAGGAAGGAAACGATTCAGTTACCATAACGAAACGACACATGGGTATCATGGTAAAAACACGTTCAATTATGAGGGCAAGGAAGTAAAGTTACGTCAGTGGCAATCATTACCAGGCGAATGAAGCGACAAGTCCTTTAAATGCATTTATTGCCATTAAGGACAGGAACAGTAACTAATTTGGATCAGGAAGGTCAATAGCCTTTTCGGACACGTCATTAACAACCCGGATACATTACCTACTCAGAATAAGTCCGAACATACCTATTCGGATAAGCTCAACCGAGTACATTTCTACTCAGTAAAATTCGGATACAAGTATCCACGAAAGTCTAGTCAGAAATGCTTTCCTATCCGGATAGTCACACGACCCCAAATGTCGTCAGAACAAAGCATGATCATTGATGTACGTCCCCGAAACGTTCGAAGAATCGTATCCAGATAAACGCGGCCGGAAAAGTTATCCGGAGTTTTGCGGATAGAAAATGGTATCCGAATAGTATTTCATCCGGAGGAAACCAATTAATTGTAGTCGGATTAATTGTTATCCTGAAGGCTGCAAAATCACCTGATGCATCCCGGCTATCAAGTATACTTGATAACCGGGCTGGGGGACAACTGTTATGGTTGTCGTGTTTAGACTATCATAGTTGTTATAGTTTGGGCCTGGGCCCAATTGTTATTAACGATCGTGCAAATGACTTATCCATAGAACGTGGAGGCTGACTTGGTCCATGATGAACGTTGAGAACGTGCTGGATGAGGCCGGAAATCCAGGAAGCAGTTCCAGTACCCGTTACGAGGTAATCTGCCTATAAATACTCATTAGTCCCTGGTGAAAGGTACACACATACTTTCTAGCCCTCTCTCTTTCAATCACACAGAGTACACACCCCACGTCAATTGGTGTATCTCTGTGATCTCCTACCCCGAGGAATCATCCTCCATTGATATCCTTGGAGCTGCAGGGTTAGAGTGATCAAAAAACAAACATGTAGCACCTTTTGTGTTACACAATTGTGTTCTGGAAAAATACAGACCATTCAAATGTTTGAAGTGCTCCAACAAAATGATGTTGTAAAATAATTTATTTGAAATGAAATAGTGATATAATATTATCATATATTGCTATATAATTAAAATTATTAACTTTTATAATAAATGGTATTTTAACCTATGCATACTTGTTTAAATATCTTTTATATATAAATTATGTTTTAATTTAGATTTATTGAACAATATTTATAAATTAATTTTATTAAAATAAGACAATATTAATGAATGAGATAAATATGTAGCTGTTTTAAAAACTGGAGAGGATCTCAATTCATTAGTTCGATACATTGAATGCCTGGTGCACCGCTGAATTAAACAACTACTGCAGTTTCAATGTATCAAAGTAATGACTCCGTCATAAAAGAAGCAAACTTACTAATATTTTACCTTAACAACAATGATAAAACATTCATGACAAACCTAACCTCTCGCCTAACACAAGGCTTCAAATACTAACGACCAAAATATTGACAGTAAAAATCGCACGCTCGTAAATTAAAATATCAAAGCAATTAAAAAATAATGACCTGATTGTAATTAATCAGAAAAGGAAAATGATTGGATAGGAGATCAATAATGTTTTTGCGACCTCGTAGTTGAAAATGAAACATTGCACTTAGAATTGGAGCAAAATATTTCATCAACATAAGCCTACCATACTCATTTCACAATGCCACCGACCTCGGAAGTTTATGATTATCTTTAATACTCCTCAATTTACATCATTAAAATTAAAAGATCCTCCATTCAACCTCAAACAATAGAATGTAATGGAATTTTTTACTTTTGCAATTCAAGCTACAAGATTTCAAAATTCGAACTAATAACTAACAAAGAAAACAGATAAACCTACTTAAAACTTGAAAACTAGAGATTGCAAGGCAAAAATGGAGGACAGATCATCTCCATTTCTCTTGTAGATCTTTCCTCTGGGATAATACCCAAGTGACAAATATTGCAGCTACAAGTGCAACAATTGTTAGAAGAAGTAGAGCATAGCTGAAATCTTCAGTTAGTGAATCGTAAGTCCTAGAAGGAGCAACCTGAGTAAAAAACAGATCTACTCCATAGGCAAAGACGAGGGATGTAGACTCCAGCTTGGCAGGCACAGTTACAATGCCTCGGAGACCTTCCACTTTAAGGGAATGTGTAATGTAGGACTGCAGAAATTCAAGCAGAAAGAATATGAAATTCATGTTAAGGAGTACATTAAGCTCAAGGAGAAGCATGGGTTGAAGCTATTGATAAATACAAAACTCACTAATATGTATTTGCTTAAGTAGACCTACTACCCTTCTTGCCAATTGAGGGAAATATACAAATGATGACCCCAGCAAGTAAAAGAAGGGATTGAAGTCATACTTCAATATAGTAGTGATTCATTACTAATACTACAGTTCCTTCAACCTCGAACACAAGCTGGGCTCTTCCACAAGCAACTTGTGTATTGCAAACAATCTTTGTTTGCATTGCAGATAAATCCAAGGAGGAAAAGGGGAAGGACCTATAAGTTTATAACCATAGCAGAAATGACTGCATACTTTATTCATGCATGGAAATGGGTGCACGTTATTTGCTTAGCCTCTGAACTATCCTAAGGATAAAGAGCGTAGCCCTTCATTTTTTTTGTCATCCAAAATAGGTCACCAGCCCCTATCCTCTTTTCAATGTACTCTATCCCCCTCGCCAAAAAGGTAATTTAATATTTACTATGAAAAAAGGAAATAATTCTAGACAGATTAAAAACAACACGCTAACACCATACATACATTGAGAATTATCATATGTGATGATTGCAACATTTGTCAAGTTTTTTCTTTATTTCATACATATAGAAAAAGAACAAGGGTATTTTTTTTGGTGTGTGGTGGTGTGGGGGTATTGAACAAGAAGAAATTTAAAGACTAAAAATACCTGGGAAATGATGGGCAATGAATCGGTAAGAGGAATGATTCCTTCTTCTTTTTCAGCTTGTGAGGGATTAAGTGTGCGCCGGGGATCCATAAAGCGTTTATCAAGTGCCAAAACCTGGAAAAAGGTTCCCAATTGACACCCAAAATGTAAGATTTTATTGAAGAAAATTAAACAAGGAAAAAAAAAAGCAGATTGTCTCTGTTGATCTCAAGTTGAAAAACTCAGTAGTGTAATTAATTCCAACCTGATCACCAATTGTTCCAATAAGAAGCTGCTTAGAGGTTATACCCTTGGCCGTCGAAGTCACTTCTATTGCTTTCACAGAATGGGTAAAAAAGTATGACTGTGATTTTGTCACAACTTCTGGTCGATAATAAGAAGAGATGGGTGATGTAAGATTATGCTTCCCAAGAACAAACTTCCACACATCTTTGTTATCCTGTGAATTACATTCAAGGATATCACATCAGAATGAACATAGATTAGTACCCCAAAGAATGATCACAAATACCATGTACCCAAAAAATGATAATAACATATGCCAAAACAAGAGAGAAGGGGGGGGGGGGTCTCATTAAATGAAGATACACAAGTTAACAGACATACCGCTCGAGACTGATCATAGACCTCAACAACTGACATCTCATATCTGTGTGCTCTGAGATTAAAATAGTGGTAGACAACCCAGTTTTCACTAAATACCTATACAAGAAATAATCATGTAAGAAATTCAAAAAAAATTAGCTTTCACCTTTTAAATGAGAATGTAGTTCAAAAACTTACAGCATGAACAGGACCCTGGCAACCATGATGTGTCATGCGATGCAATATGCGACCAGTCACAGTATCAATGATATAGATGACCAACGATGCCTCCTCTGGGGTGGCTGTCCCAATTTCCCCTCTGGCTTTTGGTGCTGCGTTTGCGACAAAAAGTACATTCTTCGATACATACTTATACATGACATCGTGGTCAGTCATAACTTTTGCTTGAGTATGAACAACCTAGATGGAAAAAGGGAGTAACAAATTTATGTAGAAGCAAAGCAATGACTAAGACTCAATGGAAAAAAAAATATCATTATAATTTATAAAGTATGAACATGTGAGAAAACCCTTAATTATCATATTTATGATCATTCATATATACTCAGAGATTAGTATAGATACATCTAATGACATAGAATAATAAGTATGGCAAACATTACTCTACATCATTATTGATAGATAAAAAAATTCATTTGTAAAATCCCTCCAAATTTAAACCCATTCTTTAATGCTATTGATTAGTAATAAAACCCACCTTAAGGAAAAGGCAACTTCTAAACTCCTATTTATTAGAAGCAATAAGGATTTTAAATAATGCAAGTTTATATATCAGACAGGAGATTTATATTTTATGAAAACATGAAAAGGTAACTATAGACAAAGTACAATATAACAATCAATCTTATTTTATATAAAAAATTCTCTTTTAATTAATAAAAACTCAATGCCAAAGGCACCATACCTCATTTGATTTTCTTGTTACTGTTGCAATAATCTTTTCTGATTCAGATGGGAATACAATAGACCATAAATCCCTGAAGTCAAAGCAGTATTCATCCACTACTTTGTGAATGCAATTGCTCTTCAAGGCATGACCTCTGATAACACCATTATCAACATCAACTGAGTACCAGTACACATTTGAAAATTCACGTTGCAGAATGCCAATAGCTTCAGGAGTTCTTGGGTATACGTATGCATATCGGTTTATGTCTATAATTAGATGCAGACGCTGTTCAGTTGAATCAGTATAAGGCAGTGGAATAACTTGAGCAACAGTATGAGCAAGACTCAACGAATTGAGTTCCTTCCCTGTGTATGCATCAATAAAAGAAAGAACAGATGGTGCAGCCAAACTTGGTCCACATCGCCCAACTACAAGGATAGAAGGATTCTCATCCAATGCATGATGATGTGGAACCTGCCACTGATAAATGTTAAGCCCAATCGGATGTTCAGACACTTCTGTTTTACGCAGAGTATGAAGTAGACTAGACCAAACTACACGCCCATCTCCAGTGTGCAAAGCAAAAACCTTTCCTGCCCTTGTAAGTACTATAAGCAACTTACGAAAACCATTATGATCACGAGTCATTTTGCTTTTCTCGGAACTCCTTAACCTCAGCGCTTGAATAGCTACTACATCCTCAGCACTTGCAATCATTAAAGTTCCTTTGAGCTTCAGCACATGTCCCTTTCAATAATAAATCATTGCATAAAAAATCTACCATTAGAAAAGTAGTTAATGATATCCACATAAAAACCTCAATGGCTCAATCCCTAATCTATAGATATAATAAAATTATCTATGAAGTTGCACATCTCAGCATTCTGTTACTTTTGCCCCCTCCAAAAGGCAATTTGGTTGCCTCTATGTGAGTGAAGTGCAATTTTGAATTTTTGAATTTTTGAATTTATGGGTTGAGGACTTTTTCCCATGCAAAGCATGGGCCTGCTGCTGACTGCTCTAATTATTAAAAAAAAAAAAAAGGACACACACAATCCAAAAAGATCACTTTACACTGGTGTAAGTCAAAGTCACTTGCATCATTCAATAACTTTTAATTGGATAAATCTATATTAAGATTCAAAACTCGCTATTGGATTGAAAGTTCTTATCATATAGATTATATCTACATGTCTTAGAATAATCCAAAATTACTTGATACACCATTGATATACATCACAGTAAATGTTAATATATACTTTTGAAATACATAAAATAAGAACCATTTGATCATATTCTTGTTGTTGCTTAATTATTTTTTAGATTTGACACAAATAAGGTAACATACAATTGTATTTCAATGTTGGATCAGTAAAAAACACAATATATACAATGTTATTCAATGATGTAAGAGTGCTAAGTCTTGCATGGTTACACAAGTGTAAACCAATGTGTGCATGAGAAATTATGCAGGGTGATATCCTGATTAAAATGATCAAAGGCATACCTTAAGCCATTCAAAGAGGTTCTGTTCCACTTTTGCCACAGATACGCCTTCCTTTTCCACAGGTAGTTCAGACGCGGTTACATCTACAACTGATGCAAGACCATCCTCTCTACTCCAGACAATTTCTCCTTGTTGTACTAATAAGAGTGAATGATCCTCCATTACCATCAATGCTCTAAAACCGTAAGATCTATCTGTCCTCACATAATTGTTTAAAAAAATTTTATCAACATTCCCTCTTTGATGGTCTATTACTACTCTTTCCTTGAGAAAATCACCATTCCAATCATTAACATCCTTTACAAAGAGGTGAATTTTACTTTCTTCATGTTGAACAAATGCAAAAGCATGTTGACCCTCTGGAATTGACAAAGCATCGCTAACAGCTGCTGCATTATTAATTTTGTCCACCAGCACCAACTCACCTTCATTTGTCACTTTAATTAAAAGAACATGGAAATTGATACGTAATGCAAACAACTCTGGAAGCCTTGATGGTAATATTACTGCCTGTCCAGATGAATCCTTGATGAGGTCTGAAATAGGCTTCTGTTTGTAACTAATCTCTCCATTCTTGATGTTTATTGTTAGTATCTTAGACCTCGTTTTATCCAACACAACAAACTTATCACCTGAGACAGATAATAATTCCCCAAAAGTATCACAAGGAAGTGCTTTATGATCATTCTTTAGCAATTCTCCATTCTTAGCATTCAATCCATACACATAAAACTTTGAAGAACCAACAAAACCAGCTACATATATCTCGTCGGTAGACTGAATAATATGGTTAACCTCAATGCTGCAAATATGAAGATAACAATGTTAATGGCAAATCAAGCTTTCAAAAGAACATTTTGCTAATTAAACTCTAAATCTGTCATACCTTTCACCCACAAAATCTTTCTTCCAGAGAACTTCACCATCTATGCTGGAAACAGCATGGAGACAACCTTTACCAAAAACAAGGATCAAATCATCCTTGTCAGCTTTCAGGTTTTTCTGCACAATTAAAAGCAGCACTTAATTGCACATGCATGGAAAACACTCACACACTCTTAGGTTCAGCTACAGTTAAATAAAGCAACAGGTTTGTGACGGCAAAAGGGAAGCCTAATGCAGGTTCATGTTGGTGATCACAAAAAATACTGAAGGTGCGCATTAGGTACAACATGAGAAAACTTCACTGGATAAGGGGCATAAGTCCATATAATTTGGTTGGCCAAATTACTTCAAACATTCAGACTCTGTTGAATGAAAGTAACTTAGTTTTGGGGCTTTCACACATGCAATAACAATAACAGTATTTTCCCACTAGGTGGGTACAAGTGTCACCTACCTGGAATCATGTACTGCAAACAACACCATCCCGTTCTAGTGTTCTCTCAAAAACCAGTGTTCCTATGCAGAGGAAGGAAAAATACTGTGGAAATGTGTTTGCATTAGCACCATGCACTTAGCTAGAAAGGGAGGCTTGAATCTACAAGTATCAAGCTAGGTCACCAAATTTGCATAGGCATTTAACTCAATTTATATTTCAAGGAGGATTTCTCTAATTATGTCCAAGGGAATTAGAAGTCTAAATTATTTTTTTGTCTTAACCCTCCAGTTTATCAGGGAAAAAGGACCCTGACTAATCGGAGTTCAGCCGGGAGGTAAGTAAAGTCTGAGCAAGAATTGTTTCTTCCAAGAATCGAACTCGGGTACTACCTGATCGATTCAACCTTAACTTCAGCACATTAACCACTTGTGTCTAATTACTTGGTTGAAAATGTTGTGCCTATTAGAAGTCTAAATGTAATACTTACGTTTCACTCTATATGAGTCCTTTTCATCACTCTATAGGATATTATCCCCTTTATCAAATACTATTTTCTTCGCCTTTTACAACTTTCAGACTTCCTTACTTTACCCAATAAGAAAAACACATCTCGTATTTCAGATAAATCTACAAAAAAAATATATAGTATTTATAAAATCAACCACAAAAAGCTATTCACTCACTGGAATGTATAATATTGACTTTGATGCCACTAATCCCTGAAGGAAAGACTCCCAAACCATCTGTCCATCAGGAAGGTTCCATGCTCTCAATATACTTCCATCCGAGGAAAGAGTTATGACATCTGAAGCATTTAAATGCAAAATTAATGAATTTGATCACCAATGTAAGCTAAACATTTAAAAAAATCTCAATACAGAAAACAATTTACTCTAACAAAGTAACAATATGCTGACAAGCAAAGATTAATGAATGAAACTTGAAGCTAAGAAATCATTGTAAGTCTGTGATAATGTTGAGTAGTCATGCAAACATCAGACATCCTTCAATTGATTTTACATCATTACTCAAAAGGGACAACAAATACAAAGAACATTATTGCCTTCAAAGATGCATATAACCAAAGGAGATTTGGATATTAGACACTTAAAATTGGGGAGGAAATGGAACTAAAAACTTTTATCTTTCTTGTGAGAAAGCAGTTTAAACTCTGATGCCTTCCCACAATTAGAGTCATGCAAGCATGTTGTTGATGAGCCTGGGATCTAGATCTCCAATTCCAAGATCTTTATGTGCTACCACGGTTGAGAATTATAATAGAAAATTCAACAACAGGATTTGCTTTTGACTATGCATTTTATGAGGTAATATATGAGCATCCAGTTGATATCCAAACATATGTATATTTTCAAGGGACATAAAAGTTTTGAATAAATTGAACTGAGTACAAAAAGAAAAAATAATGGCAAAGGATCAACTGTAAAAGTACAGTAAAACTTCTTTGCAATACAGTAAAGAATAGATAGCATGTAGTATTGTTTTACACAGTCAAAGGTTAAGCATAATACATTTTCCCAGGGCAATGTCAAGTCCATCAACAACATCATTGGTCCCAAGAACATGCCTCCAAACTGCAAGCAACAAAACACAGTTCAGCATTTTCTGATTCTAAACAAAGAAAACAAATAGCTAAGCAAGCAAAGGGTATTGCTTGAGAAGACTTGATTTACTTTTAAACCAGTACAACGTTATTAAGTACAACGTTGATCGTACTTTATTGGAGCTTCATAGAGAACATTACATTCATAAACAACTAACTTAATGGAGTCCGGAAGGGAAGTTAAACAAATCAGACTTACAAATCTCTCCACGACGAAGGTCGAGTGAAGCTACAACATTCTCTTCGGTGGAAACTAAAACACGCTTTCGCCCAGACTTTTGAGTATGGAACAAAGCGTGCTTTACTTTCCCAATGTACTGTTGATGCCTACAATTAGTATCCAAACATATTCAGTAGTTACTAACATTTAAACCACATAATACGCAAATCAGGCCTTAGAATCAGAAAATTTCCTGTCTAAACATGGTTCTACTCAAATGGATAATCGTTCAATAAAGCAATTGAACTTTAGATTAAGCTGCAAGTAGTAACAACATCAACAAGTTTCAAATTATAAATTAGATGAAACCGAATTAAAACGAATTGAATTGGAGGAATGGAACGAAAACAAATCGAATAACCGCACGTGTTAAGGGAGCATTCAGTGATGTAAAAACCTTTGACCGTGTGAATAAATAAGAGTAATAGAACTCACCAATCCATGAGGCCAACTTGATCTTCGTAAAGCGAGTAACTGAGATGAGTAGATGAGAGAAAGAGTAGAAGGATGAGGAAAACCCTAATCGCCATGGCCATGGCGATTCAGACACAAGCACGGATCTGAAGAGTGGGAGAGTGCCAGTGGGAGTATTCTGTATTTGTGTTGTTCACAGTGGAAGACGATGTTTACGGAAGATATAAGCCGGCTTCTCCCGAGACGCAGACTTTCAATTCCATGTTAACAAGGTAACCAAAAAGAGAACAACGAGGGCTTAGAATTTTCGATATAAAATATTTATGAAATTAATTTAGATTAAAAATAATATTTATAAAAAAATATAAAATAATCTACTATAAAAGTTGCCTATTCTAAAATAGATAAAATTAAAGTAAGTATTTTAATCATTGAGAAATTAACTGTTGGAATTTTAGTATATACATACTTTGCATGCATGTCTGTGTAATATTTTATCAATATTTTACTCAACAATCATTCAAATTATTTAATTTATCTTTTAAATTGAAGTGTTTTTGCACAGCATATTTTAAATTGAATTGTTAGATAATAATATCTATAAATTAAAATATACAATTTGGAGAGTGAAGTTCTCATTTTTACACTCTCTCAAATAAATATTATCTATATTCTTTTCTTTCTTTCTTTGGAGATGCATTTCATACGTAATTTATGCAAATGGCTAAAAAACTTATCTCTTAATCATTATAAACTATCCTTCTTTTATTTACCCTACTTTATTTTTACTCTAAATTAAATTTCAATATTTATTCTTAATTATTGTCAATAATTTACTCTTTATGTTATAAATCAGAATAAACTTTTAGCCTCATTTTTCCAATTAAATATTATCAATATTCTTTCTTTTCTATGGTTTGAAGATTCAT
>PYAF01004127.1:2337255-2349861 GCA_007407185.1 Glycine tomentella | reverse complement strand
GAATCCATTAATTCTAGGTAATGAGTTTGAACTTTATGATAGAATTAAGATCTTAACTAAAACAATCGAATGAAATAAGTAAAGAGTTTTTTAAATCATTCATTGATTAAATATAATGTGTCAACTTATTAGAGTTTAATAATAATATTATATTCTTGAGTTAAACCTTGAACCTTAATAGATGGAAGAAAATATTACATTATTCTTCTATTGGTTCTTGAAGGTAAAATATTACTTCATGTTATAAGGACGTTAGTAGCGTTGTTACATGCTTATCTTGATTAATAAATTAATTATGTTTAATTTACTATCGAGTTAGTATTAAACCTATTTAGTGTTCCAATCTTTGCAAAAGAAAATAACTTATTTGATAATTAAATTAAAGAATTTAATTTAATCAAATAAATATTATAGTGAAATATTATTATATTTTTTATTAGCACCAAGAATATAATTAATATAAACAAATACTATTATTTTAAAATGTGAAAGTTGTTTATAAAATAAGAATAAAATTCTATTGCTACTTACCAAGATCAAATTATGTGATTATTTGGGAATTATATTTGACTTATATTATGAAGCTTCTTAAGATAAAAAAAAATATAAGATAGTTTTTTATTTTCAAATTCAAAGATAAAAAGATATGAAATTATTTTAAATAAAATCTTTTTTTTAAGATCCAAATCCGTATATCTTTAACATTATAAATAGAAGCATAGTAAAATGTAACAGACATAAATTATAAAAGTTCAAACCTAGCTTTGGACCTGAAAAGTTGAAAGAGAGTTTGGTATTTAGAATTTCACTCATCAAAGTAGTTGATAATAGAGATTGATCTCGGTGTGAATACACATAAAGTCTTCACATTATAAAAAAAATTTGTTGCCTTAGGAAAGCATATCCTGTTGCACAAATATATTTTTTTTATCTATTTATTATTGTTTATATTTTTTAATATAAAATAGATTCTAACTTCTGGCTAAGTGTTAAAAACACTTAAACGTAACTATCAACTAGATAGATATATTATTGTGTCGATAGTTTTTTCCCTCTCTCTAACTTATTTTGATTAATAGGTTGAAGTTTGATATTAAAAAATTTAAATTCATGGATTCTATTTAAGTAACTTAGTTAAACTTCGTTGTTCTCTCTCTATAATTGAGTGCAAGAGTAAGATGACTTTTTTTTTTTGGGTTATAATGAGACTCCTTTTAATAATCTTTTAGTTTAGAGTGGGTTTGTTTAAATTTAAAAAATAATTTTAAAATAAAACTTTTTATATAAGTATTTTTTTTAAGAAGTAGATAGGATTTGCTTATTAAAATAAATATTTTTTTAAATAGTTTAGACAAACACACCAAAAAAAATAAATAGTTATTTATTTTATTAAAATAAATTTCAACAAATAAGTTTAAACAAATTTATGAATCTCAGAATAGGAATCTCAAGACTAACGAAATTAAGTGAAGTTAAATTATATTGATTTATTCAAATTGAAAACCGTGAGTTTGTGTGTATGTGTAAAAGTATATCATGTGAGAGAATACAAGGAAAACTAATTTTGCCTATTCCATGTTATGTTATGTAAACTTCATTGATTTTTTAGAGAGACAGTGAGGGAATAATTCAATAAAGGGGTATTTCTGAAGTTGTTTGTGTATAAATTCTCGTTTTTTTTTGGTAGAGTAAGAAACAGACTGCAATCAAATCTAGGGGAAAGGATGCCCATATACTAGCTCAGCAGGAGGGTGTTCATGCAAAAGAAAGCTCTCCCATCTTGTGTGGGCCAAAAAATCAGCACAAGAATTTCCTTCATTATCATCGTTAAAGGTGCATCCATGTGAATAGGACTCTGACCATGATGAATAAGGTGCCATGATTATAAATTATCATTTGCTTCATATTTTAGCCGTACTATCATCGTCATTAATTAATGTAAATTAAGACATGCTTATATTACAGCAGGGCTATGTAATGTTTCTAGGAATATGAGAGAGAGAAAAAAAAGAACCAAGTGCTCCTAATTCGATTTTGCATGCCTCCTAGTCTCCATTTCTGGTGTCACCGTCACTATGATTAAAATTTCTTTTTTGCCATGTCCATGTGAGTTAACGGAGTTATAACGGTGTTAGTATATAAGGATTTAATTAAAAAAAATTAGAATGATAAGGACCCCTTCTTAACAAGTTTTAAACTATAAGGATTTAGTTAAATTGATGTCACCACAGGAATTTGCAGAGTAATTTAACCCAAAGGCATAAATCAGTGTTTTACGAATATTGATTAATAAACTTAGAATAAAAATATTTTTATCAAAAAGTAAAATTCATAATTTTTTATGCTTTTTTATGATTTACTTAATGAATATTTTAATCTTAATTTTTTAATCAATATGACAAGCGCATTATTATTCAAGACCTAGACCTAAAAACCAAAAAGTTTGATATTTTCAATAAATTTTGTATTTTTTAATTTTGTTCAGAGGTATATAATACAATACACGATGAGAAGGGAGATAAGGTGGTTGTGGAAGAAGAAATGGAAGAAGCAAAGGGAGTAGTGAAGCACGTGGTCCTTGCTAAGTTCAAGGACGACATCACTCCAGAGCGGATTGAAGAGCTCATCAAGGACTATGCCAATCTGGTCAATCTCATCCCACCCATGAAGTCATTCCATTGGTATCTTCTTCATGTCTTTCTTTTCTTTCTCACACTTGCAACAGATCAGGGCAAACAACATCAACTTCTTCACAAATTACAAACAACAGCTGCAAAAACTAAACCCAGTGACAAAAAAAATTGAATTTTTAACAAGTTCGTTAAAATGGGTTTGCCCAGGTTAGCTGATGAATGAGTACTAACTGCTGGTGAGCAGAGTGAGTGGATGTGGAATATTAATTGGGTTAGGTTTCAATTTTTTCTTTTATGGCTACATTTTGATCCACTGGATATGCTTGTGGTATTCAGAAATGTTGCTGGTTGATTTTTGCTGAGATTATTAAAAAAGTCCATGGGTGAAATTGCAGGGTTTTCATTTCAAGACAAGATCTTTGCCTTTTCTGCATTATAGGGTCTTTTTGTTATTTATACAAGCTGAGTATGATATTAGTTAAATCATACACGTTTGGTTCATCTTATTTTAAAGGAACAACAGCTTATTTTTGTCTTCTTAAGAGAGTTTTTAAAAAAAATTAGTGATTATTTTGTGAATTTGTGATGATGGTATTAGCTTCCATGATCTCCAACCTGGAAATTGTCCTATCTATTGTTGTATATGGTGACTAGTCTTAGGTGTTAGAGTTAGATCTGGCATGCCTCCTGGATTTGAAAGATCCCTTATTTGCCATTGCCAAGACTAATAGTGTGTTTGGATAGCTAACAAAATTGATTCTGGCCTCAAGATCATGGTGGAAAATTGAAAAAGTGGAAGCAACTATTTGTTGCTTGCTTTGGCTTTCAACATAGAATTGGAAGTGATTATGGAAAAATTGAGGTAATATCTAATCCAAAGACACCATAAAGAGTGTTTGGCAAAAATTTACAATTTTAATGGCTCAGATAAGGCCTAAAGGAATAGAAGATTTGGATTGTTGCTAAAGTTACATGCTATGATGATAAGAAAGATGGAACTTGTATAGGTGATTGAGAAATGTTATTCAACTATTGCATTGCATCTTACACTTCAAGCATTTGCCCTTGAACCCCTTCTAGTGGCTTGATTAAAAGATTTCAAAGCAATATCTAATGCCCATATATGAACAATGTATTGTAGGGGTAAGGATGTAAGTGCCGAAAACCTGCATCAAGGCTTCACTCATGTCTTTGAATCAACCTTTGAGAGTACAGAAGGCGTTGCAGAGTATGTAGCTCATCCTGCCCATGTTGAATATGCAAATTTGTTCCTTTCCTGCTTGGAGAAAGTCATTGTGATTGACTATAAGCCTACTATTGTTAAGCTTTGATTGGAGAAGTAAAGCCTCGTTCACTGCTAGTGTTCTTATAAAAATAAATTTTGTTGTGTCTAAGCAATTTCTGTATACACTACGATGCTCCTCCCCCCTGACATATATATATAGTGTTATTCTCTGTTGTCTTGATTTTGACAATTCTAAAAACTTTATTGATATAGGACTATGTACTATTAAATCACTCCAATGTTTAAAAATCAATAATCAGTTACTTATAATTTTACCTAAATAAGTTCAAAATGATCAATCTGGATTGTTGGCTTGCAATTAGGAAACTGTGGTACATCACTGCAAGTTTATAGATAATAGAGGCATATAAGGGGGGATCGGGGATTAGAGAATTGAAATTTGTATCTAAATAATATCAGTATCCAATCACAATGACATATATATATATATATATATATATATATATATATATATATATATATATATGAATTTGTTAACTTTTATGATAATCATTTAAAAAAAATGCAAATCCACCATAGGGAACTGTGAGTTCTTGTGTATGTGTAAGAGAGTGAGAATACAAGGAAACTAATTTTGACTGTCAATCTTATTTTGATGATAAATGTTATACTCCTTTTTTTATTATAATTGTCCTGTAAGAATTTTTTTAAAAATAATTATAATTTTAGTCTTTTAATATAACATTAATTATTTTTTACTTATATTTCTTATAACATTAATGGTGAATAATAAAATTTACAAATAAATTAATGATGATATAAGAGTTAATTTTGTAAAAATTATTATCTCTTTCATTTATTTATTATTATTATTGTCTGAGTAAAATAACCTAAAAACGACTGTTATTTTAAAACGGAGGGAGTATTGCATATTTTCCATCCCATAAATCGAAAATAAATATTAAATAATTTATAACAACTTATGTACTTAACCCTTATTAATTAATGTTATATTTAGAATTAGTATAAATTTTATCATCAAATTTTAAATGAGTTTTTTTGTTATACTCCAACATTTTTTAATTATAATTTTTTTTGCCAAATACTCTTTCCATTTTGATTATAATTTTTTGAAATCATTATTGATGAAAAATTTATGAATAAATAATACATACATTAACAATATATGATAAGTGTATTAACTTTAATAAATAAAAAAAATAGATATAGTAACAATGAAAATAAAATTGATCTTATTGTTTAATCGCAAAATTTCATACATACTATTCACTTTTATAAGAATTGAATAGTATTTTAGTTGTGTAATATACAGAATAAATGTTTGTTTTAAATAATTAACATTTATAATAAATAAATATTTTTGAATCTTGTATACCAGTTAACGTGCAAATAGAATCTTTCAATCTTATAGACTAGTTAACGTGTTGGTTTTCGGAGGATCATACATATTTATTTATATTATTCTAGACATGAAAATTCCACGTTAAATTTTATATGTAAGTGCTCCACCGTTCTCTGTTTCTGCTCGAGCTTTGGGTGATTCTTTCTTTTTCATTGGCATCAATATTGTTTCTTACTTGGCACTCATGCATGATCATATTCGTAAATCGAGAGATACTATCATATAATGCCCATATGCGAACATCAGGTACGCACTGCATGTCATACATGTTCGTGAAGAATTAATTAAACCATGTCATGTTCATATATATTCAGAAACTAGAAAAAACTACACGAACTAAACATTTGGGTGTTAACTTCCCTTGTGACTGGTTCCGCTAATTGCCGGAGTCCAGCCAAAATTTGCTGGTTGATCGATAATTTATTGCATCGGTTGGAAGTCCAACCAAATTTAATGCATTTATTGAAAGTTTTTAACCATTTATAGTGCGGTCTGGTGTCAATTTCTTTGAAAAAACAAGTTATTGTTACTTGTTCCTTCTATAAATAGAAGTTGTGGGATCGAGATTGAAGAACATCGTCAAAAAACACAAATCAAAACAATTGTTTACTATGATGTGGCATTAATGTGGATATCAATTAATATAAAATAAAGAATTTAAAATAAATAGCTTAATTGTATATATTGAAACTGCTCTAAGATACACTTAACTTGCAAAATTATACATGATTATCAGATTATAATAATTATTAAAGTTTTGAATAACTTCACAATTGAATATGATAACTGCAATTATTCTCATCTTAACTAATTTTAAGTTACTTCGTAAGATATGATGACTTCATTAATATTATCAAAATTAATAAAAAGAAATTATAAGTCTAATTGTAGATTTTTTTTTAAGTCCTAAGGAGTAACGAACTAAACAAGCATAATGAAGGAGAAGAAGAGAGTATTAATGTGCATGTTAGACAACGTGGCAGTTGTGTGAGTTAGCCAAAACAGTTACGCATGTCTTTTGAGTTTGAGGGAAATAACTTAAGTTGTAGGTCTTCACTCTTCTGCTTCCACATTGGCATTGCCATGGAAGCAAAGCTCTGGAACTGGAACCCTCCCCTTCTTCCTCCTCGTTTTTCTTCTCTCAAACTTGCTTTTCCATCAACAACTACTCGTCTCGTAGCTCACAATTCAGTCTCAGAAACCGTTCCCATTCATAAGGAAAAGGAACAAACCCTACCTTCTGTCAAACCTACTTACTCCCCCACTCCTCCCAATCGAGGCCTTCGAACCCCTCACAGCGGGTATTTAACTTTCATCTTTCAACTAAACAAATTCAATTTTCCTATTGTTTATTAATTTATTTGGATCAACGAATAGGTACCATTTTGATGGGACTACTCGCAAATTCTTCGAGGGTTGGTACTTCAAAGTCTCCATTCCCGAACGGAAGCATAGCTTTTGCTTTATGTATACCGTCGAGAGCCCCGTGTTTCGTAAACCATTGACGCCGCTCGAACTGGCCCAATACGGGCCCAGGTTTACTGGTGTCGGGGCCCAAATTCTCGGTGCTGATGACAAATATATTTGCCAATACTCTCCCCAATCACAATTTTTCTGGGGAAGTAAGCATTTCATTTCCACTCTGCTATGCTCTTTCAACTTTTTTATTTTTTTAAATTACTCATTCTGGATTTCAACAATTTTTTAGGCAGGCATGAACTAATGTTGGGGAACACGTTCGAGTCCAACCAAAATTCTAAACCTCCAAACAAGCAGGTTCCTCCTCAGGTTTTTATTCCGTCTTTCAATCTTATATGTTGGAAAAGATGTAGAGATAAATAAGTGAATCTCACGTTATACTTTAATTCAAAATCTTAAAATTTAGATTTATGAATTTTATCTTTATAGAATCTTTTGGTTTTTGGAGGATCATGCATATTTTATTTATATTTTTTTTCTCGACATGACAATTCTGTATTAAATTTTATATGTACGTGCTTCACCGTTCTCTGTTTCTGCTTTATGTTTGCCGTGCTTTAGGTGATTCTTTCTTTTTCATTGGCGTCAATATTGTTTCTTAATTTCTTGGAACTCATGATCATATTCCTAAATTAAGAGATATCATATAATCATGCCCATATGCGAACGTCAGGTACGTACTGTCATACATGTTCGTGAAGAATTAAAGCATATGTCATGTTCATATATATTCAGAAACTAAGAAAAAACTACACGTACTAATTAAACCATAAAATAATGAAAAATAGTAAAACCCTCGGCTTGCCAAGTTTTAGTTCCTCGATAATTGGTTGCCATTCACACCCTCTAGCTGAAGTGAAATGCTTCTTTGCTCACTTCTTCCCCGGTTTGATATATGCCATCCTGTTTGGGTGCTAACTTCGCTTGCGACTGGTTCCGCTAATTGCTGGAGTCCAGCCAAAATTTACTGGTTGATAATTTATTGCATTGGTTGGAAGTCCAATCAAATTTAATGCATTGGTTGAAAGTTTTTAGCCATTTGTAGTGCATGCGCTGTCAATTTCTTTGAAAAACAATTAAGTTGTTGTCACTTGTGGGAGACGAAGAACATCGTCAAAAACATAAATCAAAACAATTAAGGGTGGACTATTTAAAGGTATTGTATCATCAGATTAAAATATGCATGAATTACTTTACTGATTATGGGGACAAGTTAATAAGAAATAAAGAATTTAAAATGAATAACTTAAATTACACCTATTAAAATGCTCTAAAATACAATTAGTTTTGTTGCGAACATTACAATATTAAAGTCGAAACTCGAAACTTTCGGAGAATGTTTAATAACCTAAATAAAGGAAATAATTATTTTTTAAAACATTTTTTTAAACACCACCAGTTAGCCAAAGACTAATTAGCTTTCCTTGATTCCTATTTTAAACTTTTATTTCATTTATTAAAATTGTAGATAAATTCTACTAATATAGCCATAGTTATAGGTATGATATTCTACGAAGTTTTTTAAAACTTTAATTAATTATTATAATTATGTAAAATTTTGCAAGCCAATAGTGTATCATAATGATAAGATAGAATATATGAGATATTTGCAAAAGAAAAATAGTTAAGATGAGAATTTCACATCGATATGTTATGTCAAATTTTGAGATTATAATGGATCATTTCGAGAGGACTTGTTTGACAAGTTGATTTGTTCTCGCAATGATTTACTGGTGGAGTCTCTAAGCTGTTATTACTATCGCGAGGGGTAGGGATAGTAAGAATCTTTGGACCTATGGTTACCCACCAGTGAGTTAGCCAAAGCAGTTACGTTTAGTGTTTACACATTGCCATTGCCATGGAAGCCAAGCTCTGGGAGGCTCGTCTTTTCTCTTCAACACTCCCTCTTCTACCTTCTCTCAATCTTCACTTTCCCTCATGAACAACTTCAACGCACCAACTAGCTCGCAATTCTGTCTCAGATACCGTTCCCATTCAAAATAAGGAAAAGGAACAAACTCTGCCTTCTGTCAAACCCACTTACTCCCCCACTCCTCCCAATCGAGACCTACGAACCCCTCACAGCGGGTACTTTTATTCTCATTCTTCAATTGCTCAATTCCAACCTTCCTATTTTTGTTAATTTAATTGATCAACGAATAGGTACCATTTCGATGGGACTACTCGCAAATTCTTCGAGGGTTGGTACTTCAAAGTCTCCATTCCCGAACGGAGGCAGAGCTTTTGCTTCATGTATTCCGTCGAGAATCCCTCCTTTCGTAAGCCACTGACGCCGCTCGAACTGGCCCAATATGGGCCCAGGTTTACCGGTGTCGGGGCCCAAATTCTCGGTGCCGATGACAAATATATTTGCCAATACTCTCCCCAACCCCAATCATAATTCTTCTGGGGAAGTACGCGTTTCCTTTCCACTCTGCTATGCTCTTTCAACTTTCTTTATTATTTTTTTAGAATGACTCGTGGTAGGTATTCTGTGGATTTCAACCATGCTTAGGTAGGCATGAACTGATGTTGGGGAACACTTTCGTGCCCAACCAGAATTCTAAACCTCCAAACAAGGAAGTCCCTCCTCAGGTTTATATTCCATCTTAAATTGAATATTTTTCTAGACACACGTCATGACTATTCCGTGTTAAATTTTCTTCCTAAGCTGTTCAGCCGATAATTTAACTGTTTCTATTTTATGTTTGCTGAGCTTTGTGTTGCAGATTGATCCCACATTGACTATTGATATGTTTATAATATTTTATAAAAGTAGGGGACAACCTTCACCTTATGAGTTAGCTTTTGTGGGTGTTGAGCTGGATGTAAACTCAAATCTAAAATGGTATTAGAGTCTATCCTAATGATTGCAGATGCGCCTATCGAGTCATTGTTATCGAACCACCCATAGATGTCCAATCCTCTAAAATTCCTGTTAAGAGATGTGTCCAGTCATCGGTGGGGTATGTTGATTGACTAGTGATATAACCATAATAGTGTATGTAAGTGAAGGTCTGAAAGACAACTCTCGCCTCATGACCGACTGTTGAGGTTGATTAGGTCTAAACTCAAAATTCTAAGACTTTGGGTGATTATTTTTCATTGGCATCAGTGTTGTTTCTTTCTTGGACCTTTGTTTTTCTTGTTGGTAGTCCTTCACTGTCTTGCAAACTGCAATGGTGATTTTTCTTTCTTTAATTTCCAACAATTTTAAGCTACCCTAGTAAATGGTTTATATTCTGTGATAGTTGGCTTCAAGCAACAGGTATTGTTCTCTATTCCACTTATTATGCTTTGTATTTGGTCATTTTGCTTAGGAATTTAATGATAGAGTGGTGGAAGGTTTTCAAGTCACCCCCCTTTGGCATCAAGGTTTTATTCGTGATGATGGAAGGTGGGGTTAGATTGGTTTTTAAGTATTGCATTCTTTGATTGTATTTGTACTTGACACAAATTTTAAATATAGGTCGAATTATGTGGAGACAGTAAAGACAGCTCGTTGGGAGTATAGTACACGTCCTGTATATGGTTGGGGTGATGTTGGTTCTACGCAGAAGTCTACTGCTGGGTGGCTTGCAGCGTTTCCTGTTTTTGAACCACATTGGCAAATATGCATGGCTGGTGGACTGTCAACAGGTATTTTCTTCTTGTTCAGCTGTTGGCTATTCGATCTTTTATTTATTTTGTAGTCTAGTGTCCTGCTTGTTATGTTATATCTGAACTGAAACATGATAATTTCGTTTGAGCATTTGATATGAGTCCTTGGTGTCAGTAAACTGCTAATGTGATTTGCAAAGTGATCGACATTTAGTCACTTAAAAAATGTGAAACATGAAGAAGATTGTTATGCTGAAAGGATTTGGTTGTTTCTAGAGCCACAATGTGAGTCGGGAAAAGAAGATAGAGAGAGTGATGCTATTCACATTTAAAAGGTTATTGTTTTGTTTTAAGACTGGCTTTTAGGATCCTGTTTGATAATCAGTATGTGAAGTGCATTTGCTCTCCAAAAAATAATCACTCTTGTTTGTGATATGATGTTTATGTCCTCATTCATTTTCCTCATATAAATATTGGATATCAGGTTGGATAGAGTGGGATGGCGAGAGGATTGAATTTGATAAAGCTCCATCTTATTCAGAAAAGAACTGGGGTGGAGGATTCCCAAGAAAATGGTTTTGGGTAATTTTTTTTCATCATCAAAGTATATCTTTAGTGTTCATAAGTACATCAATTCCATGGCTTGCTACAAAACTTCAGCTATAGCTGGTTGTATGTAAGCTATTACAAACCTTATTGTCTTTCGAAAATTATGGTTACAATGATTTGTTTCTTCATTTTATTTATTTATTTCTTTTTTAGAATAATCAATTGTCTATTTACTTAACAAGCACTAGCTGCAAGAACAGTAGTCCTTAATCATCAAGGGCCTGAAGACTGTAGTAGATGGAGTCCTTTTGACTTTTGTTACTTGTGCATCATGAAGTATTACTTGACAAAATATAATTTTCAAAAAGTAGTAGCTTTATCATGATTCATGATCATATATGAATGATAGAACACCAATTGATAAGACCGATAAATTATAATTCTGAACATAGAAATCACACACAATACAGCAATACAATGGTTGTCCTAGAGATAGAAGTCTCCTAAAGCAGTATTCTCTGTCCAAAAACTGCAAATAACATCAGACTTGCCTAATTACGTAATCTGTTTTCTCAGTTATAATCCTAATACAAAATTGCCATCAGTTATTTTCGATGAATAACTGTCATCATGTAGTTTCTAATATAGATAGAACTAATACTTAGTAACTAATACAGGATAAGTTATTTTCTGTCGCATTCACTCCAAATAATAACTACCCTCCAGTCCATCAATGGATACTTCCTAACCAACCCACTTGGATCTTGGTTTCCATTAGTGTACTTGAAATTTTACAGCTGGTATTGTAGGTTAATATGCTTTTATGCTATATCAATACTCAATTATTCTCACCAATATTTGGATTAATGTTTGTATATTTTTATGATCTCAAATAGTTGATGTCTTGTACAGGTTCAATGTAATGTTTTTGAAGGTGCTAGTGGAGAAATTGCTCTTACAGCAGCAGGTGGATTGAGGCAAATTCCTGGAATAACCGAGACCTTTGAAAATGCTGCATTGGTAACTTTATACAGCATTTGGCTATCAATTTGACTCATTTCATAATTTTAATTCACTGACTTTATTTAATATTAAGTTTTCCTCTGAAGGTAATGGGATTGACAAAAAGACAATAATCTATAGCTAATTTGATTGTTGTCCTTTTTGTCAAAATAACATTCTGTGCTCATGTTAAATATTCTCTATAACAAACTCTTGTGTGAGGATGAAAACACTAAGTTCTTTTGATTTCTTCAATTATGTATTAATTGCATTCCTGACACTTAATGGAAACCTTTTTCCTCTGCCTGCAGTCTATGAGTGATGATATTTCTAGTGAAGTGATTTAATTATGTCAATATTTATTTCAAAATTTTCTGATTACTATTATAATGGTAGATAGTGATTTTTTTATTTTTTATTTTTTGCATTTCAATTCATGGTAAAGTGCGTTCATGTTCGTCTTTTGTGTTTTTTTTTTGTAACTAAACCTCAAGATTAGTTGTTGAGAACTTGAGATTGTAAACATTGATCGCTTTAGTCCTGACTTTTCTAAATCCTTATTTAGTCTCTAACTCTGCAAAGTATTATTCACCTTAATCCTTTTCTACTTCATTTTTCATTGATATTAAGGACTAAAGTGAATGAGTTTTTGCAAAGTCAGGTAAATAAGGATT
>PYAF01004127.1:2315670-2328077 GCA_007407185.1 Glycine tomentella | reverse complement strand
CTATATCCATTTTAGTAGCAATTTCTTTGACAGAAATTATAGCATTTTCAAATCCATCTTCTCTATATTATTTTTTAAAATAAAATAAAATCTTTCAATTGTTCTATAGTAACATCCATACCCATATATTTTGATTGTAACTTTTTACTAATGAAATTTACTGCAAATAATATGTCATACCAAATAATCATATTTAACAAAAACTCAAAATTTTCAAGTTCATAAGTTGCTAAACAATCAACTTTTCTTTTTATTTTAAAATCATTATTAATTTCACTTAATTTTAATAAAGCATCTCTTATTTGTAGAGTTTGAAATCTTAAAGCTTTTATACTTTCAATACAATATTCTCATTGTGTTTGTGACAATGGTTTGAGAGTTAGGCTCAGAATATGATCTTGTAGAATTTTCCATCTTTTTGTTGAAAAAGAAAATGAAGTATACATGCGTTGTAGTACTCCAAAAAAAGATGTAGTTTTAGGACAAGAGTTAATCATATAACAAAGTATCAAATTTGGACTATGACAACTCCATGAAGTATAAAATGATAGAGGATTAATGTTTAAAATTTATTTTTGCACAACTTGATGTTTTCCTTTCATATTTAATCTATTATCATAATGTTGTCCTCTTAAGTTATTAATATCAAGTTCAATATTATTTATTTCATTCATAATAGCATCAAATAGGCCTTTTTCAGTTATATCATCTACTTTTAAAATAATAGAGATGATTTTTGGATGACGTTTAGTAATTAGAGAAAATAAGAAAAGAGATTTTAAATTAATTTTAATAAAAATTGATATATTCAGATTGAAAGACCTTTAATATAATCAATCAAGAGACAAAATAATTAATGAAAATTAATGAGTAATTAATTTTAACTAAAAACTAAAAAATGAAATTATGGGTCTTTTTTCACATCGGTTATGTGATAAACGATATAGAAAGTTACTATACAACATCATTACAGGAAAAATCGATGTGAAAAAAACATTTTCTACATCTATTTTAGACAAAATAATGTTGTAAGTATTATACAACATTGATTTTTGCAGAACCGATGTAGAAAGTGCATTACAACATTGATTTTTCCAAAAATCGATGTTGTTTTTTGTACCACAACATCAATTTTTTCTAAAAACCAATATTGTTTTTTGAATATTTTACATTTTTTTAGTTTATTTCTTATTATACGACATCGATTTTCTTAAAAATTGATGTTGTGTAGTGTATGTTAATGTCAATTTTTGAAAATCAATGTTAACATTGATACTTTTAATGCGATGTTGTGTAATGTATGTCTATTTTCTAGTAGTGTTTTATTCTTAATCCACATGTTAATATTTTATTGGAGAAACATAATTTGAGACACATAAGTGAGACAAGTGATTGCGTCCCAATTTTATAAGTCAATTAAGATATTTTTATCTTTTAAATATGTTCATTATTAATTAAAATATTTTCTAGTAAAACTGAGATCATTAATTGAGAATAATAAAAGTACTTCAATTTCTTAATTGATTCATGTCCTAACATTTAGGTCCTTTATAAAGTAATAATGTTTCAATTTGTTGTGAAACGACAAGTGTACCGATCATACAAGTAATAAAGTGATACGTTTTCACAGGGATTGAATTCCAAATTTTATTGTAACTTACTATCTTAGAATTTGGAAGAAAAATAATGTGTTTAAAGAGAATAGTGTTGTATTTTGGAAATTACGCAAATTAAATAAATAACAGAAAATTAGCGAGAATTCTAAAGCAAGTTTAAAGTGATTGTTACGCAGTAATGAGAGGCAATTGCGGTCAGAGTACATTCCCCTTTGATCCATACCTCCTTTACTTAGATTGGTTATTAAATTCAATGACTTCTAATTACTCAAAGGATGTATTTTTACGTAATTAGTTAAATCCTAATCCGTTAGTGATTTAACCCTTTAATCAAATTAGAGATCCTAATTCCATAGTAATTCCCTATCAAGCTAAGCATTAAGTGAATACATCATATAAGTTCTGCAATCATATATCCCTATCCCTAGGCAATGTACAAATTGTTATTTTACTCCTCTAAAAAATTAGAGTCCCAACATTCCTATTACAAACTCTAACCCTTAGAACTTTACTAGAATGACCAAGTCTAATAAAGAATAATGCAATGAGGAACAAAGTAAAACAAAGCAATTATTATAATTTCATATTGATACCAATCAAGTTACAGAGGAGTTCACATTGGTTTCAGCTCTAACCACAATAAGAAGAATTAACCAGACATATTTAGAACTAACCTTAATCTCATAACTAACATGTCTCTAGTGAGAATTACAAGGAAAAATAGAAGAATTACAAGCTGAGCCGTCGTTCTTCAATCTTCTTGCGATGAATCCAATCTTCTCTCTCTATGTTTCTATCTGTGTTTCTCTGTACAAAAGTGCCTTCTTTTAACCCCCCCCACACGTCCATACATTAATTAGGGTAACAAACCCCTTTTTCTCCAGCTATTTCAATGCCAAATCATTTAAAACAGGTAACAGAATAACTGTGGCGCTACCAGCGTGGTATCTCACGCTAATCGCGTGAGATGTTCGAGCTGAAGGTTCTTTCCAGACTTTCTGGCGCTACTAGCGTGGAGTGTGGCACTACTCGCGTGGGGTGTTCAAGATTAACTTGTCTTTCTGAATCATTTGCGTGGATAGTGTGACTTGTTCGAGATGAAGGGTTGGTCTTTGCATGCTGGCGCTACTCGAGTGGCTTATGGCGTGGATAGCGTGGCATGTTCGAAAAGTCAGATTGCTCCTTTTTGCTTCTTTTCCTCTCTTGTTGGTTCCTAATTAACAAAAATAATAATAAATTAGATAATAAACAAATAATAAAGAAACTTACCTAATTCTAACTTATATTACTAATTATTGATTGAATTATTGATCAATTAACCCTAGAAACTAATATATGCTAGCAACATATCACACTCCTTGATTATGCTTGTTTGTCCTAACTATGCTTACTATGCTTGAGGTTTCTTTTTATAGAGGTGTTTTTTTTTTTTTTTCTTTCCTTACGTGTACATACATCTTTCTTTCTATAAAACAAATCCTAGGTCTTTCATTTCACATGTTCCATAGTTCTTGCTCTGTGTGGGTAAAGATGGCAGGTGCTAGTAGAGTCTTATGCGTGTTTCTGGCGGCATTTTTGTGGTTTTATATTGCTCAACACGCTTTTGTAAGTTGTGCTTTGTCGTCTGAGTTACATAGCAAAATTGCTAAAGCCAACCAAGAGGGACCTTACCTAGGTTTAATCATACCAAATTCTTTTGAACTAGACCCTCTTCTTCAGAATCCTGGCTACACAGCTAGTGATACCATCATAGACTTTGCGGGTATGTATTTTTCCAAAATAATATTATAATTTTTTTTAGGGTCTCGTGAATATAATTTTTTAAAAAAAAAGATAAGCTAAGTATTACAACTTATATTTCTTGTTATTTTAAATTTTTTATGGGTTAATAATTAATGAAGGAAAGAGATTTCGCTTTGGATCCATTGGTGACAAGCCTGTTATACTGGTCATGACAGGATTGAGCATGGTAATGGTGGATTCCTTTTCCTGTTTATTGGTTCTATTTGTTTTTAACTTTTACGTTGATATATATATTTTAAATCCCTTGAAGAACTGTTTTGACTTTTGAGCTACATAAATTAATTGGAATTAATTTAATTTTCATCCACTGATGTAGATAAATGCAGCTGTAACGACTCAGCTTCTGTTGAGTTTATTCACAGTAGAAGGAGTGGTGCATTACGGCATTGCTGGAAATGCAAACCCGTCCTTGCATATTGGAGATGTAACTATTCCCCAACACTGGGCTCATCTAGCACTTTGGAGCTGGCAGGTTAATAATTCTCCCCCTGATCAGTTTTATTTCTTAGATCTTTTTATTTTATTGAAAAAAATTATCATCATACCGTTAATGTAAAATAACTATAAATTTTAATCATGACTAATCTTTAATGAGTCTTTACTATTAATCATATCTTTTCCATTTATAAAATTGAAAATGAAACATTATTCAAGAGATTCGAACTCAATACTATTAATACCAATAATATATTGACTTTATTCATACACAAATGAATAAGATCCCTAAGAATAACAGAATTCTTCTACATGGATTTAATTTTAACATACCTACATTCAGTCTTCTACTAACTAATCTACAAACTCAAAGTAAACTACTAATTAATTTATTGTTTTCCCTCTACTTAATTTCACTCTAAGCCTGCTCCAAAATGCAATAAACATTTATGTTTTTCCCATAAATAAAAACAGATTAGAAAGAGAAAATGATAAACATAATTAGTATGATGAGAAAAATAACTAGATAAGAAAATGGAGTAAAAATGAAAAGAAGAAAAGAAAAAGAAAAAGAAAATACATTTACGGTATATATAAGTAAGGAAAGGAAGTAAGAAAATGAATGCTTTTGCAATTATACTGTGTAGGAAGTACGGATACCTTCTTTGCGGTTGGCTTGTTAATTAACCCGATATCCCTTTCGGGATTGAGGACAAAATGAATTTTTGAAAACAAAAATATTGCAAAATATTGTTTTAATTTAGAACTTAGAATTGGTAAAGATTAAAGAAAGAGTTAATTTTAAAATTAGTACATACTGGCAGCCTTCAGATATCCTTAGATTTTTGTTTAATTTTTGTCTAATTGGTATTTTCTACGAAGTTAATTAATTAATCGATACGATCTCACACGATATTCATCCCGTTTTGTATTTGATTGTGCAATTAACTAAATCATTATAGAAAATTGAAAGATTAATGAATTATTTGGGTGTTGTGTATATATATGCATTGTGCAGAGGTATGGGCTAGGGCCTGATGATACATTACCCTTGGAAGACAATGGAGACTACACCAGGGAAATAGGGCACTTAAATTTTGCAAATTTCACCTCAAACGTAACTGTAGATAGTCCATTTGATAACCAACTCAACAATATATGGTACCAACCAGAGGAGATTTTTCCCGTTGATGGTATTCCGGAAGTAAGGCAACATGTCTTCTGGGTTCCGGTTGATTCCAAGTACTACCACATTGCCAAAAAGTTGAAGGTATACGACCCTAACCCTTATGCTGATAGGAATCAAATAGAAAAGAAAGAATTAAGAAAAGAAAAAAAATAAAATAAAGTTATATTTTATTTGGATGAATAAAAAAAAGTAGTGGAAATTTTTTGTGTGTTTATTTGGACGAGTAAAAAAAGAGAGTAAAAAGGAGAATAAATAAATTATATGAAAATACTTATATTAATTAGAAACTAATTTTAACTTCTTATTTTTTTCTTAACATAAAATTGTTTTTTTTTACGTTATGACAAATTATTTAATCTTTTATGTACCAAAAAAATGTTGTTTATTTTCTTAATAAATTAAAACCAAAATATAAGATAAAGATAAGCTCCCTTTCATTTCATGCCAATAATTTAGAAGAATTTTTTCCTCTTTTCTATTTTTGTTTTAAAATAAATAATAAGATTATTCTTTTATTTTCTTGTACTTTATTAACTATTTTGTATAAACAAACAGAGAGTAGGTGCCTAGGTGGGCTGATATTAGAAGTCAAAACAAATTATTTTTCTGTCTGAACATATTAAGCGGGTAATTTTTAATTAATTATTCTTTTGATATTTTAATTCAACTTTTATGAATGAAGAAAATGCTCAACATGCTTTTGTGCTTGTCACTACCTAATAGTTTTTTTAGAATACGAATTTAACTAATCGATTTGTTCAATTTAATTAATCCAGTTTTTTAGAAAGATAATTTTGGCTAAATTTGTATTAATCTACGAAGAAAAAAAAGATATTCTAAGACACAGTATTTATTAGGCACTAATTTTTAGTAAAAAATTTCAATTTTATTTTTTAAATTTAATAAATGCATTGATTAGTATATCAAGACCACACTATTTATTAGAGCATAATAAATGTTTTAATATTTCATTTAAAACTGAAAACATTAATTAATATTGATTTTTTAAAATATTAAAAATCAATTTATTTCTGGTAATAATAAAAATAATCATTCAATTTGGAATTTACGGAGTATTAAGTGATCTAAGTATAAAAATTTGATACTTGCTTATAAAAAAAAAAGTTTGGCAGTGAAGTTTTAATAGGGTTCTAGTTTTTGTTTTATGGTACGATCATTAATGGAGTATATTGTTATAGTAACAACAATTAATGTGATTAAGTATGGTAATAAATGTCCAGGACTTGGAGCTAGAGTCGTGCATAAACTCGACGACATGCTTGACAACGACACCGAAGCTGGAGTTTGTTAATAGAGGTATTAGCCAAAGCATCTACCTTGACAATGCAGCATACAGGTCTTTCATCTACAACAAATTTGAAGTGAGCCCAGTAGACATGGAAAGTGCTTCAGTGGCTCTTATTTGCCATCAACAAAGGGTACCCTTCATTGCTATTAGGGCTCTTTCCGACTTGGCCGGTGGTGGCTCCGCCGAGTCCAATGAGGCTGATACCTTCTTATCAATAGCTGCCACCAACTCTGTCACTGTGGTCATTGAGTTCGTGAAGCTCTTGTCACTCCACTAGTGCTCTAAGTGGTGGTCCATGTAATAATATTGTCGTCTTTTAATAATATTCCGTATATGGTGCCCATGTAGACAACTTCATCGTACGTTTGTAGATAAATTATACTAATATATTCATGATTGTAGTCAACAATTAAGTGTCTAAATTAATAAAAATTATAATTGGATCCTTCGTACTGTAATTTTTTTTAATTGAATCTTTAAAATTGGTTTGTGGTGGGGCTTGAAATTACGAGAAAAATAATAATTTATAATGGTTTACAAACTCTAGAAACTCAATTACAAATATTATAAAAGATCGGGGACCCAATTACGTTTTTTAATATTTTAATGCCAAATTAAAGATCTCCAAATGATTTAGAGATATACTAATGTATTTAAGTGTTTGATGTACCGACATAAAGGCTTCACACGGTGTTCACATATATTTAGGCACCCAACAAAATCAATACAATTGAAGCTTTTAAATAAAGTTATCATTTTGGTGTTACTTTAAAATAATAACCAAAATAATAAGTCACATTCATTTATATTATGTATTGTTTAATCATAAAATATTAAGTGATTTATTTTGTTATATCAGAAAATTCAATGTAATTTTTATTTTATTTTTTACAATTAAAATCTAAGAACTGTTTTACAAATTTGATATTTTAATTCTAAATTTGATATTTTTAAAAAATACACTTTAATCTCATTAATTTCTAATTTTGTAATTCTAAATCTAGTCTTTCGTGAGTTTGATCAATCTTTTTCCCACCATAATCACCTATCTAAGTAGTGTGACTTAGCAAGCCAAACAAGCAAAAGAGCAGTCTCCAATAATCTATCTATTTTTTCTAATCTTAATCTCCAACCTTCCTTTCTTGGTGTTATTTCTTTTAGAGTCCCTTTAGATCCAAGATTACAAAGTCTTTTTGATAATTTTTGAAAGTTTTTTTTACTGAATTTTTTTTTATATTTTCTATAAAAAAATTCTAAAAAGCACTTATACCTGCTATCCAACCAGACTCTTAATATTTTTTTTTTCTTTCTGCCCAACCATTCTTGCAATTTAAAATGTTAACCGTGGCTGTGTATGTGAGTGCGCCACTGTTGAAAGCATCACCAAAGATTGTAAGCTACGTTGGATATGTCATGCGCAAAATATTATGTCCATGTTCATCCATTAATTAGTACCAATTTACCTCTCTCTACCCATGGCCAGCACCAATTTTGCTTCCCCAAATCATTATCGCATCTTCTCAAATCTATTTTCCGAGCGAGTGAGGGAAAGCGACGGTCGATCTTTACGGTGGGAGGTAGTGAGAACACAGAAGGAAGGAAGGTTTGGGATTAAGATTATGAAGAATAGATCGAAGAGTCCTATTCTACTTGTTGGCCTTATGAAGTCAGTGAACATATAGGTGATGATGGTGAGAAAGATTCATAGAATACATAAAAAAAGTTAGGTTTAGAATTAGGAAGATTAAAAATTAATTAAGGATTAAAGTGTCCTTTCAATAAATATTAGATAAAAATATTAAATTTGTAAAAAGATGTTTAGGTTTTAATTGTAAAAAATAAAAAATAAATTTAATCATTTGATGTGATAAACTAAAATAAGTCAATGTAATATTATATAATTAAATAATATATGATTTATTTTTAAATCATATCAAAATAACGACCTTTAAGTAAATGCGGATTATTTTGGGTTTAGCATCAAGCTGCAAACACAAAGACTGTATAAATCAATAATTTAGATGCCATAATTATTTATTTATGATAAATTTTAATGATAGTATAATTTATATAATGAAAAATATTTTTATCATTAAAAAATGTATAAATATTTAATATTATCTATCAAAGAATTGTGATGCTCATGAAAGATTTTTTTTATTCAAGGCGTAAACTAGTGTAAAATATTCTTAAAGAGTTCTCAAAGAATTGTCATCTTAAAATTAAATTGTCCATTAACAAAACGTGGTACTAGTATTAAGTATTGGAGGCTTTAGGTATAAGGGTTTGAAATCTAAAAATTTAAGACTTTAATTACTGAAAGTGCAAAAAATATTTTATATCATTATTTAATTTAGATTATTATAATATGATTAGTTATTGATTTTCATAGTAATAAATTGAAATGTTATATTTTTCTGGTCTTACTTATAAGATCGAGATTTAAGGGGTGTTTTATTTTTTAATAAGACTTAATCTATAATATTGATTGGATTAATTATTTTATAAGGCTCAAACTAAAGTACTACTAATTAAAATAAAGATTTTAATTACAAACAATTAGAATTTATAAGAAAAAGAGAAAACAATATTAATGAAAATGGTTACTTTTGAAGAAAAAGAATAAAAATATAAGATATATTTATAGTTATCATCTGAATTAATCACTTTTTAAAGCTTAATAATTTGAATAATTTGATCTTATAAACCAGATCGAAGGAAGTATTTAAGGTGATTTTAAATTAGTTGATAGTGTAAATTTTTACATTAATAGTAATAAAATTAAAAATTGGGGAGTTAAAAGTCAAATTGTATGGGTAGCTTGCAACTTTCATCCCTTGTTATGTGGTTGTAAGTTGTCAGCGCATCGTAGTCTATAATCACGTGTTACACGAGCATCTAATACGACAATTATTATTTTGGACTATCTCAATTGTTGGTTTGTACTGTCAGGCATCTCATAAGTAAATAGTACTATTTTATTTTCAATTAAAG
The DNA here is from genome assembly GCA_007407185.1 of Glycine tomentella. Taxonomy (NCBI): domain Eukaryota; kingdom Viridiplantae; phylum Streptophyta; class Magnoliopsida; order Fabales; family Fabaceae; genus Glycine; species Glycine tomentella. The sequence continues at coordinate 2,318,731 of PYAF01004127.1, read as the reverse complement.
AAAATTTAGGTGAAATGAATTCGGAGATTTTATCTTATTATTGTTATAAAATATGAGTTTTACTAGCAAACAAACTATAAATTAAAATATTATTTTGGTTCGTAAAGATTAAAGAGGAGTCGATCTTTGATATTAAAGAGTTTATAATAATTTATGTATAATTTTTAATCTGTTTGTGTAATAAAAATATATTAATAAAAAGTTACAACACAAGCACAAAATGTGCCTGATTGAGGACAAAGCCGAATACAGAAGTAGAAGTATTTTTTCTTTTAATAATTAAAATAAAATCACTATGAAAGACTAGTGTGTTACACAGCAGGTTTTAGTTTCTAGATAGATTTTAGCCTCGTGAAGCACGGGTTTTATATTATAAAAATAGTCAAAAGTGCTTTTTACATGTAATTCTAAAAAAATGTGTTTGGTGAAGAACAATGCATTATTAAATTCGTTACTATGCATTATTATATTAGAGTTAATTTTTTTAGACATATTGAATTTCTTTGTTGTGGACTTAATTTCATATTCATTTCATTATGGGAATTTAATTGAATTGGTTGTGCAGAAGGCATGAGTTATTTTAAAGGTTTAATTATATATGCTTTTGGATCTCTAATTTAATTTCTAAGTTTAATTTAGTCTTTTCATTATTAAAATATTTAATTAGGTCCTTTAATTTTTTAAATGATTTAATTAGATTCTTTTATTTTTAAAAATTTCAAATAGGTTCCTTATTTTTTTAAATAGGTTTAATTTGATTTCATTATATAACAAACTCAGTCTCATTTTTTAAAATTTTTGAAGCAAATAAAAGAAAAAATAGTACTAAATTGAATTGATTTTAAAAATTAAATGACCTAATTGAATCTTTAAAAGTAAAGAGACCAAATTAAATTATTTTTTTAAAATTAGAGAATTTAATGAAACCTTTTAATAATAAGAGGACTAAATTAAACCGAAAAAAATGGATTAGAGAATTAAAATAGTAATTAAACCTATTTTAAATCCTCTGGAATGGAAACTGTTTTAATTCCTACGCTTAAAAAATCATATTCATTTCACATATAGCTAAATTAAAAGATGCTATTCGGGCCGGTGAACTTTCTTTGTGTAAAGGCAATATAATGTGATAATAATGTAAATCGATCTTTTTTATATATGCAATAATTTTTTTTATCAATCATAATAATTTTATTTAACTTGAATATGATTAAAAGATACTGTTATCTATACTAGTAAATAATGAAAATAACTGAATTGTGATTTTTTTTTCTTTTTAACATGTGCTATAAATTTTTTTGCTTTATTTGTTGAAAAACATTCTCTACTTTTTGATGTTCAATTTTCTGTGTTTATTTTTTGTTCCTTTCTGTAACATTACATGAAATAAATATTTTTTTGCTAACTACCCAACAAAGTGTCATTTTATGCGATGAGAAACCCAACAAGGATATGACACCCACCGATCAAAGAGTTCCAATTGGCAATAATTATTTGTAATTTTCAAAACCCGTTTACAATTGTGAAGACGCCTAACGATAAACTCAGCATCCCAACGATTCTGTGGTAGCGTTGGATGCTGGTTTGTCTTCTGATTAATATTAATAGACGCGTTGCAACATTAATTCTTATGAATTTTGTTCACGAATTTTCGAATAATCTAGTGAATTTTCTCAATTCCTCATAGCTTTTGCATCTTGTGCAAAATTTTCACTAAATCATTTGAGTGTAAGTTTAGTGAAAGAGAGTTAAAGTTCGGAGATTTTTCTAATTGAGATTTTTTTCTTCTGAGAAGCAAAAGAAAACTTCATTAAACTTAAACCACTAAATAACCATCTTCTTATGATTGTTTTATCATTTGAGGATATTTTTTTTCGAAATTATTAAATATAGACATTTTTTTGAATTAATTTTTATTTAAAAATAAGTCGTATAAATAGTTATGAATTTGTAAACAAAAATAAAAAATCTTTATATGACTTTATATAGATTTAAAATTTCTGTTTACAAAATCGTAATTACTTTTATGATTTATTCATTTGGTAATTTTTAAAAAAAAAAAATCCAATTGGTAAAAAATCTTCTTCCTATATGCTACCCTCTACGATGATGACTTCCATAATACCAATACAAACCTCAATCACAAACACTATGCAAATAAAACACCCACAAAACATTCATAACTACCAAATAACACTATCATTACAGAGTATACATTATATTATCAGTCCATATTAACAATAACCATCATGAGTCTGAACAATCATCACTGAAAAAAGAAGCAGCTACACTGAATAAGGCAAGAGCTGCATATATTACTATCAGAGTTGGGCCAACTATTTAGAGGTCTAAAATGAATTTTAGAATGAGATCTTTTTTAGTCTAATAATTTTTAACAAAAATTAATATTTTTATTGAAAATTTATTTTTTAAGCTTTTTAAGAATGTAAAGTTATTTATCAATTTATTATAATTGATTTCCTTTAACATTTTTTTCCAATCGATATTAAAGCTAATTCATTTAATCTTTCTTGAGACATAGTTGATCTTAAATAAGATTTAATTAATTTAGTTTTGAAAAACTTCTTTCCGTCGAAGTAATACTTACTGGAATTGTTAACATTATTCTATAAACAATAAATGCATCGGAAAAGAATCAATTCTTTTTTATATAATTATGTCAATCGGTGTATCATTTATTACTTTATAATTTCTCTTGCACTTTTTAGTTATGTAAATAAATCTAATTAATCAATATCCGAGTGATTATTATGTTTTAATGAACGTTCTAGGTTAAGACAATATTATTTTAAATTATTACTATTCAAATATTTCAAAACTAAATAGAAAACCAAAAATATATTCATATATTTTAAATTGTTCAAATCTATTTCTTAATGCGATAATTGTTTGATCTATTATCTACAAGAAGTAATCGGTTTTAAATGATTCTTTAGGTGATTATACAACTTCATTATCAATGTTCTCATAAAAAAAAATTCTACAAATAACACATTTTTCACGAAACTTAGGTTCTATATCCATTTCAGTAACAATTCCT
>PYAF01004127.1:2281117-2297585 GCA_007407185.1 Glycine tomentella | reverse complement strand
GAAGGATTGGAGATCGAGAAAGAGATGAGCAAAAGGGAGATTTGCAGAAAACGCGAGAAAGCACTCGAAAAGGTGTTGAGAGAGAAGAGAGAAAATAGTAGAGTACAGGCAGAAATGACAAGTGAGGGAGTAGTAGGCACGAATGGACAGTTTTGAAAATCAAATTTGAAAAGTGATGGCAGTTTTCGGTAACCGCCAGAAGAAAAGAAACGGTTCAGTTGTCAAACTGAAACGACACAAGGGTGTTATGGTAAAGTCGCGCCCGTGACAATCATCACCAGGTCAGTGAAGGAACGGATGCATTTAATGCATCCATTACCTTTAATTATAAAGAATAGTAACTGACGCCATGGTGGAAGCCCAACAGCTTCTCAAGACCCAAGGGATAAGTATCTCGGGGCGATTACTCCGAGGACGGCTATCCGGATAAAATTTAGATCGACCATGCTTCATGCCGAAAATCCGGGCACAGTCCTCCTAAGGGATAGGGTCGGCCATATTTCCTTTTTCTGGACGGTTATATGACCCCGACCTCGGACGTTGACCGTATAGGACAATTATATAGAGTCGCCCACAAAATGTCCAGATAGAGTGTACCCGGATAAACGAGGTTGGAGAATCGTATCCGTGATATACAACAAGGTAGGTAATTGTAGTCGGAGAAACTGTCAACCCAACGACTGTGACGTCAAAGAAAGCACCCCGGCTACCGTGTGTACTCGGTAACCGGGCTGGGGGGCAACTGTTCTGGAAGTGTAATTGGGCTTGCGTTAAGGCCCAATTCATTACGACAAGTTATTGAAACCCGACGAACGTGGATCGAGACTCAGTCCACCCAAGCGGTTATGAACGTGCAGGTTGAGGCCGGAAATATAGGAAGCCGCTCGTGCACGTTGCAGTTAGCCAACGGTCAGGTATTTCATCTATAAATATAGCTTGCTCGTTGGTGAAAGGTACACACACTCTAGCTCTCTCTCTTTCAATTACACAGAGCACACACCCCACTCCTATTGGTGTATCTCTGTGATCTTCTGCTTCAAGGTATCATCCCCCATTGATATCCTTGGACTTGCAGAGTTAGAGTGATCCAACATCAAACACGTAGCACTTCGATGTTATACATTTGTGTTCTGGAGAACATACAGAACAGATATAGTAATTGTTTATTCAGTTTTGGTATATGAATAATATAGCTCTTGCCTTATTCAGTGTAGCTGCTTCTTTTTTCAGAGATGATAGATCAGACTCATGATGGTTATTGTTAATATGGACTGACAATATAATGTATACTCTGTAATGATAGTGTTATTTGGTAGTTATGAATGTTTCGTGGGTGTTTTATTTGCATAGTGTTTGTGGTTCTGAGGTTTGTATTGGGATTATGGAAGTGTTCATCGTAAAGGGTAGCATAGGAAGAGGATTTTTTACCAATTGAAATTAATTTTTAAAAAAAATTATCAAATAGGATATTTTTTCAATTAATTTTCATTCATGATGAATAAGCTAGTCGTATATGCAATTATAAATTTTGTAAATAGAAGTCTTAAATGTCATATAAAAATTTACAATTTTTGTTTATAAAATCATAACTACTCTTACAACTTAATCTTAGATGAGAATTAATTTAAAAGATGTCTCTAATTTAGTAATTTCTGAAAAAAATTATTCTCAGATGATAAAAGAAGCCTAGGAAGATGATTATTTTGTGGTTTATGTTTAATGAAATTTTCTTTTGGTTCTCAGAAAAAAAAATCTCCATTAGAAAAATCTCCTAACTTTTAACTCTCTTTCACTAAACTTACACGAGACTCAAATGATTTAGTGAAAATTTCACATAAGATGCAAAAGCTACGAGGAATTGAGAAAATTCACTAGATTATTCGAAAATTCGTGAACAAAATTCATAAAAATAATGCAACGCGTATATTAATCAGAAGACAAACCAGCATCCAACGCTACCACAATCGTTCGGATGCTGAGTTTATCGTTAGGCGTCTTCACAATTGTAAACGGTTTTGAAAATTACAAATAATTATTGCCAATTGGAACTCTTTGATCGGTGGGTGTCATATCCTTGTTGGGTTTCTCATCGCATAAAGATGACACTGTTGTTGGGTAGTTAGCAAAAAAATATTTATTTCATGTAATGTTACAGAAAGGAACAAAAAATAAACATAGAGAAAATTAAGCATCAAGAAATAGAGAATGTTTTTCAACAAATAAAGCAAAAAAATTGGTAGCCCATGTTAAAAAGGAAAAAAAAATCACAATTCAGTTATTTTCATTATTTACTAGTATAGATATAAAGAGAATAATTTTTATTTTTGGTTAATTAAGGGACAATGATAATATACTTATATATTATACGTGTTTCTTATTATAGTTGTATTGGATTTTCATAAAATACTCTAAAAGCTCGGATATTTCACCAATACATATTAGCAAAGTACCCAAGGAGTACGGTATTGAATATGTCAAACAAATTGAATTAGGAATATATACTTCACAGTTACATATTGGCAAAATATCAAAACAATATCGATATCGGATACGTGAAGCAAATTGAATTATTGGTGTTTCATAGGTTTGACTACTTCAGAGATACATATTGGTAAAGTATCAAAAATATCTATATCGAATACGTATCCGATACGGATACGTGAGGCAAATTGGAGTATCAATGCTTCATCATATACCTGCAGGCTGCAGACCATTTAACAAACACTAATTCATTGTGAATACTTACAAGAAACAAGTGATGATATATTATATACGTTCTTTTACAATATCAAGAATCCATGAAACAAATATTCATTTCTTAGTATCGCTAGTATAAACTCGCCACCAATCTCATCAGGTACTACTATCATCATCTGTATCCATCTAGGGTAGTATTTTTCTCTATCCTTACAAACCATAAGATCTAAAGTTTTATTTTCTTCCAATCCTTACAAGGATCATAAGATCTAAAGTTCTACTTTCCTCTATTCTTACAAGGACCATAAGATTTACTACAGTAGAGAAAATATACAAAATTTGCAGAGCACAAAGCGCAAATCAAAGTATAGTAGTAGTCATAATGACCCTTGTTTATGTTGCTTGAAAGCCAGCTTTCATGTCCTCCACCTCCAGTGACATTGTCAACAACAATGAGAATGAAACTTGCAACCAAATTTGCCACAGAAGAGCCAAGGCCACTAAGAGTGGACGCTAGGCTAGACATAGATTGAGGTAGCTCGGTGAGGAAAAACTCATTCTGTCCTACTACACCTAAGGCCTCAGCCAATCCATTAAGGATTTGGCGCGGTAAGAGCCAGAAAGCAGACATGTTCACTACAGCTTGTGGTTGATCTTCATAGCCTTTCTCAATAGCAATTTTGCGTCTAATATCCTCTACAACTGCTAGGGATGCAATTGCTATGCAACCAGTTAAAAGACCAATTCCCATTTTTTGTTTTGCTCCTATGCATGCTGGGGACCCTTTTATCTTTGATGCCACAGGGACTAAAATGCGTTCATAGATTATAACCCAAAGTACTAGAGATACAATCATAAATGTCATAAAGGAGCCTGAAGGAATTTCGAAGTTTGACGTAATGTGGCGGTCCATGGAAGACGCCTCTAGTACCAGAAAGGAACCCTGAATGATGTTCACACCCATCATGATTCCTGTTGACCAAATTGGGACTATCTTGATAAGTGCCTTCAGTTCTTCCACTTGGTCTACTGTGCAAAGGTTCCATGGATTCAAAGCTCTTCCCTCTGGTGTTAGATCTTGTGAGGCATTTCTAATCAAGCATGCTTTGTTCAGAAACCTAGCAAACAAAATTATTTCTTAATTAAGCCTTTGCTCTCAATTTATTACATAAAAATATTTTACAGGACCATCCAAGTGAACTAGATATCTAACATGGTATATATATGCCATAACTATTAGCTAACAACTACTACATGTACATGATCCTCCCGACCAATATTGTAAACACACTCAGTTAAAAATAGCAATCCAACTTAAAGAAACTCCAATAAAAAGTAGAGGACTTCCAAGCTTACATGTAAAAACTTAATTAACTGTGCTGGTTGTCCGGTTGTCCAAATGGGGTATTTCAGTAATGATTGAAAGATGTAATCTAATTTTGATGCAATAAGTAGCTATGCTTATAAGTTAGAACAATAGTGAACATCTTATAACAATTGTAGATATAAAAATTCCAAAGCATGATAAACTGAACAAAAGAAACAAATCATACCTTAATTTTTCAGTTGGCATTAGGAGATTGGAATTATTTTCAAGGTGGTAGATACCATTCTCGTTCTCCTGTGGTAACTGCAGAAGTCTATTTTTGTAAGAGGCTACAAGGACCTGAGCTAACCCACTTAGCATGTTCCTTTTAACCTCCACCATTACATAAAATGGAGAAGCTAAGAAAAAGGATGCAGTTGCTACAAACATTAGGATAACGGGAATTCCAAACCCCACTGCCCACCCCATGATATCTTGAATATACACAACAGCAGTTAAACCTATCAGTGATGACAGTGCATAGCATAGTACCAGCTGAAGTAGCTCTCTTTGATTCCCGCATCTTTGTCCTTTCTCAACTGATCAACACCAAAGGCCAAGGAGGATGATCTTATGCCTCCAGCTCCAATGGACATGAGGGCAAAAGAAGAATGCAAGATCAAAACGTGAATTGTTGTAGGAGAGTTATTGCAGCTGTTGGTAAATTGGTTACAAAGTGGCTTTGACAAAGGAATCAAAGTTGTTAACCATAGAAGAACCATCCCCTGCACAACCCCAACACAAATAAGGGCCAAAAACCAATTTTAATTACTGATTTTATGTATATTTATCAGTTCAGGTCATGGATGATATTAGCATACAAAATAAACAAAACAAATCAAAACAAGAGCTTCTAAGCCGAGCAATGGAGATGAAGAGCCTGTTTAGATAAATTTCTATACAAGCACTTGTAGAAAAGAAAATAAGAAGGAAACATGAAATAAGCTTTTCCATAAACCTAGCTTATGGAGAAACTTCTTTAATTTTTTCTTCCTATTTCTACCCTTATAAGTGCTTATAAAGGTGTTCATCCAAACATGCCCAAAACCTGTGACTAAAAAGTGACAAACAATGTATCACAAGCAAGATTTTAAAAAAAGGCCTGCGACTACAATTTGGTTGACTCATCGCAATTGTATCACAACCGTAATTGCTGCCGCATCAGTCACATTTCCTTCCAATTTCTGGCAATGCTAAAAATTGCGACAAAACTGCAACTGTGTGAGTCTGTGACCTCAATTTAAAACCTTCATTACAAGAGAAAAGAAAGAAAATTACCAGTAGACTTGCAATAGATCCAAAAGCAATCATGGAATATCGACCCACATAGGAGTCTGAAAGGAAAGCACCAACGAAAGGGGTGAAATTTGAGGCAGCAGACCATAGTAAGAGAAAATTAGTAGCTCCTGCCGTCTGCATGCCATACTCTCTTGTCAAGTACAATATCATGTTAGGCATGAGCCCGAGGCTAGCCAGTCTCTCAAAGGCCTCATTTGCTGCCACAAGAACATTTATTAGCATACAAATAGATAAGGTTTTAACAATGTGAAACAGATTCATTATCACACATATCTGAAAAAAAAGTTGTACCATATTACCTATGATGAAAGGTAAGGTTCTGAAGCCACCCTTGGCATTGGAATTCTGCTGGCTCAAAAGGGGTTCTATCACACTTTCCATTTCTGAGAGACCTTCCATTTCAAGAGACACGAGAGGAGGAGGTTGTGCTGGAGTGAATTTAAGGGTACACAGCAGTGTGTAGCATATCCTATGTCACACCAAAAAAGTGGAAGTAGACCACTCAGCTGTCTCCTTTCTTGAAGATACATGCACGTTACATGGACTTCTATGAAATAGGAAAACGAAGTGTGCGGAACCCTCAAACTTACCCCAACTGAATGTAGGATTAAACAACTTTCTCACAATGTTCAACACGTTATTGATTATGACTTTGATTTTATTGAAAAGGATCTGGCTAACTAAGTATCCTAAAGGACACTAGTTAAAAAATTAAAAGGAAAGTCAAAAATAAAAATGAAAAATAACACAATTTTATTCATTCCAGTAAAAATCTTTTTATTTTAAGTTACTTAACATTTACGTATTGAAAGTTATAAATTTATGTGAATCTAATTTCATGATTTTAATAAATTTTAATTAATTATGAAAACTATGTTAAATGAACCAAAACATAATTAAGAATAATGTTTCTATAGTTAGACTCGTGTTTTTATAGGTTTACTAAGATAAAGTAATTGGACACAAGGACACGTATTTTAATTATGATATATGATGAACTCATTTTACAAAGAATAACTCTGACATACACTGTGAGTAAAGTTATAAAAGGTTGAGACGCTGGTAACTTTTTCGCACCTTAATAGTAAATCCAATGATGCAAAAAGAACCATTTCCACCGTTTGTAAGCTTGCTTAAGGAATACACTTTTGCTCTGCTCTGCTCTGTGGATATTCTGCATTGTTGTGATCTTAAACTGGTAGTTGTTCCTTTCTGCATCCCAAAAGAATTAACAGTTAGTTTCAATTAATTTTCTTATTAAAGCATACACCAATTAGTTCTAAAAACAAAGAAGCAAAATGATTCGTACAGAACTTTATTAAACAAAATGATTCTATAGTATGGCGTGTTAGCACCGTACACCTTTTTACAAAGCTTCTAAATGAATGAATAACTTTGTTAGTCTAACAAGTTTATATGTTCTTTTAGCACTTTATACTATATTGCAATGTTAGAACTACCTTGTTCTGATTTTGAAGTTTAAAATAATACTACCTATTTATTTTTGCTAGAAAACAACCATATCTATGATTGTTTGTAAACTAAATAATCATATAAATTTATACAAAACCTGATCATATCGGACAGATAAGAATAAGTTAAAGTATATATAAAGGGATTAAAATTAATTAGTAAGAATCTTTTGAATAACACCTTCTATAATTGATACACATTTAACTTAATCTACACTCTCTTACTCTTATGGAGCCCGCCCAAGTCGGCCGACAGCAAAACAAGTGGCAGTGTAGCACCATACAATAGCCTTTACTCACCCCAAAAAAAAAAAAAAACAATAAATATTACTCCTTTTTTAAAGTGTGGACTGTATCACGTGACATGACTACAATTAGGAATCACACCATATTTAATTGCAAGACAGTAACATACATTTTTGTTGGTGGTCGTGAATAGTCACGTGTGCTATTTAAAACTTTGCGAGAGGGATTTCATATCCATCATCCCTTCTAAAGATGGAAAGGCAATGCGTTATCTCGTGATTAAATTGATTAAAAAAGAGAGAGAGAGAGAGAGAGAAAAAGAATAGAGTAGAAGAAAATAAATATGTCTTAAATTGTTTAACAAAGAATGAAATGAAATAAAATCTATTTTATTTATTTAATTCAATTTATTTTTTTCCTTTAGTTAAAGAATGAGATAGAATTACTGTTTATTTCTTTTATGCCATCATAAAAATACTTAAATATTAACTTAGTTCTACACCATTCTATTTCACTATATTTTATTTTTATTTTTAGTTTAAATTGTAAGGTTTAAATATATTGCTTTTTTGTTTTTCATCTTTACAAAATTATTTTTTTTGTTTTTAATCTTCATTTTAGATAGCACTTTGAACAATAAAAAAATATTATCTAAAATGTTATAAGGACAAAATAAAACAAACATAATTTTTAAGAGTAAAAATTAAAAATTAAAAATTAAAAATTATAACGACTGAAAAATATTTAAACAAAATTTTAAAGATAACTTCAGTGATGATAGACACTTTTGTTACATTATGTGCAGATGAAACGAAATGCAGAGATCCAATAAAAAAGTTTATTTGATAGACATAAAAGAGAGTAAAAAATAGTTAAATAAACAGTGAAATTCCAAGTGACTCATACTTTAATAAAAAAATTTAGTTTTTTTCACTTTCATCTATTTTCATTTCACTCTATTAAATATACACTTAACATTTTATGAAATGAAAATTTATCTATTAAAATTTAATTTAATAAAGTTTAAGGATGAGATTTATAACTGAACATGCTGCAGTTCATTTTGACAATGCAGGGGATCTAATCCAGGATGACACATGAGATGTACCGTTTTTCATCATTTATTTTCAGGACGACTGAATTTGGTTGATTTTAACGATGATAATTGTTTTTCTTTGAAAATTGTATTATTGATTTTAGGCATTTAAACATGCTTGTTATTATCGGGGGCGGGTTTAGATGCCTAATGCGTGGAAAAGTTTGTCATATGAAATATATTTTTCTTTTGATAAAGGTCATATAAAATATTTTAAGGTACCATGTTGGCAAGAGTTATATAATTCTTTTTTGTTAGCTACGCTACCGTGCATTTGGCTCGCTATTAAGATACAAGGATATCCTTGGAGCATCCATGTACAGTAATTCATAAAAGTTATTTTCATTGGAACTTTGAAGTAGATATTTTTTATTTTAATTTTTCCCAATACAAGCAACTTTAAAGAATAAATTTCTACAATAAAGTAACTCTTTTGTTATTTTCAATGAATCCTGATATAAAGTTTTTATCGTTATATTTTATTAATAACTTCTTTATTAATTTATATGTATATTATTTATAAATTAACTAAACTTTTAGAATTAAAAATCCTATATAAATATAAACACAATTAAGTTATACTTTATTTAAAATGATGAAAGTAGTTAATTTCACACAAATGGCACAATATCTTCTTTCTTTGACAGGATTGTTTGTATCACATTGAAAATTTTTTATAGATTTTATTGACCTTTTGTCATCGATGTTTTAGTTTTGATCTATCTTTCTGTTAACAATATTACTCAGACACCTATTGTAATTTTTTGTAATTCTTGACCAAAAAGTTTCAAGTTTTTGGTTTGTCCCCACAATTGCATTCTTCGAAACATTTAACCATGAGTAGGTGAGACATTCATCTTCACATGATCTTTGCACTCTATTTATATTCAACAACTTTAGCAGCTATATTTTTTCCAACAGCTACAAGTGAATGCTTGTTCCAACAGTTAAATTTTTTTCACCTCTACTCATATACAACATTTTTCCAATGGATAATAGATCTTGTTTTTTTAGCTTTTTATTGCATAACAACATTGCTTTAGAAAACAATTGTTGCCTCGGAAGCAATAATTTCGGTACTATTGTAGTGGGGATTGCTTCGAAAGCAAGGCGCTAGATCCTCCAAAGTTGCTTCCCTGGTGTCCATTGTGGGTGTTCTTATAAGTTTCAATCTTTTGACTTGAGCTCGAGTTTATTCATTTGTCAACGTGGAAAAGTTTATGACCGTGTACCAATAGAACTGTTATAGAAGATTTTGGAGAAAAAAGACTTGTACATAACTTATATCCAAGTTATACAAGACATGTATGAAGGGGTAACAACATTATAAGATTGACTTGGTGGTTGAGAAAGAATATATAAGGGTTGAAGAAAGAAAAGAGGAAAGAGATCATGGATATGAATCCATTCACTAACATTTTAACAAAAATTTAACAATTAACAATGATTGATAAAAAAAAAAAAAAAAGGTATGAAGGGGATAACTAGTAATGTGAGAATTCCAAGAAGTAAAACTAAGAACTGTCTTATTGGGACAAAATTACATCAATGCTCATTGGTAAGTTCATACTTGTTTTTTATTGGGGTTTTGCTATGTGATCGTACTTGCTTGCTCCTTATTGTTGTGCTACATATACTTCTTTCTTTGTATCTGGTTTAATCTTGTTGGGCCATTTCTTATGGTTGTTTTGTTATTAATAGAAGTTCTATTTGCCTATCAAAATAAAAAATCCGTACTTGTTTAATCTAATCTTGGATGTGCTTATCAAGGACATACAAAAAATAGTCTTTAATTGTATGTTTTTTGCAAATGATATAGTCTTTATTGAGGAATTAAGGGAAGCAGTTAATAGGGAGCTTTAACTCTAGAGGTAGACTTTGAAAACAAAGAGTTTTTGCTTAAGTAAGAGCAAATATATATGCATTGCAATTTTAGCAAGAGACAAGAGGGTTTTGGCTCGGAGATATATTATTTATTTTATTATCTATTTTTGTGTACAACAACATTATTTAAACCTCTAAGTACTTTGTTTTTGTTACTATGTTATTGATATAAAATATCTTCTAGTTTTGTCGATGATTAATCCTCGCCAAAGAACCTAACTAACCATCTTTAATGGATCTATAATGAGGTTCTCTCCTCACCATTGCTTAAAGAGTTCAAATTCAATATCACTTGAATCAATGATTTGTTGAAAATACCCTCAACTAAGTCAACTATAATAGGTTTCCTAGATTACCTCTAAAGTGAGTTGTCCGCTTTATTAGAGAATAATTAATTCAACATGAAAATTAAAGCACAAGAAATAATAATAATAATTTTTTATAATAGTCATTATAATTTATTTTATGATAGGTTCTTATGAATTTTGTTTTCACTATTAACAAAACCTTCAAATAAGGAAAACAAGATCAAAATAATCATCTTCAAAATTACTACCAAAATATATATCAATAGAGAAACAAAAACTCAATGTCCTAAAATTCTTTCCTTAAACAAAGATAGAGCACACCAACCATCGATCTATAGTTTCATTATTATTTCACGTAAAGGAAGTAAAAGAAGGAAGGGAATTAATACTGTTGAAATGAGGATATTTGAGAAAATGAAAAGGTTTAGAAAGATTTGGAGGAAGAGAACACTTTATTACCACACAACTCTTTTTTCTCATGACTTAATACAAAATGATGGAGAACTCTCCTATTTATACTAGTAGCATCTCCTTAACCAATGGCTAGGATTGTGCCAACATAATTCTCACCTAATGGCTACAAATCATTCTCTAAAATTCTCCACACTCTCCTAACCTAGATATTTATGATGATGGTTTCTAGATACAACTATTCTCTAGATATTTTTATGGAGATATCTAGAGTGGATTATTCTAGATTTTGGGCTAAATATCTCTTAGATATTTTTAGATATTTGGTCATTTTACAACTAAGTCCAATGAACATAAATCAAGTTTATTAATATTTAACACCCTCTTAAACTTGATTTTGTAACTCCAAGCAATATTCTCATCTAGACAAAGTCCTCATTCTTGAGTGGCTTGGTGATGATATCTGCAGCTTGTTCTTGAGACTTCACATACTTTATATGCATCTTCTTTCTTGCGATGCATTCCCTTATATAATGATAACATGTATCAATATGCTTGCTTCTGTCATGGAAGACTGGATCATTTGCTAATGCCATTGCATATTTGTTGTCAACATAAATATTGATTGTTCCTTTTGTGGCATATTCAGCTCCTTCAGCAAATTCCTTAGCCAAATAGCATAGCAAACACATGATGTACCTGCGACATACTCGGCTTCACAAGTAGACAGAGTGACAATAAGTTGTTTCTTCGACATCCATGTGTTTTTTCTATCATCCATGTCTCCACCCCCAATCTCTATCAATATATCCAACAAGCTTATAGTCATTAGATGGTGAGTAAAACAAGCCAAAATCAATAGTACCTTTAATGTAACGAAGAATTCTCTTTGCAACTTTCAAATGCGTGGTAATTGGAGGCTCAATGTAGTGACTTCAAAACCAACAGTAAAGAGAATGTCAGACCTTGTGCATGTCAAGTAGCGTAAACTTCCTACTAAGCTCTTGAAAGATGTTGTATCAATCTTTTTCTCAATACAAGCAACTTTAAAGAATAAATTTCTACAATAAAGTAACTCTTTTGTTATTTTCAATGAATCCTGATATAAAGTTTTTATCGTTATATTTTATTAATAACTTCTTTATTAATTTATATGTATATTATTTATAAATTAACTAAACTTTTAGAATTAAAAATCCTATATAAATATAAACACAATTAAGTTATACTTTATTTAAAATGATGAAAGTAGTTAATTTCACACAAATGGCACAATACCTTCTTTCTTTGACAGGATTGTTTATATCACATTGAAAATTTTTGATAGATTTTATTGACCTTTTGTCATCAATGTTTTAGTTTTGATCTATCTTTCTTTTAACAATATTACTCAGACACCTATTGTAATTTTTTGTAATTCTTGACCAAAAAGTTTCAAGTTTTTGGTTTGTCCTCACAATTGCATTCTTCGAAACATTTAACCATGAGTAGGTGAGACATTCATCTTCACATGATCTTTGCACTCTATTTATATTCAACAACTTTAGCAGCTATATTTTTTCCAACAGCTACAAGTGAATGCTTGTTCCAACAGTTAAATTTTTTTCACCTCTACTCATATACAACATTTTTCCAATGGATAATAGATCTTGTTTCTTTAGCTTTTTATTGCATAACAACATTGCTTTAGAAAACAATTGTTGCCTCGGAAGCAATAATTTCGGTACTATTGTAGTGGGGATTGCTTCGAAAGCAAGGCGCTAGATCCTCCAAAGTTGCTTCCCTGGTGTCCATTGTGGGTGTTCTTATAAGTTTCAATCTTTTGACTTGAGCTCGAGTTTATTCATTTGTTAACGTGGAAAAGTTTATGACCGTGTACCAATAGAACTGTTATAGAAGATTTTGGAGAAAAAAGACTTGTACATGACTTATATCCAAGTTATACAAGACATGTATGAAGGGGTAACAACATTATAAGATTGACTTGGTGGTTGAGAAAGAATATATAAGGGTTGAAGAAAGAAAAGAGGGAAGAGATCATGGATACCAATCCATTCACTAACATTTTAACAAAAATTTAACAATTAACAATGATTGATAAAAAAAGATATGAAGGGGATAACTAGTAATGTGAGAATTCCAAGAAGTAAAACTAAGAACTGTCTTATTGAGACAAAATTACATCAATGCTCATTGGTAAGTTCATACTTGTTTTTTATTGGGGTTTTGCTATGTGATCGTACTTGCTTGCTCCTTATTGTTGTGCTACATATACTTCTTTCTTTGTATCTGGTTTAATCTTGTTGGGCCATTTCTTATGGTTGTTTTGTTATTAATAGAAGTTCTATTTGCCTATCAAAATAAAAAAAATCCGTACTTGTTTAATCTAATCTTGGATGTGCTTATCAAGGACATACAAAAAATATTGTCTTTAATTGTATGTTTTTTGCAAATGATATAGTCTTTATTGAGGAATTAAGGGAAATAGTTAATAGGGAGCTTTAACTCTAGAGGTAGACTTTGAAAACAAAGAGTTTTTGCTTAAGTAAGAGCAAATATATATGCATTGCAATTTTAGCAAGAGACAAGAGGATTTTGACTTGGAGATTATTTATTTTATTATCTGTTTTTGTGTACAACAACATTATTTAATCCTCTAAGTACTTTGTTTTTGTTACTATGTTATTGATATAAAATATCCTATAGTTTTGTTGATGATTAATCCCCGCCAAAGAACCTAACTAACCATCTTTAATGGATCTATAATGAGGTTCTCTCCTCACCATTGCACTTCTTTGATTCACAAAGTTTGAATCTGAAACCTTGTTTAAAGAGTTCAAATTCAATATCACTTGAATCAATGATTTGTTGAAAAAACCCTCAACTAAGTCAACCATAATAGGTTTCCTAGATTACCTCTAAAGTGAGTTGTCCGCTTTATTAGAGAATAATTAATTCAACATGAAAATTAAAGCACAAGAAATAATAATAATTTTTATAATAGTCGTTATAATTTATTTTATGATAGGTTCTTATGCATTTTGTTTTCACTATTAACAAAACCTTCAAATAAGGAAAACAAAATCAAAATAATCATCTTCAAAATTACTACCAAAATATATATCAATAGAAAAACAAAAACTCAATGTCCTAAAATTCTTTCCTTAAACAAAGACAGAGCACACCAACCATCGATCTATAGTTTCATTATTATTTCACGTAAAGGAAGTATAAGAAGGAAGGGAATTAATAATGAGGATATTTGAGAAAATGAAAAGGTTTAGAAAGATTTGGAGAAAGAGAACACTTTATTACCACATAACTCTTTTTCTCTTGGCTTAATACAAAATGATGGAGAACTCTCTTATTTATACTAGTAGCACCTCCTTAACCAATGGCTAGGATTGTGCCAACAAAATTCTCACCTAATGGCTACAAATCATTCTCTAAAATTCTCCACACTCTCCTAACCTAGATATTTATGATGGTGGTTTCTAGATACAACTATTCTCTAGATATTTTTATGGAGATATCTAGAGTGGATTATTCTAGATTTTGGGCTAAATATCTCTTAGATATTTTTAGATATTTGGTCATTTAACAACTAAGTCCAATGAACATAAATCAAGTTTATTATTATTTAACACCCTCTTAAACTTGATTTTGTAACTCCAAGCAATATTCTCATCTAGACAAAGTCCTCATTCTTGAGTGGCTTGATGAGGATATCTGCAGCTTGTTCTTGAGACTTCACATACTTTATATGCACCTTCTTTCTTGTGATGCATTCCCTTATATAATGATAACGTGTATCAATATGCTTGCTTCTGTCATGGAAGACTGGATTATTTGCTAATGCCATTGCATATTTGTTGTCAACATAAATATTGATTGTTTCTTTTGTGGCATATTCAGCTCCTTCAGCAAATTCCTTAGCCAAATAGCGTAGCAAACACATGATGTACCTACAACATACTCGGCTTCACAAGTAGACAGAGTGACAATAAGTTGTTTCTTCGACACCCATGTGTTTTTTCTATCATCCATGTCTCCACCCCAATCGCTATCAATATATCCAACAAGTTTATAGTCATTAGATGGTGAGTAAAACAAGCCAAAATCAATAGTATCTTTAATGTAACGAAGAATTCTCTTTGCAGCTTTCAAATGCGTGGTAGTTGGAGGCTCCATGTAGTGACTTCAAAACCAATAGTAAAGAGAATGTCAGACCTTGTGCATGTCAAGTAGCGTAAACTTCCTACTAATCTCTTGAAAGATGTTGTATCAATCTCTTCTCCATCACCGTACTTGGATAGCTTGGCTCCACATTGCATTGGGTTATTGATAGGCTTGCAATCCTTCATTTTAAATTTCTTCAACATCTTCTTGCATATCCTTCTTGGGTGATGAAAATTCCTTCTTCGCTTTGCTTGATCTCAATGCCAAGGTAGTATGCCATTAGTCTAATGTCAGTCATCTCAAACTCCTTCTTCGTCACTTTCTTAAACTCTTCAAACATGTTTGGATTGTTTCCAGTGAAGACTAGCTAATCCATGTACAAGCATACAATTAGAATATCTCCATTTTTGATTTTGACATATAATGCATGTTCGTGAGGACACTTGATGAAATCATTCTCCTGGAAGTACTTGTCAATTCAATTATTCCAAGCTCGTGGTGCTTGCTTTAGCCTATAAAGCGCCTTCTTTAGCTTCAATACTTTGTCCTTTTGTCCTTTGACCTCATACGTTGCTGGTTGCTTGATGTACACTTCTTCTTCAAGTAATCCATTCAAAAATGTCAACTTTACATCCATTTGGTATATGCTCCACTTGTTTTGAGCTGCCAAAGAAATAATTAGTCTAATAGTTTCCATGCGAGCAACAAGAGCAAATATCTCGTCATAATTGATTCCTGCTTATTGACTATAGCCTTTTGCCACCAATCGCACCTTATATCCTTCAACTTCTCCTTTGGCATTTTTTTAGCTTTCTAGACCCACTTCATACCAATTGCCTTATGCCTTTTTGGAAGTGAGGTTAACTCCCACGTTTTATTCTTCCCAATTGCCTTGATTTCTTCATTCATTGCATCTCTACACTTCTTGAAAACTCACTAGCTCACAATCAACAAAAAGACAAAACAAACTAAGATTATCTTGATTCTCCGTTACCTCATAAATTCTTGCAAGCTCCTGAAGTGTGGTACTTTTTCGCTTGAACTTCCAGTTGATAATGATTCTTCTTGTTGACTTGCGATTGGTGAAGTTGCGCGAGTAATAATCTCTTGTCTTTCTTGCTCCATCCTTGGTTGCTCCATTTCTTCATCCTCCATCAAGTTGGGAAGTAAGTTATAGTTTTCATCTTGTAGACCCCAATTTCATTCTTCTTCTTCATTGAACTCCACATCACGACTAATGATGGTTATTGTAACACCCCGTAGGCCTCCGACGTGTTATCATTAATAATATCAGATTAGCGTATGAAATAACAAATATACAGTTCAGCGGAAACACAGGATCGTTTTCTTGATACATTATGTATGGAATCACATAACAGAACCATAAAATCACGCCCCTGCTGATCCAGTTTATCAAAATCAACATAATAAGACAGATAACAGATCTTTAGGCAGAGCAACAACAAAATAAACATACACAGGTACTCAGGGAAGGTATCACATACATATC
>PYAF01004127.1:2251125-2281017 GCA_007407185.1 Glycine tomentella | reverse complement strand
GCGTGGCATGGCAGAACCATCTGCCCTGTATAACACATATGGCGCGTGTCGCGCCACCCTTCAAGTGGGTCGCGCCATATGCCAGAACAGCCATAAAACTTGCATTTTTAAGCACCTTTCACCGGCTTTCTAACCTGAATCCCCGCGCGATAGCGCGGGGTTAAGCGCCGAAAAAGAAAAAGGATAAGGGTCCTTACAGTTATTTCATTATTCAGATTATAAAGTTTATAGCCTTTAGAATTAGAATCATACCCGACGAAGATGAGCTTCTCACTTTTTTCGTCAAGCTTTGACCTCTTGAGATGAGAGATCTCAAGCTTTCTTCCACTTTGAGATGAGAGATCTCAAGCTTTCTTCCACTTCATGCTTCTTGCGACGTCTTTCCCACACACTCCTTATTGGCGAACAGTTTAAAAGGTAGACAACAATTGCAATGACTTCGGCTTAAAACTCCTTTAGAATATTTTTACTCTTGAGTATGCTCCTTGCCATATTGAGAATGGTTCTATTCTTCCTTTCGGCTACTCTATTTTCTTGCGGACTTCTAGGAACAGTTAAAGGCCGTCGAATTCCATTATGATTACAAAATTCTTGGAATTCTTTAGAAGTGAATTCTTAACCTCTATTGGATCTTATGGCTTTGATCTCGCGTCCACTTTCTTTCTCTACGTTGGCCTTGAACTTGTTGAAGACTCCAAACACCTCCAATTTTTCTTTAGAAAATATACCCATGTCATCCTTGAGAAATCATCTATGAAAAGAAAAAAGTAATTACTCTTATCAAGTGAGCTTGACTTCAATGGTCCACAAACATCTGTATGTATGAGCTCGAGCGGCTTGTTGGCTTTTGACGAAGTCTCCTTCAAAAAGCTCTTTTTTACATTGCTTCCCAAGTAAGCACCCTTCACATAACTGATTAGGTTGACTAATGAAAGGAAATCCTCTCACCATTTCCTTCTTATATAGCAATTAAAGAGCACCGAAGTTGAGGTGTCTGAATCGTAGATTCCATAGCCAAGATGAATCCTTGTAGCAAGCCTTGAGACACTTTGCAATGTTGTGTTGAATGTTTAGCAGAAACATTCTATTTCTTGACATATGCACTTTAGCAATCAAGTTATTTTGATTGTCTCTTAAAGAAATAGTATTATTCTTTAAGTGAACATCATACCTTTTCTCTAAGAGTTGCCCCAGACTCAAAATATTATTCTTCATATTGGGCACATAGTAAACATTAGAAATGAATTTGTGTCTATCATCTTTTAATTGGGTAAAAATTTTACCTTTGTCTTTCACCGGTGTCTTTGATTCATCTCCGAATGAGACATTTCCATTCACCGATTCATCAAGTTTCACAAACATGTCTTTCTTTCCACATATGTGATTGCTTGTCCCTGAGTTTAGATACCATGTATTCTCTTGTTCTCCTACGTTGTTGTTGTGTACCATCAATAGAGTGTCATCTTTGTGACTTCTATCTTCCACATAGTTTGTCTTCTCCTCAATCCTTCTTGTAGAGACTCTGCATTTAGAAGCATAACGGCCAAACATTTGATAGTTGTATCACTTGATCTGAGACTTGTCATGCCTTGGTTAGGAGCTACCTCTTCCACAACCTCTAGTTGAGCTCTCTCTTTGATCTTCATTGGCGTAATTATTGTTGAAGCTTACACTTTCACGTTCATGATCTCTTCCTCAACCACGATATCCTCCTTGTCCTCTTGTGTTGCCAAAGTCTTATTCATTTTCTTTAAAGTTGAGTTGTGACTGAAGTAGTTGTTCATCAATCCCTTGCTTCTTCTTTTGCTTCTCCTCATAGGCCTGTAGAGCCCAAGAGTTGCTTTATTGTCATAGCTTCTAAATTTTTTGTTTCTTCTATGATATTAACAATATGATCGAATTTCAAATCTAAAGATCTCAAAATCTTCTCCATAATTTTTACATCATCTATCTTTTCACCATTTCTTCTTAATTGATTTGGTCACCGTTATGACTCTAGAAAAATAATCAAAGATACTTTTAGTATCTTTCATGTGTAAAGTTTTGAACTCACTTCTTGGAGTACCTTCTTGACTGATTCAACACCTTTGTAAGAAATTTGTAGCTTCTCCCATGTTTTCTTTGCAGTGGTTGCCTTCGAAATCTTCTCAAAAGCATCATCATCCAATCCTTGATAGATGAGATAAAGAGTTTTTTTTTGTCTCTCTTTCTTAAATCCTTCAAGCTATCCCTTTGAGCTTGGGATAGAGTAATCCCTTCTTTTGGCTCATTATAGTCTTTCTCTACCATTTCCCACACATCATGTTATCAAAGGAGGGTCTTCATATTGATACTACAATTATTATAGTTGCTCTTAGTGAATATAGGAACTTGGAAAGGAACCATATTGTTACTTGTCATCTCTCTAAAAAAAAGATCTCTCTAAAAAATATATAATTATATAAATAGGCATAAAATTTTACTTTAAATAAAAATATTTAAAAATAAATATAATAAATATTCAGAAACAAAACAGAAATAAATATAAATAGTTAAAAATTATAAACAAACATTTTATAAAATATTATTTTAAATAACGTTTAAAAAATACTAAAAATTATTAAAAATTCTTTTATTAAATAATAAAACAAATTTTTTAACTAATAAAATATTATAAACTAACTAAAATATTTAACTAAACACATTCTAAATTCTGCATTTAATTTTTAAAATAAAAAGTACTATATATGTATTATTATTATTATTATTATTATTATTATTATTATTATTATTATTATTATTATTATTATTATTATTATTATTATTATTATTATTATTATTATTATCTATCTCCTCAAAAGCAACACAGCTACTTTCTTTGACCACTCACCAGTTTCTTTTTCGACAGTTCTTTAAAATCCTTTCCGCAGTCCACATGTCAATATCATGTATTTCCAACAAAAAAATATCAATATCATATATTAAAATGAAATTTGGGTAATATTTTGAGTTAAAACGAGTGCATTAATAAATTTTCACGTTGAACTTCAAGTAAAGTCAATACAATAGTAATAAATATGTGTTTTTATTTTGGTGGGGCAATATTATATTTAATTCCTTTACACATACCATATACTTGCATCAACTTGCTCTCAAGATTCTCAAATCTCAATATAAGAAAAAAAAAAATTTGCTCTCGAAAATGTATTTTTTTTAAACATTATCTGTCAAACTGTAATTGCATAAAAATTGTCATCAAGAGCTGTAACATGTTTAACCCTTAAAATATGATATACAGTATTTTTTTTTTCTTTTCAAACTCTTTTTTAAAAGAATTAAAATGAAAACACCAGTGGTAGAAATACTGAAATAGGATCAATTTTCTTCCTTTTTTGGCTTTGATGTTGGAGTATTTGACCATTGAAAGCCTTATCCGGTTGAATTCCCTACGGCAACAAATACGGAGTACATTCTTTATTATTATTTGGAATTTATTAAATATTATAAAATTTTGCAAGTTTTATTTTTTATTTAATGAATCTTATTCATATCTTTTTATAATTTTAATCAGTTTTAACTTTTAACAAATATTAAAAAATACAGTATATTTAAAGGACTGTGCTGGAAAATATGCTACTAATATTCTCCTGTTATGGTTGTAATTGTAATAATACTTCTAAAACAAAGGACAAAGGAGGATTCTAGTGGCAACTAATCCTTAATATGAAACTGTATTTGATTATTGAGTCTCACTCACTTAGAGTGTTTTTAGAGTATTAATTAAGAAAATAAAAGAATGAAATATTTATTAGAAAGAATATAAAAATATAAGAAAATCATGAATATAATAATTTTACACATTTTAATTAAAATATTTTGTCTTTTAATTCCTTAATTAAGATTAACATTTGCCTTGATTATTTTTATGCATTAATTATTTATTTATCATAGGAATTAACAAGGAGAGAAGTACGGAACAACCACATTCATTGAGGAATTGAATCATTAGATCCTGCTGACTCAGATTGCGTTTATCCAATGCAAGATAAAGCTGGAAAAAAAAATTATTAATTTATAGTAGTCGGTTATTTGTTTATCCTTTTCCGTTTTCACAACAACAAAATTCAAAACCGTGTAGGATTTTCAATATTGATTATTAACACCAACTGTATCGTGTAAATAAATTAATCAGTAAAAAAATCTTCAATTCTAGTTAAAATAAACATTATAAATATTGAAAATGTGTTTGACAAACACAAAACAAAATAACAAACCGTGTTTTTTGAAATTACACATGTGTTGGAACTGTTACCTGGATTGGTTGCTTGTGTTAGGTAATAGAACAGGAATGTTGAGCTGAGCTCGCTGGATTGGACAGGTCAGCAACCTACTTTAAAAAAAAAAAAAAAAAAACCTACGTTCCAACATTAGTCATACATCTTCATTCTTTCTATGCTATTCCTTGCCTCCATCATTTTGTGTTGTGCTCGCTCTGTCTCTCTCTCTCTCTCTGTAAAGCGCGTTTCAGCACCCGTAACTGGCGAACATGGAGAGGGTTATCGGCGGGAAGTTTAAGATTGGTCGGAAAATCGGAAGCGGTTCGTTCGGAGAAATTTATATTGGTCAGCAACACCACATATATGTTTCTTTCTCATTTGTTTTTGAACTTGATTGGAGTATTCATGTATATTATAATTAAAATTATAACATGATAGGCATAGTTAATTTTGCTGTTTTGTATCTATCTATGTACTGTTGTATGCATATGCTGATTGGTTATTGTTTTCTTTTTTTTTTTCCAGCATCAAATATGGATACCTCTGAGATTGTCGCTATCAAGATGGTTAGTCTTCTTTTATTTCTGGGTTCTCTCCCCTTTATTGTGTCACTCAGATTTCGTTTGTGTTGAATATTAGGACCTGCTTTGGTTGAAATTTTGTTTTTACACATTACTGTAAAAGTATTATTATTTTCTTAATTGTATCTTATACAGATACTTGGAAACAAGAAATGAAGGAAGTCAAAATAATGTGAATGGAAATGTAAAATAGGTTCTTAATTTACATAATTTTAGTCTCAGTTTTATTTTTCATGTGCGCTTCCCCAGCATGCGGATGCTGGATATGTGCGGTTGATTACATGGAGTTAGGGATAAGTGTTGGAAACTTGGAATAGGCATAGTCCGTAGTGCATAAAAATGAATAAAAGCTTGTGTCAAGTTTTAATGGAGAACTTTGCCTGTTAGATGTGATATTCAATTATTCAAGAAATATACCAATGGTCTAATTGTGATTTATGTTGCTGTGTTCTAATGTTGTAGGAAAGCAAGAAGACCAAACATCCACAGCTATTGTATGAAGCAAAGTTATATAGTATTCTTCAAGGAGAAAGTAAGTTATATAAAAGAAGCACCTCAATAATTTAAATGTTCTCAGAACATTTTCAGAGCGTAATTCCTCTTACTCTTTGGATTTTAGGTGGTATTCCAAGTATGAAGTGGTGTGGCACTGATGGAGACAATAATGTTCTAGTTATTGATCTTCTGGGACGGAGTCTTGAAGACTTTTTTGTCTATTGCGGGAGGAAGTTTTCATTAAAAACAGTTTTGATGTTGGCCGATCAGATGGTAACCACTTATTCATGTCAGCATGGCTTGCTTCAGTTTTCAAGGAACCTGCATTTCTTCCATACTGACTTCTAATTTGTCTTCTGGATATTGCTATGATTCCTACAAGTTACTGTATCAGTTTTGTCTTTAAAACTGGATGTTTTAGTCAATGCCTGCATCCATGGAAGTTTTCAATGAAAGCACAATAATAGAAAATTAAGTCGATTTCATTAACTTGACTACAGCTGACAAGAATAGAGTACATGCATTCCAAGGGATTTTTGCATAGAGACATAAAACCAGATAACTTCCTTATGGGTCTTGGGAGGAAATCAAATCAGGTAATATCCTCAAAATATTTCTATTTAATGGCTAACTAAGGTGGATAGTTTTCCTATCTGATAATTCCTTTTATGCTTACAGTTTCTTATATATGTTTTCTGCAATTTGTTACATTTACAGGTTTATATTATTGATTTCGGACTAGCAAAAAGATATAGGGATCCTAACACAAACAAACATATTCCTTACAGGTCTGTTCTTTTCTGTTCAGTTTTATTTTATATATTTTTTTTATCTCTTCATGTTATGAATCAATGTTTTCCCAGGTCTGGCAGTGTCCTGTGTTATAAGGTTTCTAGTGTCACAAATGTATTTGATTGCTTTTCTGTCTCCCAAGATGCCTTTTGATTTAAGCTTATTTTTATGATTTAGTGTTAACTAAAGTGGTACAATTTTTCTTCTTTCTTCATTTTTCTTGTTCAAAATTTGTATGGTTAAAATCTGGTAATCATCGTGATCTTTTTTGCAACTGGTAGAACCATTGCCTATATTACCATCCTTGCAGTGTATTTTACTGAAATAGATATTCTTTTGTTTTCTGATTTCTGAAGTAAAAGTACATTGTTGTTTTTTTTTTTGCAATGGGAAGCCTTACAACTCGTGATCTGTGGAATCTCAAATAATTCTTTTTCTGAATTCTTCTGATTGATTCATTCTTAGTGTTGCCTGTGCTTTACCAGTTTTAGTTTAATTAGCGAGGATATCATGGCCTAATATGTGTTTTAACCTTGATAAACTCATCCAGAGAGAATAAAAGCTTAACAGGAACTGCACGTTATGCAAGTTGCAACACTCACATGGGAATTGGTGAGTAGAAAGAACTTTTCCCTCTCAAAAACTACAACTTATAACCTACAAAATGCCCATAAATTGGTTTTTATTTTGTCAGAGCAAAGTCGTCGTGATGATTTGGAGTCTCTTGGCTATGTTCTTATGTACTTTTTAAGAGGAAGGTGAGTTTCTTCCTATTCATTGTAACTTTCCGGGCATCCTCATTAAAAACAAAATGGTGCATGTAAAGTATCAATGGCACAGGTTTTTCAGGTAAATATATGGCTTGACTATCTGCTTCTTGCATTTCAGCCTTCCTTGGCAGGGTTTGAAAGCTGCCACCAAAAAAGAAAAATATGACAATATCTGTGAGAAGAAATTATCAACTCCCATTGAGGTATGTAAATTATGAGCTTTTAAGAATTGCTATTATTGGGTTAATCAAATTTTAGTTCTTGTATTGTAGATTTTCTTAATGAAGTTTCTGTCACTCAGAAGTTTACTGATTCCAGATTTCTTGATATTAGATGCTTTGCAACTCATATCCTGCGGAGTTCGCTACTTACTTTCACTATTGCCAATCTTTGACATTTGATCAACACCCAGATTATGGATACTTGAAACGCTTGTTCCGTGATTTGTTCAAAAGAGAAGGTATTGGCTGTCTGTTTTATCATATTCTTGATTTCAAATACTTTTTCTGCTAGTGGGAAATATAGCCCATTGTTTCTTAAAGATGAAACTTCTTGTATTGGTTGATTGCTTTAGATATTAAATGCAGAAGTATGATATTTTAAATGAATGCCACCAAGTATTTAACCTTTATTTTGGCACAGAATTATTCTTCATATAGTATAAAGCTACATTTAATATCTAAAGCTACTATGCTACATTTTATACCAAAGTATCTTTATTTTGGCACAGAATTATTTTTCATATAGTATAAAGCTATAGGTTAGAGATCAGCCCTACTTCAGTACAAAACCATTTATCCAATTTTTATAGTTTATTGTTTTCAACCTTTATTCTTCCTACAAAATCATGGATTCAAATATTTCAGGCTGTGCAAATTTTATAAATTGTTTCATTTAATTCTTAATGTTTGTCAGTATTTACGGGATTAAATAATTTTAGTTGTATCATGCATTACCAATCTTAGGGTTTCAAAGTTTTATTATCATGTTTTTGCTAGTCTCGTGTTATATTTATTTATCTTCTCTTTTGATATAACAATTTTTGTTTGGCTGAATTTAATGAGCAGGATATGATTCTGACTATACATTTGACTGGATTATCCTAAAATATCATCAGGCACAACAGACAAAGAAACAAAATCAATCATCTGTTAGTACTTGGACTATTTTAATAGTTATTTTGAATAAATTGCTTGCCATAATGTATATCCCTTGGAGAAATTATTGCATGGTCACGCTTCATGACACGTAATCAAATTATATGAGGTCTTGATAAACTGAAAATTTCGACTGTGTCATGTGGAGATTGATCAGTTCCATGGACATGTAGTAGTCCCAGACTATGTAATAATTACCCCCCCTCCTATTGCGAGTCTGACCAATCACCTTTGACTTGTATAGGGCATATCAAGTGAGAACTTCTCTTATTGTGAGAAATGATAACTATAAATTTGAGCCATACAACATACATGATAAATGGATGATCAAGATTACAAGTTAGTCAGTGGTCACATGATTACTTAAGAGTTGCTGTGTTTTTCTTTTAATCTTGACCATTCAAATATGATATAATGGTTTATTCTATATTTATGGTTCTCATTTCTCACAGCAATAAGAGTTTTCCTTTGATATGCTCCCTATATATATATACTGGAATTTTTAAGTTATATTGATTTCTCTTTGGCTTACATATTAAACTTTCCTGATTTTATCCTCTTACTCACTTACGTATGTTGTGACAATGTGCAGCCTTCAACTGCAGTGCCTAGCAGTCTAGAACCAGTAGTTGTGGAAAAGCATAAAGGTAACTTCGATCTTGTATCATGTGGTTAAAGGAATTATGTACTTTTTCCCAAGAAAAGCAGTATTCTACCAAGTTTGTGATTTGCATGCTGATATTTGTATTTTCTTGTAGATTGAGTTGAAATTTAAAGTGACATTTTAAGCTTTTAACACTTTTTGGAAAAAATTAAAAGAAAAAGAAATAATTGGTGCTTACACTTTAAGTGAGGTATTTTTGTTGGAACTTTGTTGTCTTGGAAAGCAAAAAATAATAGTTTCTGATATGCAAAGATAGTGGCCAATACTCAATATGGATAGATATTTCCAATTAACTATTTCTATTATTATTGTTATTATTATTATTATTATTATCATCATCGTCATCATTATTATTATTATTATTATTATTATTATCATCATCGTCATCATTGTTGTTGTGATAAGGAGTTTTTACTTGCTGTAATAGTGTTGAACTGATATAGTCTTACAAGCCTGCAGTACAGTGAAGGAATGCTCTCTATAGATCATGTTCTCATGCCTATGCTTTACATACCCTTTTCAGGAGTCAATGATTCAGCTCATGCTACTGTAACAAAAATGATGGCCAATCTCGAACGTCCAAGTGCACCATGTGTGCAGCCTAAGCCATCTAATGTTCGGAATCTGGATGCCAAGAATCATATTGAAAAACTTGTAAGTCACCTTAATGAAATTCCTGCCACTGGCTTCCTTGCTTCTATTCCCTCTTTTAAAAATAAATAGCATACCCTCTATGGATTACTAACATATGGTGATATTGCTACTTTCTGCATGTTAGAGTAGTTAGTTCAATTATACTGATCTTTAATTTGAATTTTGTTTAGCTGAAGAAATTCATTTGATTGACATAAATTTTTGCAGGGTGTGAACAATAGTCCATCGACTTCCTCTGCCATTCCCAAATCCTCTACAGAAAATGTTTCAAAACCAGAAAGGCCCACAGGAACCTCAAACCTTGGTCGTGTATTTGGGAGTAATGCCCGTGTTTCAAGAAGCTGGATTCCTTCACTACGCCGAATTTCTTCTGCCAAATAGTAGGTAAGAAAATCACTTATCTATAATATGAAGTTGAACTCTGCTATATAATTATCAGGCTCTCGGCTTTTCTTAGTTACTGATTGCTGTATTTTGGCTATCACATTTTGTCATAATTGTAGAATATTTTTGGCCTAGCCACTGACTAGGTTTTGTTTCTCGGACAGGATTTGAAGGTCACTTAGAGCTTTTTTTCTTTTTTGCAAATGTCATGTACATTGTCACTACACCAGAGGAACATTAGACTGTAACGAAAAGCAAGATACACTGACATGACAAGCTTCCTGCACATGACACTATTACCAAATGTATTGG
The DNA here is from genome assembly GCA_007407185.1 of Glycine tomentella. Lineage (NCBI taxonomy): Eukaryota > Viridiplantae > Streptophyta > Magnoliopsida > Fabales > Fabaceae > Glycine > Glycine tomentella. The sequence continues at coordinate 2,270,952 of PYAF01004127.1, read as the reverse complement.
CAGATACATTGTTGTGGAGTGAGGTGGATGTTCTCATTTTTAAGAGTTGGAAAGAGGGAAAGTAAGGGAGTATGAACGATTTTGAAGAACGAGGTATGCTGTGGATGTCCACACGAGGTTCAGGGTAATTTGGTTGGTGGGCCTTATAATGTGAGAGTTTGGCAGGGTTGCATTTTTTGAATCAAACATGCATGAGTGAGGGGAAGCCACAATCATTCTTATTGTACCCGTCTTTGTTTTTTCCTATTCATCTTTTGTTTTTCAACCATTCACTATACAAATTCGGTTGTCTTTTCCTTTGTACAGTTTGTTTTGTCAGCGTACAGTATAATCACATTGTACCCCAATCCCAACAAGGGAATTATTCACAAGTCAATCCTGTTCATAGCCATTTGAAACTAATCGGATCCATTTTTATTCTTGTTGAAATGGTGTTGGAGTCCAATCATTGGACTTGGGTTAGTATTCTAATTTCTAATAAACCTTCCCGTGGTAGTTAGGATTAAAAGAAGCGTGACAACAAACAAACATTATACATTTTAAATTAATACAGGACCCTGCATATGCTGGTGTATGCACGTCTCTTTCAATTTTGAGAAAATGATAAGATATAATTAGACTTAAATCAAGGAATGAGCGAGTTAACTTTGATGCCTTATACTTGGTGCTGGTGGCTGCATCTTTAAATTGCCAATCGGCATACTTTAAATTTGTTTATCATGTAATGGTCCCCTGAAGGATCACCAACTGATTGATAAGTCAGAATGACAAATTGTATCAAACTAAACTGTATTTATCTTAGTAATCAGCAACAAAATTAAAGAAAAGATATAGTAAAGAAGGAAAGAAAAGCACCCTTTGTCGTTTGCTTTAATTAACAAGACAGGAGCCACGCGGGAACACTAACCAAAAGAATAACATTGTCTCCATGGTTAAGGGAAACAGTGAAAATAGCACAGACCTGTATATGATAAAAACATGTACCTGGATCCAGTTCGCAATGCTAAACTGAGGTTTATCAAGTTATCAAAATTAAGAAACAATGTATATATGGGTCCCAAAACTCTACTTTAGAAAGTGATAGTGGTGACAAAGCAGAATCCTAGTAATGATGAACTCCGCTGCCATAAAAACAGGTCCTTAACTCTTTGTGCATGAACCACTAAGAGATGGAAATCAAAAGCAACAGCTTAAGTTCAGGGCCGGTCCTGAAAATTCTTTGGTCCGGGGCAAAGTGAAAAAAATGGGCCTCTAACATATATTTTTTTTGAAATACAAATAATATTAAAACTAAGGGATGGAAAAAATGGGCCTTAACATACAAATTTTTTAAAATACAAATAATATTAAAATTAAGGGATGAAAAAAATAGGCCCTTAACACATAAATTTTTTGAAATACAAATAATATTAAAATTAAGGGATAAAAAAAATGGGTCTCTAACACACAAAAAATGGACCTTAACATACAAATTTTTTGAAATACAAATAATATTAAAACTAATGGATGAAAAAAAATGGGCCCCTGACACATAAATTTTTTGAAATACAAATAATATTAAAACTCAGGGATGGAAAAAATGGACCTCTAGTACACAAATTTTTTGAAATGCAAATAATATTAAAATTAAGAGATGGAAAAAATGAACCCCTAACACATAAAATGGACCCCTAACATAGGTTTTGTTTTTATTTTATTTTTTTAATAAATTTTTTTTACTTAAACTCCAGCGCAAAAATTTTTGGGCCCTGGACGGACGCCCTGCTCGCCCTGCCCCAGGGCCGGGCCTGCTTAAGTTGGAGACAAGAATGAGTGGCCTTTAAATTGGGTCCTTTTGCTCAGCACTAAGAATCTTTTACATTGTTTTAATTTTCCTTAATAAAAAACACCAAGAAACAGCGTCACCTTTTCTTGTTAAATATCTCACTGTTGCTCATTAGTCCGCTCAGCATCTTACTGCTTCTTCAATTCTTACTCATGCCATGAGATTTTTCACCTCCCGTGTCTCCTGACTCTTGAGTGATTTCCACCTAGTAAATCTTTACAAGTGAGTGGTAACATTCGTTGGTTGGTATAGTGAAAAAACTTCTTTTCATTTTAAGACAACTACTGAATTTTCTTCTTCAGGCACTACCACGTTATGATATGAGAGTATATAGAAACTTTGACAGAATATGACCAAAAAGACTTCATGCTTTTTGTAAATCTTATGATTAAGCTTCATTCTGATGAAAGAATCTAACTCCTTTTCATTTTCAGTGAGCCTGAGGGCCTCTAACTCTATATGCTCAGTTCATCAGCTGGAGAACATAGATGAGAATGCTCCTGCAGATTGGCCTGCATCATCCTGTCCCCCTCCTGATACTCCAACTGAATCTATGGAGTTCCTTGCTAGATCATGGAGTCTTTCAGCCATGGAACTCTCCAAAGCACTGCACAGCACCAACATTACAATCTCCACTGGTATAGAGATGCCACTTTCGTGCCCTTCAGGCCACCAATCTGATGCCAAGAGTTCCACTGCTTCCAAAGATGTAAGAACGTTGGCTGTGTTTAATTTAAGAGTTATTTGTATTTGGTCATTAGCACTTCTTTAAGCTACTTTTTTCTTACTTGGCAATGCAGCATGCAAACTGACAATCATGCAAAAGCTATGTTAGTTCTCTTAAAAGATATTCTATTTTTATGCCACACACACACACCTGCATTGGGGAAATAGAAAAAAGGAGATATTCAAAGCCTTCCAAAGAGGGAGTTTCAGGGAAAATAATTTTTCCATAACCTAGAGCCCTTTTGTTCCGGTCCTAGGATTCTTCAATATAAAGAAGCATCTATTATTCCTGAGTATGTCTGTTGCTTTTATAAGTATGGTTCTGAACTTCTGATGCAAGATTTTTGTGCAGTTATCTAACGGGTGTTTCCCTCCATTTTCGCCAAAAGACAGTAATGAAAAGAAGGTACTTTACTGCTTCATGTTAACTTATATAGTGATAAATATGATCATAATGCAGAAGAAACAATTTGGCCCATTTCTCAGTTTCAAATTTGAAGCCTATCATTTGGCCTTAGCCTGCTTTCTTGACTGACTGCTTTTTGTTGTGAAGTTGATAATTTTCCTCTTGCCAATAGCTGTGAACCATCAATGGCAAACACTCACAAGCCACCATTACCAAACGTTGTTTTGTACAGCGAGCGAATTCTTAGTGTGTATAAGTTAATAACATAGCAATATGTCATGTACAGGATTTACTTTTACTCCACCAAGCACTCAATCCAGAATTCCTTTCCAGTCAAAACTTGCTCAGAAATGGGGTATCTTGCAATCAACTTCATGATTATCTTCATTAGTTATGCTCAAATACTAACTCAATCTATTACTAAGTATTTTTTTTCATTTATTTTATTATTGGTGCAAATTATTGCTCACCAGCTTTACAGGAGCTTGCTAAGAGGCAGGACAATGGGTAGGTGGTTGAAAGATCAAAAGGAGAGGAAAAAGCAGGAAATTAGAAGCCATAATGCTCATTTACACGCTGCAGTATCTGTGGCTGGTGTTGCTGCTGCTATTGCTGCAGTTGCAGCTTCAACAGCATCACCTGAAATGCCTTATGCAAACCAAAAGAACCCTCCCCCGGCTTCTGCTGCAATTGCATCTGCAGCAGCTTTAGTAGCCTCACACTGCATTGAGATTGCAGAAGATATGGGAGCTGAGCATGACCAAATATTAACAGTAGTCAACTCTGCCATTAATGCAAAAACCAATGGAGATATTATGACTTTAACAGCCGGAGCAGCCACAGGTATCAGAATTTATAGTTTATTTCTCAATCTTTGACCAAACTGAACTATAAACAGCTTCACTTGGTAGTGATATAAGTAGGTTGGTAGGAATTCGTGTAAAAGGCATACAACAAATCAGTTTTAATCTTCAGGTGGATTGCTCAATCTGCAGTTTTTACCAAGTCATTTTGATCCATAAATTAACCTATGCTCAAATGAAAAACAAATGTAAAGAACAATATATATACTTAATGAGCAACTTAATGGTAAGAAAAGCTTGGATAAAACGTGCAATCTATGAGCTCATTTCACATAGATATCGTCTAATACTAACACAAAATATAATGAACTAAATGCTCTGTTGGAAGCCTTGCGAGGAGCTGCTACTCTAAAGGCAAGGTTGCAGAAGGGGCCTGGAGCTACTTCAATTCCTCTAGTTGAGGAAAAGTGTGATGAAAGCAAAGAAGCAAACATCTTGACAGCACTGGATTACGTCTTTAGAGGTGGAGAACTTCTCAAACGTACAAGAAAAGGTATGTTTACTAACATGTTTGCGATAATGGCTTCATTGAAATGGAAAAGAATAAAAGAAGAATAATGTTTAAAGCAACTTACAATCCTAATGCCAGTAACCATGCTATTTTAATTGTTAATACCAGGAGCTCTTCACTGGAAGCAAGTGTCTTTCAATATAAATTCAAATTTGCAGGTAATTGCTAGAAGACATTTCATATATCCATTAACAAATCATAGGCATGAGTTCCAATAACTTTTAAGTTAGTTACAAGGGCATAGCTGACCAGAAAATTTTACTAATTTTGGAAAGAATATCAATTTTGGATACATTGTCAATGTATAAGAATGAATGCAGTAGCAGCTTTAACATTATAATTAGAAGTAACATAGAAACTAGGTATGGCCATCTTACTATAATCTTGTCATATCAATCAATTATACAGTTGTTTCAAGTCAAAGCATATGTTAACTATAGTATTCATAAAGTTCAAGGCTTCAATCAGTCAATATTTTTCTTATAAAGAGTAAAGACTCCAATAAATCTTTTCTACATAAAAGTATGAGCTGAGATTCAAGGCATCATTTTATATACTTGTATTGCATGTTATATGTAAATATCTTAATACTATTTAATGAAATATTTTTTGTTAAGATGGATGCCCAAATAGCCTCTCTGCTCAATTGGTAAGGCTGATTTATCTGATCCTCCCCAGATTCCACAATGGTGGGAGCCTCGTGAGAATTCATAAATGGAATTATGGCAATAATGTAATGTATGTAAAACTATTTTTATATACATCGACAGAGAATCAACTATTAACTCTGAAAATCACTACATAGATCAGAGAAAATCATAATTATTGGTTGTGTCACTGTCTCCATTAAATAGTTATTTGGACTAATACAAACTGACAACAGGTTGTAGTCAAAATGAAAAGCAAGCATATGGCAGGAACATTCACGAAAAAGAAGAAATGTAAGCAAGTTTCATACACAGCACCTACTTATTTTATTCTTGCCACTCTCTGTCAACAATGTTAAGGTATTTTATGGCCTAAAATGGCAGATATAGTCACCGGAGTTTGCAATGATATCCCAGCTTGGCCCGGAAGGGAGAAGGAAGACATCAATGAAAAGAGGGCATATTTTGGAATAAAAACAACAGACAGGACAATAGAATTTGAATGTGGAAGTAAAGGAGACAAACAGTTCTGGCTTGAGGGGATCCAGTATATGTTGAATTGCCGTGTCAAAGAAACATTATAAAAAAATACGATTGACATTGGGATTGCTGTATATATGCCTTTTTTTTTTTTTCTTTCCTTTTCCCTCACACAGTGATTGGAGGGGTTACTTTATTAAGGAGTAGAGTTGACAGTGCCACTGTAAGATTTCACTGACAAAATTGTTGAGACTACCATTTCAGTGGAGATGTAAGGGATCTAGTCATCTAGAACCATGCCTATTGTCACTTTAATTCCTTCAGAAAATCAACATTATCAACAAATGCCTGCAAGAGGTAATAAACAAGTCAAGTTATAAAACAAATAGAGGTTCATGTGAATTTGAACATAATAGGAAGGATTCCATTAGTACATTATGCTATACAAGAAAGAAGTATTTCAACTTTCAAGGTAAACAATTAGAGAACTCTAAGTAGATAGGTATGGAAAAATTTGTGGTAACAATATCAGAACATTTGAAGCACAATCAAACTCTAAATTTCCCCATGTGTGTCCAGTTTGGTGTTGTACAAAAATCACTAATTTATCCATGTCATTCCTCGCACAATTGTACTATCTCATTATGCATTACACATTCCACCCATCAATTCATCAACTAAACGCTTATGACTTCACTAGTTGATGTAAGCCAACACATGATAAAACACATACAAGCAAAAAGGTTAAAAGATCATACCAATTTCCAACCATCAGGGTCTAAGCAAGCTACAATCTTGGTGTTGATACCTGGCAAGGGCCCAGGTTCACGGATAATCTTCCCTCCACATAATTTGATTGCTTCTGCAGTCTTATAGACATCATCTGTGCCTATGGCAATCTGTTCAAACACAAAATGAGTTGCATTCTTACAATGGCATGCAGAAAACATTCATGTAGGCCATACAAAATCATAACATTACTCTTGAAAATAGAAAAGAATAGAATCTACCTGTGCATAACCATTTCCTTTGTCATAATTAGTGATGCCATAGTTATATGTCAATTCTAGAACAGTATTCTTGTCTTCAGGACCATAGCCCATAAAAGCTACTGTGTACTGGAAAACAATCACAATCATTGATAAGCAACGTTTATAGATGGACATGGAAGGAGAGCATAGCAGAGAATTATCACGAAAAGCATTTCACAATATCCAAATGAAGAATTAGCACAAAATATTCACCAGCTACTAAATTTCTAAAACTCGATTTTCACTTGATGGAAACCATTAATACCTAGCCTTCAAAAATAGTAAACAAACCAAAAACTAGCTCATAGGATGAGTTATCTACCAGTTATATATATATATATATATATATATATATATATATTCTATTTTGGTCTTATCTCTAGTCGATGTGAGACTTGATTTTTTTTTCATTACACCCTTCACACCTAACACTATTGGACTTGATATGTGGATGATATGGTGGTGACCTATTTTTCATGGATATAAGATAGACTCTGACATCATTTTAAAATGCAGGTTTAATATTAGGAACACAAATAGCCATGCATCTGATAAATAGCTGCAAGTAGAAGTTACCTTCTGCTCAGGATTGTCCCTCTTGCGGAGAAGTTTCATTCCAACAGCCTTTGAAATCATACAAAGACAAGGAAAAACATTAAGCTACCAGTGATGAAGGAACCTTCTAGATAAGCAGATAAGATCATTAAGAACTACTCACTTTTTCATAGAAGGCTATGGCACGATCAAGATCACCTACTCGAAGCATCACTTGGCATAGGGGTTCAGATGTAGGTCTTCTCTCCAAAAGTTCAAACTTATAACCATCAGGATCTTCAATGAATGCAATTACTGAACTGCCATATTTAACAGGCCCGGGTTCCCTTGCAACCTTTCCTCCTTTTGCCTTTATTAGATCTACTCTCTTGTAAATCTACAAATTTGCGGCATAAAACCATAATAATCTTAATTGTCTGAGAAAAATCATACAGTATAGATGAACACTGAACACCGACAAATGGAGATTTTGTGCTAAAAGTCACTCTTAATTGCCATTTAGTTGTTAAATTCCTAATTTTCCTATAGGAATTTCTTTCTGCGACCATAACAAAAGAATTTTAACAAACCTTAACGAACGACTTCATTCATTGAAGATAAATGCTTGACAGTCATTCAACAAGTGCAACCAAAAAATATAATATAAGGTATTTAAAATAGCAGTTGCATATAAGTTGGTCTTCCTCTTCCATATTCAAGTAAGACAAAACCCAGAATGGATTAATGATAATCAAACAGTTTCTGTGCTTTGCATTGCATATATGTAGTTGCAGTTGTACACAATAATGGATTATTATCTTTTAAAAAAACGGCTTACATCTTCAACTGCAATACCAAAATGACCAAAGCCACTTCCAATGTCATAGTTATCCACTCCATAATCTGCAGTCTCCATGAAATAGCAAGTTTGATGAGAAGCCATTTTGTGATAAGTTACAAGCGTATACATAATGATTATACAGAAAAGAGTGGCATTCAAATCTCTACTCACTGTAGGTAAGTTCAACTGTAAAATTGGAATCTTCAGGCCCATATCCAAGAAAAGCATTAGAATATCTGTCTTCGGGTATATCACGTTGTCTCAATAGCTTCATGCCAAGGCATTCAGTGTAAAACCTGCATGCGCCCCAGCAACGTAATCAAATTACACACATCACTACTGAATTAGATTTCACACACGTTTATATTAAAGTATCAATGAAGCATCATTTCCAAAATTAAAGTACAGCATACTTTATAGTCTTCTCCAAGTCTCCAACACGGTACACAGCATGGAGAAACCTTCTGTTGTCATTTTTGACCCAGTCAAACAAATCTTTCTCTGGTTGGGCTAGTTTTTCTGCAGCAGAAGCCTCTGCTACTCTTAAAAACTCTGGTCCTTTTGCACCAAATAACTGAGCTTGTGGGAGAGCTGAATAACCAAATGATGTAGCAGAGAACCAAGTTATAACTAATGCTATTTCAGGCTTTGTGAGTAAAATGGACAAGAAAGGTGCATAGATTACCAATGCCACAAGTGGAGACAAGGTGAAAGAGAGCAAGTCTTCTTGATGAAGTACATGATGATGATGAAGTGGTACATGGTCTCAGCATTGAAGCAGCTGGTAACATTAAGGATGATGCCATAGCTAATCAAATAATGTTGTTCCTTTTCTCAGTAAGTCACAGTGTACACTTTCAAGATCTGTGTCTCTCCTATGTGAGTTGTTGTAATATGGTGTACTATTTTCTTATTGGCTATTGCTATATCCAAATCCATTCTGCCATGTGTAGGTATGTAAGGGCCACAATTTACGGACTTTCATTGTATTGGACTGTCTTTTTTTATTGGTCCATGTTGGATTGGACTGTTGGCCTACTACAATTTACATACTTTCATCAAATGTGCAAATACTAAAATTGTTTCTTTCCTCCCCTATTGGCTCCCACCCCACCCTTTCTAGTAAACCAATGAAATCACAATTTTGTCGTGCTACACAATGGAATCACAATTCTGTTATATTGAAATTGTAACACAACGGAATGTAACATGAATTGTGAGAAAATGGAATCATGATTCCATTGTATAATAATTTATATAATAGAATCATATTTTTATTGTATTTTTTTTATAAAAAAATGATTTTATTGTATAACGAAAGTTTGATTCCATTGCACATTATGCAATAAAATTTTACTTCTATTATATTTTCTTAATTGATCCCACTTGCACAATAAAATTATGACCTAACTACGTTGGGTTCACTCCCCCAGTTCTACACATAGGGATGTAGTTGCATCTGTAAGCATCAGTGCAAATAAAAAACTGGGTGCTGGCTATACTTTTTTTGTGGAGAAAATTCTTAAATACACTCTTTATATTAAGGACCCAAATTCTTGTATGTTTATGCATGATATTACGGGGGAGTTTCTATTGTCTGTGTTATTAAGTTATATTTTCTTTTCTTTTTTTGTTTGCTAGTGTACCTTGTTTATTCCAAGAAAAGAAGTGGTTTTCATAGTATCGGACAAAATAATATAATTAATTAATGTGGATGAAGCTGAACCGGTGGAATGCTCATGCAGTCTCATGTGCTACTGAAGAAGTACTGAGGCTGAAACTATTTTTCCCCCCTACGGGCTACTGGTGAGCGGGGATGATGTAAACTGTAAATAATATGAAATATCTTAAATTGTATACTCCTTTGAGCTATCAAATAAATTATCACTTTTTTAATATACTTTTAATAAATGTATATACTCCTGTTAGAGTTGTCAAAGTCTTATCAATCATTTTTTGACAAAATTTATTATTAATCTTTTCTTAAGGTATATTATTCATTTTTCTATATAGAGTAATTGAGCTAGATATCTAATCGCATATCCTAGACTCGAATATGAAATCAGTTGTAAAACTCAAAGATGAGATATTTTTAAAATAAGAAATCTTATTTAACATGTTCTTTCAAATTTAGTAATTATTAGAAAAGAATAGATTAATTTGTATGATTTTTTTTAACTTAAGTAGTTGTCTCGAATTCGGCATTTTCAGAAGAAAAACGCTATTGTACATAAATTATCTCACATAAAGAAGAATGAAACCTACACAAATATATGAATTTTAATAAATTTCAGTTAATAAAAGTTACATCTAAAAAAGTGTTAGAAAGTAGTATTTTAATGCTTATCTTATTAACATTTCTAATCATTCATGTGTCTAATAATAATAATTGGTATTGGTAAAAAAAAAAAGAAAAAATGGTATTAGTCAAGGCTGGACACCATGTGCAAAACTAGCTAGTAGCATTCAGGTCACTTGCACTTGTGAGTTGTGAGTCATGCATCAAAGGTTGGACGTAATTATTAATATCCTTTTTGTTAGCGTATAAAGCTATTAGTCAACACGGGGGAAGGAGAAGGAGGGGGGTGTCCAATAGCATATTCAAGTCCACTTGCATTTCTGAGTTGTGAAAGGTAATTACGAATATGCTTTTTTCTTTGCATTATTGCATATAAATTGTCAACATATGGTACAACATATGTTCAATGTGGGAACCAAGTAATTTTGGTCATTGATTAATTCTACAATTGAGCAGAGCAGCCATGGCCAAAATCGCACTTGGAAGCACCCAAGAGGCCACTAAGCCAGACTGCATTCAGGCCCTCATCGTTGAATTCATAGCCACCTTCCTCTTTGTCTTTGTTGGCGTTGGTTCTTCCATGGTCGTTGGTATCTATCTACTAACCACCTTCTTAATTACTTCTAATATATTACATCACCATCTTATAGAATAATGAATTAAGACTTACTTACCTTGGTTTTGGGTCATGTTCTTTTTAATTTTAATTTGTCACTATTAGACAAGCTTGGTGGGGATGCACTAGTGGGATTGTTTGCTGTGGCCGTGGCACATGCACTTGTAGTGGCTGTAATGATCTCCGCCGCCCACATTTCCGGTGGCCACCTCAACCCCGCCGTCACCCTTGGCCTCCTCGCCGGTGGTCACATCACCGTCTTTCGTTCCATGCTCTATTGGATTGATCAATTAGTAGCAGCCGCAACAGCTTCTTATCTCCTTTACTACCTCTCAGGAGGACAGGTAATAGAATTACGTAAAAAAAATTTCTTTTTTTTGTAATTATATGTTAAAATCAAAATATATAATATTTTTCAAATCAAATTTATCCATAAGCAGCTCGCAGTCAAGACTTCAATCTCTATATTCCTATATATGAAAGAATATCTGATAAGAAATATTGTTACCTCTTAAATCAATCTTAATAATTCGAAAATTAATTTTCAATTTTTTACTATATATGAAATATTCTGGATTTATCAAATCAAATGTGTCCTATAAAATGAGTTTAATTTTAACACACTTCTAATATAATGACTTTTATTCTATTAACCAATCATATTAATTATGATCTTCAAAGTACAGTAGACTTATAATATTATATGGGACAATTAATTTATCATCAGATAACTGTATAAAAAAATCATTACACTAGAACTCTATTTTAATTAAATTGACATACTTGAGTAGCAGTATTCCGTTCAATCTCATCCTTTTAGTTTCTTATTTGTATATTGGGGTATGTATCAATGTGTATTGTTTGTTTTGCAGGCAACTCCAGTTCATAGGCTGGCCAGTGGAGTGGGGTATGGTCAAGGAGTAGTTTGGGAGATTGTGTTGACGTTTTCTTTGTTGTTCACTGTGTATGCGACCATGGTGGATCCCAAGAAGGGAGCACTTGTTGGGCTTGGGCCAACGCTGGTTGGGTTTGTTGTTGGGGCCAACATCCTCGCTGGTGGGGCTTACTCTGCTGCTTCTATGAACCCAGCAAGGTCTTTTGGGCCTGCCTTGGTCACTGGAAACTGGACTGATCATTGGGTTTACTGGGTTGGGCCTCTCATTGGTGGTGGACTTGCTGGTTACATCTATGAGACTTTCTTCATTGACCGATCTCATGTTCCACTTCCTCGTGATGAAGAAAACTAAACAATAGGATTAGCAACTTGCACTTTCATCCCTTCTTAAAAAATGCTGCATTATTGTAGTTAATTTAATCTAATAATAATCTTTCTTTTTGTGTGTTATATATGTTTGGAAAGGTCTATTTTTGTATAATATATCGTTAAATGATCTTCCCACCAAAATAAGATCAACGATTTATTTCAGATCTGCAGGCACCCTATGTAGACTTTGTAGACAGGAATGAATGAATGAATATATGTTTTAATAGCTTCTGCTTTAGATTTGAGAATATAAATTATAATGGTTGACACAGATGATGATGTGTGATTCTTAATCAAATGATTAAGAATTTGAATTTTGATTAGTCTTCTTTAGATATGAAATAAATTTTGTTGAAAGAGAATTACATATTTTGTGTGCTCATGGTTTCTAACAAAGATTAGTTACTATTTTTTAGAAAAGAGATTATTTCATATCAATATCGTGATCAATAAAAAATTTGAAAAAAAGAGAGGAAAATAGTTAAACAAAGTGAAATAATTAACTTTATATTTTTTTAAAGAGAAAAAATTAATTATCCACTAACAATATAAAATTTTCTATATATCATTCAATTACAATCTATCATGTATAATAAATTTATTGACTTTTAAAATAATTATTTTAAAATAATTTAAAAGGTAATTTATAATTAAATGATAATATAAATTATTTTATACAATACATATACATTAAATTCATGTTTCGTCGTTTTAATGACATAAACATGTTCAATTATTGGATGTGGTCTTTGTGATCTGATGTTTACTAAATTAAATACGACAAGATAAACGTGATTGTCTAACTGTATATAGACACGAGCTATTACGCTTATTATTCTTGTATTACTGTATATGTCTAACCAAAAATTAATTTATCAGTATAAATATTATACGTTAATATTAACATTATTATACATTAATAGTGTATATAATTTTGTTACCACAAAAAATATTGTAATTGAATCATAACATAGACAGAAGCCATAAATTTAGTATTTTCCCCCTTCAAAATAATGCTTTTTCTTCAAGCTTTTTGAAAAATTATAATTTTGTATTTTAAAATAATTTAAGTATGCAATAAATTAGTTTGAAACCATTAAATAATTTAATTCATTTTTAAATATGCCGCGGAGCTAATCGTTGATTATTCTTTTCAGGCTCATGAATTTTGCTTTCACTCTTGTCAATACTCAATATCGTGTTAGGTTGTTTATTTATGTTCCTTTCTACTATTGGAAACGCAGAAAAGAGGGGGTATGTTTATGTTTACTAAGAATCTTGAATTCATTTTTTCTTCTAAGCTTGAAAAAGAATGAATGTTATTATCTCTTTCCAAGTGTGCACGTTGTGAAAGCACAACTCCTTGGCCAAATTTAGAGCCCAATGCACTCCCATCGCCTCCGCATAATGGGGTAGAAACTAGGTATATACGTAGGGATAAATTTGGATGCAATAGCAAGATAACTCTCAATCTGTGAAAACTGCACCTAGGTCAGTTGTTCTATTCTATTGCCATGACTGACAAAAGCATCATTATCAACATTAAAGTTATTAACTTCAACAACTCCTTGGGACGGAGTTCGATCTCCATGAATTGATAATGGCATGCATCTTCATAAGCAGAAGGAAGCATTAACAATGAAGACCCAAATTGCTAACAACTAACCACTGCAGCAAACCAAATTGGCTATACTTCTATAATATACTGTATATATATACCAGAAAAAATAGCATGTGCTACTGTCTCCACCTCATCTTTAACATGTTGTGTTTGAATTCATGATGAGTTGAAATCACTGTAATTTTTTGGTATTCGAACGTATTTTTGATAAATAAATTCAGTTTTATTGTGACATTTATTTACTCTCAAAAGTATATTTATATATTAAATTTTTGTCTTTAAACTCGAGTTATAGAAGTAAGACTTGAATTGCTTTTACAAACACAATTTACAAACTTAAATTTAATTAACATTTAAGTTTACAAATTTTAATCACACTAAATTAATAATATCAACCAAGAGTTTGATGAACTTGGCCTTGGTTTATTCAATACGTAAGCAATTATGACATTTTATTGGTCACTGCCGAGAGAATGAATTAGGGTAAAAAATAAAAAGATATAGAAAATAAATGTATAAATATAATTATAATTATTACCAGGGACAAAAATTCACTTATAATACAGTGTGGGGGCAATTTTAATCCCACAAACATTTTAACTTTTCTTAGTATAATTATTTTATAATTATAAATTATTTTCACAATTTAAAATATTTTAAAAATAATTTATAATATTATTATCCCCACAAATCGATCTACTCTTTTATATTATTATCTTAATTAAATATGCTTAATATTGTCTTTCTTTTCTGTTTTGAATGACACATTTTACACAGTATCCCAATAATTATTTAAGAAATTTCTTTCTACCATTTCAAATTACCTTTTTTTTAATTTATATACCTAAATTTCTCAATTGTCGATTCTTTCAATCAATTATCTTTAAATTAAATTTTAATATTTTAAAAAAATAATAGTTAAAAATAATTTCCTATCACAATTTAAATTGATTATATATAAATCCAAAATCTCATTTATATATTTAAACCTATTTATTATAAATTATAGTTATATATAATATATAAATTAAAATAGTACTAATTTATACTGTAAAAGTATATAAATTAATATTGCCCTCAAACTACTGAATTGTGACTGATTATTGTACCGTACTCTCTCATGTGCCATAATCACTTTAACACTATTCACCTTCCTTGCTCCTTGGGTATACCCCTACTGTCTCACAGTTATCCCCATTCACCTTCCTTTTTGTCTTTGCGTTGTACGTTACATAAGTCAAGGTTGCTGTCACGAAGTGGTCCATTAATGGAAATTCTGCACTCGATCTGCAGCAAGTACTTGTTGCATTCCTCGTTAGCTACTACACCACTGAAGAGCGTTGGTAAGTAATTCTTCAAAAATCATCCATGTCCATGACACCGTAATTCTGCACCGCCCCCCCTCCCCCACAAAAAAAAAAAAAAAAAAAAAAAAAAAAAAAAAAAAAAAAAAAAAAAAAAAAAAGAGAATAGGTCCCAAAGAGACCTAATAGACTTTTTGAAAGTTCATTAGGACAGATAGCAACACTAAACACATATAAAAGGAAAGGGAGCCTATGCAATAATGACACTAATGAGGCACAGATCCCTGAGAGAAGAAAACAGGCCAACAAAGGACAACATTTGGCATCGCCGTCAGGGAGATGGGTCTCCCATATACCATTCCTCATTCCCTCAGTGTCTCATCTTCTTCCCTTCTTTCTTCTATTTCAATTTTGCTTTGTTCCTCTTCATCTTGTTGGTGGGCACCTTGATTGCTTGCGAGAGCTATATAGGTGACTAATGTTGTCTTTGTTTTTGTTTCATCTCATTGTAATTTCTTCGCGCATTCCTCCTTCATCTTTCCTTCGTATTCCATTTTGATTCTTTTACCAACTCCGATGAGGCCATGTAGCGCCGTCGCCATGACCTTGAGGCCTGCTCACACCACTAGGCCTTGCACCGATGGCGCCAGGGGGCCTACCACCCTCCGTGGTGGTGCCTACCTTTCTCGCGCCGTTTTGGTGGCTTAGGCACATAGGATTTTCCAACCCTAACCCAAAAATAACAAAAACAACAGCTAAGAAAAAGTTGAAATCAAGGCTGGTTTCTTAAGCTTGAAACAAAATAATTACTACTAGTAGTTACACATCCTTTTTTCACGCATACACTCCCATTCCTTTTGAGCTTTATCCATTTGTTTGTTAAGTTGAAAATGAAATAAATGATGCTAATCACAATTCTCATTGTTACACAAACACCCCTTTCACTTTGAGTCTAGCACGTTTTTAATAAGTCTTAAATTAAACAAATAATGTTAGTTACACCCCCTTTCTCTATGAATGCATCCTGCCACCAAGACTTATGGCCAGCCCTTCATGTAAGTACTTTGTCAATGTTGACTAAGTCAAAGTTTACCCTTTGACTTTGACCTCAATAAATAAATCATTAATAAATAAATAAATTAGAAGATAGCTCTTTATTTTATTTTGTTTTTATCTCTATTATTTATTTTATTTTTCAATTTGATTGTCTTTTTTATCATTGCTTAATTAGCTAGTTTAATTAATAATTTATTTTAAATATCACACTATTTATTTTATTTCACCCACATTTCAACCCCACACCCTTAATTACTAAGTATATTCTTCACTTCTATTCTATCTCTTTCTATTTTCATTTGATTTATTTGATCATACAATGTTCATTACAAGAAAAGTGACATATACCTACGGACAAAAATTGTCACTATAAGTAAAAAATCTGTAGATAAATGTATAATATACTTTGTCATACGGACATTTCTTCTGTCAACTTTGAGGTGGCGTATATCGACGGCTAATAGTTTGTAACTATAGGTTTTACCTACAGAGCTTTTACACCTAAAATAATTTTATATATACCAAGTGAATTTAGCTGCAAGTTTTATAGGATTTTACCTACACCAATTAATTGTAAGTATATGTTTTTTGAAATTTTACCAACACTAAGCATTTGTAGGTATAAGTCATTTTGAGTTCTACCTACACCAAACAACAGTAGGTGCAACTCTTTGAATTTTAGTTACATTAAATAGTTGTAGTTAAAAGTATTTTTTTTTCTTTTACCTACAATAATTTATGTCTGTGGGAAAAATCGTTCGTAGGCATATATCATTTTTATTGTAGTGGTTATGTCAATTATTTATTTTTTATTTTTTTGCAATTCTGCATTAGTAATCTTTATTACATGCTTATGCTCCGTGCACTTGGGTCTCCGACTCGCTTGATGATGTTTAAATAACGTGTGAATAAATTTTGTGAATACCATGTTGGGTCTTCGACTTACTTGACTTCACAAAGTTCACTGCAAATCCAAAATCTTTTCTAAAAAGACTAAAATATACTCAAATAAATGATCACTTAATTCTTCTTTTTCTCCAGAAAAATTACACATTACTCGAGATCGCTTCAAGGTCTAATGCCTTAAGCGATTCTCTCAGTTTTTCTTAAAATTCAACATTATTTCAAGGTCCAACACCTTAATGACTCTTTGTCATGCAATTAAAATAAAACTTTTTTTTAAAAAAATAGAATCAACCAACACACAAGTTGTTTTCGACCTAAAGAATTAGGTAAGTCTGATTTTCTCATTGCACTTTGAGATACATAAGAGCGAGAACAAACTCTTTATTGACCTAAAAAAAACTATAAGAAAACATAATATATCCTTTTTCAAAAAAAAAATTGCTTTTTTTTTAAATTAAACAAAAACAAACATAATTCATGTTCTCAAGGGAAATTTAATAGTTAAGAAGTCACTTTATTTTTATCACACTCAATTAAAGGCTGTCGTCTTTATGACTAATGTGTGGGGGTGCTAATACCTTTCCCGTGTATAAGTAACTTCTGGATCCTTTTTTTTTTCAAATTGTAGACAATTTTTTTTTGATATGTTCCTTAAATAAACCTTGGTGCTTCGGGCTTCCGGAATACAATGGGATCTCCGTAAAGTGGATAATTATGAATGTTACGAAGAATTTGATTGGGAAGTTCAATGGCAAAAAGAAGGAGATTCGTTAGCTCGTTATTTAGTTCGAATTGGTGAAATGATGGAATCCATAAAATTATTCAACAGGCTTTGGAAGGAATTCCCAGCGGACCATATGAAAATTTAGAAATTCGCTGCTTTGATAGAGAAAAAGAGCCAGAATGGAATGAGTTTGAGTATCGATTTATTAGTAAAAAACCGTTTCCGACTTTTGAATTGTCAAAACAAGAACTTTATGTAAGAATTGAAGCCCCCAAGGGAGAATTGAGAATTTTTCTAATAAGGGATCAAAATAGTTTTTCTTGGAGGTGGAAAATTCGTCCACCAGGTTTTATCAATTTACAAATTCTTCCTCAATTAGTTAAAAGAATGAAATTGGCCGATATTATGACAATACTATGACAACATTCCTAATTTTCCTTTTTTGAAAAATCCTGTTTTATCTATTTTTTTTATCGCCATCTGACCGCCACGTTACGACACTAGCTACTACGTGTCCACATGGTTTTCAATTTCAATTGCCATTTTATCATCACAATGCACGGCATAAAGAAAAAATTGCAGAAAAATGTGCCTAAGGCAGTAAAACCTTTATATTATATATGTTGCGGTGGCAATAGCAGATATCTCATATATAGAGGCAGATATCTCATATATAGAGGCAGCAATTTAAAAACCTTGCACATGCATACGTATATATCAACTCATCGGCTACCGATAAAAATACTAACTCATTCATTTCATTTATTTTTTTTTCAATAGTAAATTTCAATTCATCCTAAACCATTGACGCATTCTATGCGTACCAATATACTGTTTTATTACAAGACACGGTTATTAAACTATTTAAAGTAAAGTAATCGCAGCTAGCTAGTTATGAACTATAACTAACAATTTCCGTATATATATATACTCCTATACCTAAGTATAATAAAGAGCTAGAAGTGATATTACAAGAAAAATGTGATATGCTTGCTTCCTGTTATCCTTCTACTCCTTGAGCTAGCGTAGGGGAAGACATACTAATTAATGATGATCAAGGTTTTTTTTCTTAGAAAAAAACCATCTCGGTCACGGTTTAATTTCCATGCCTTCTTTGATATTGCCAGAGATTGCAAATAAAACGTTATCATAATTACTGTGGTCTCAGACATTCTAAAAACCTTCACGTTGTGGCCGAAAACCTTGATGATGACTATTAATCCTACTGAAAATAGCTACCTTGAAGCTTCTTCTCGACCCAGGAAGGCGACAGAACCGGGCTCATGTCGTAGTCCCTAATCTTGACCCTAGTGGCGGCTTCACACTGGTCACTATAGTCCATGCACATCTTTTCATCGGGCAAAACCTTAATCCTCCACACCTTAAATGTCTGGTCCAAACTAGCACTATACACCAAGAACCCCATCACAACCTTTTCCATCTCGAGGCACGCAGCCAAGCACTTCACTGGCCCTCTGTGTCCATCCAAAACCGTCAAACACTTGTGGTAGCAACTCCCTTCCTCTCTCCTCCAAACCCTAATTGTCGTGTCCTCTGATCCACTGAATATCATGTTCCCAACCGTTGCTAGACAAAGGACCGCAAAACGGTGACCCTGCAAGAACCCTCCGTGGTTGAACCTATAACACAACCTTTCCTTCTCCCAAAAATTTATCATCCCATCTGAGGAACCTGAATAGAGGAAACAGTGGTTGAACGAGCAACTCAATGCAAGGGCATTAACCGGTGAAGGTTGGAACTTGAGAGTCATGGTAAGAGTGTGAGAGTCTTCAGTGTAAACCCTTCTCCATATCTTCACCGACCCGTCAGAGGAACTGGTGAAAAGACAACCATCGTCTTGGTTCACCAATATGGCGTTGACATTATCCTCGTGTGCCACGAACGAGTCAACGCATTTTCGATCTGAAACACGCCATGCCTTCACTGTTCTGTCGTGGGAGCCAGTGTACAAGAGACCAAGGTTGTTAAAATCGAGATTTTACCTAGGATCGGGAAGGGGGATGAAAGATCGTAAATCGAGGATCGTAAAATCGGATCGAGATCCTACTATGAAACTGCAGAAAGAAAAAAATGGGTATGGAAAGACTGTAAATAGCAATTACCTAAATTAAAACTCAAAAGCCCATTTCAAAAATATAATATGAAACTGCAA
>PYAF01004127.1:2186913-2232245 GCA_007407185.1 Glycine tomentella | reverse complement strand
CGAACCATTAGAACCTTTCGATTTCGCGTTTCAGATTTGGTCTCGTACGATATTTTTTTTAAAAAAAAAATATGACATTCTAAGTCGGTTGTTTTAAATAACCGACTTAGAATCTTTTTTTTTTTTTGGTATATGACTTTCAAAGTCGGTTATTTAAAAAACCGACTTTGAAAGTCCATACACCGGTTTTTTTTTTTTTGAAATTTGACATTCAAAGTCGGTTATTTAAAAAAATCGACTTTGTATGTATAAGATTCTAAGTCGGTTTATTTAAATAACCGACTTAGAAAAGACTATTTTTTTAAAAAAATAAAAAATTAAAAAAAAAATTTCAAAGTCGGTTTTTATAAAACCGACGTTGTTTTCTAACATTTTTAACGTCGTTGGAGACAAGGTCAGTTCGAAAACCGACTTTATATGGGTCAAATAACCGACCTTAAATATCTTAATTGTAGTAGTGGCATCATATGTTGATCTAGATGATTGCTTAAATTGTAAAGCTCATTCAACTGATTACAATTATTTTAGAAGTTATATTGTAGTTTACCGGACAATTTAAAGCAATTATTTTAACGCAAGTAGTTTGGCCCTCAAGTTGCTCTCCATCAGCATCGACGTAGTAGGAGCACACACAATGTGATCGTGCATATATTTTACTGCAGTTTGTACTACAATGATATAATCCACTTGCTTACCATATGGAGAATCTTATTATAGATGTTAAAATAGCAAAAAAAATACAAATGTTTTCGGAGTAAAAAAATAATCAAACGTACAAATAATTATGGTTTAAACAGTATAAAATAGCCAGTATACAAAAATCAAACGTATAAAATAGCAATAAATATGGTTTTTATCATGTCTTGATATTGGTATATATCAAAGTGATGTTAGATAACTTTTTTAAATAATTAAATCCACAAAAGCAGTTCCCCTTACAATTAATACGGCATGGGATGCATTCATTTACTTGATTTATTATTTTTTATATATAATTGATTTTAGATTGAAATAAATTCTGTTTAGCATTATAATCAATCATTTTGTTTATATGGCATGGGATATTGGGATGTATAATTTGAAAAGCTTTTCTCCCTCAAAAGAAAAAGTTGAAAAGCTTTAACGACTATGATAATCCTACCTAATAAAATAATTGAATGTTTAATACGATATTATGATTTTTTTTATATAAATGAAAGAGAGAGTAAATTATACATATTTTTTATGATGTTTAAGAAAATTACATATATTTTTATTTTTTTTGTAAAACCTGAGCATATCTTTCCTGCAATGTAGGTAAATTACACATAACTCCTTTTTATTTTTAAGACTTATA
The DNA here is from genome assembly GCA_007407185.1 of Glycine tomentella. Classification (NCBI taxonomy): domain Eukaryota; kingdom Viridiplantae; phylum Streptophyta; class Magnoliopsida; order Fabales; family Fabaceae; genus Glycine; species Glycine tomentella. The sequence continues at coordinate 2,230,909 of PYAF01004127.1, read as the reverse complement.
CAAACCTTTTAAATGTCGTCTAAAAGTTTGACAATAACAAGTCATATACATTTGACAATTTTGATAAAAAAAAATGGTTAAAATATATTTTTTGTTTTTGTAAATATGAAAATGTTCAGAATTCGTCATTGCAAAAAAATTATCCATTTTTCGTACTCCCAAAATTTAAATGTTACATTTTGGCTCATAATTAAGTTAAGGTACATTCAAACCTATGTGTATTTTGTTGTAAAAATTTTCAGGTTTTTTAACTTTTTTACATCGCTTATATGTATAACATGTTAGAAATTTTCCTTTACGTGGGCAATATTAATTAATAAATTTTGTATTTTAAATTAGTTGGGTTAATGGATATTCCAATTTTAATATGTTGACTGACTCATTGTGATCATGTTGAGTTGGACTTATAGCATGTACTGGTATTGGGCCTAGTTGGGCAGCAGTGTAGGCATTAGTGTCTAACTGGACTTCTATGATGGATGGACCCATCAGACACACTGTTGATTAGGTTTTTGTTAGGTCCCCTCTCTAGCCTATATATACTGGGGTTTAAGTCCCAAGAGCCATAATACTTCAATCGCTGAATGCTGCCAATTTCTGAATAGGCAAATAGAGAAGAAGATTCTAGCATCTTGTTCCCTCATCTTCTCCAGCTTTTCTTCGATTCAGTAATGGCCCAACAAGGTACACACAATCACAACTCTGATTTATTGTTATTTGGTGTTTTATTATCATATACATGATCCGTCATTTTAGATTTATCATAATCGTTATAGAAAAGTTGAAAAACCTATCACTTTCTGCAATAGCGTACACATAAGTTTGAATATACTCGAACCTAGCTTCAGGCATATAACCAATGTAGAAAAGCTAAAAACTTAACATTTTTTACAATAATATACACGTAGATTTGGATGTACCCAAACCTAGCTCCAGACAAAAAAGTAATAAATTTAAATTTGACGAGTTCAAAAAATATATAATTTTTTTTGCAGTGACAGATTCCAAACATTTTCATATTTACGAGAATGAAAAATATTTTCATATTTTTTAATCAAAATTGTCATCACACATTACAAATGCTTAAACAATGTTTAGGGAATAGGGGATTTGTATAGATTTTAAAAACAAAAGAAAGACATGTGTAATTTTCTTAAATTTTAAGGGAAACATATATAATTTTCTTAAAATTTGGAGGAGACAAATGTATGCTTTTCAAAAGAAAAAGAGACATATATAATTTTCTTAACATTAAGAGAAACATGTGTAATTTACTCTAGTAAAAAACTCAAAAGAAAAAAGAAAAAAAATCACGAGAAAACACAATGGATTATGCATATGTCTAACCAACATTATACAAAATAGTGGGAACAAACTCAAACTCTAATTCACCTCTCTACGAACCTTCTTACAAGGCACAAGCCTCTTGAAGGATATAATATTTTGCACCAAAGGAAAGCATGAATGAGACTCTATACAACCACTAGAAACAAGTTGAATGGCAATGCTAGCCATTCAGAATCTGATTACACAATAATCTAATCTTTCTTCTTGTGATATAGGTGTTTTGGATGTTAATCCGAGGACAGATTCTTTTCAAGAAGGAGGGGATGATAGAGGACTATCTAAGGATTATGATGATGGAGGTCTATTCCAAGCCAAAGGTCTAGAAAGAGAGCTTGAAGCACTTCCTTTGGTGAGCTTTGAAGGACCCATGACAAGAGCTAGAACTTCATCCCTTCAAGATCACATCAAAAGTCTTGTTTGTTGTAATAAGCAAGTGCTATCTGTTTTAATCGATTACAATATTTCTGTAATCGATTACACAAGCAAGTGTTGTCTGTTTTAATCGATTACAACGTTTCTGTAATTAATTACACAAGCAAGTCCTGTCTGTTTTAATCGATTACAACGTTTATGTAATCAATTGCACAACTCTAGAACGCTCTATTTTAATCGATTACGGGTCGTATTAATCGATTACTTTCGGTTAAAATAGTAGTGCTTCTATATATTTTTGTTATTTTTGTAATGGGCTTTGATATTTCTGCAAATAGGCCTAAACTTATGTGTTTAGGTGTTTATTAGAGTCCTAACCATATAAATACTCAGACTTTGCTATTTTTGGTTAACTTTGATTAATAAAAATTAAGCATTTACTTGAATTGAGAGCTTAGTCTCTTGTTGGTTCTTGATTGAAACCAAACCAATTCTTATCAAGGAGGTTTTCCTTTGTGACGAATCCTTCTCTGACTTATCATTTCGTTTGTGGATCGTAGCGTCATTCCTAATCATTCCTTAATCTTCTCCATTTTTCTATTTGAGTTTTGAACCACAATTCATGGAGTCTTGAAGTTTGCAATCCGGAAACGATCAAAACCAATCATTCATGTCTTGGTAGTCATCACGTTGCCAAGCAATAAAAATACCAAGGTAAATTGCCCAAACTCAGCATCACAATTCCATATATCTTCAGCATAACCAAACAAAATGTTGCCACAAGAATCTCAGAGAACCCCACCAGCAGCAGTTTGACCAGAAATCATGCACCTGGATCCATCTAAGTTCTGCTTTCTGTGATTCTAAAAATAAATAAATAAAAGGGTAACTGAGTTTTTTTTTCTTATCATGTACAACCTTTTTGTTTCTTTTTAGAATGTATTCTATTTTAATTTTATATAAAAAGTTAAAGTTTTGTTTTTAGAATATTTCACTAAATGACTTAATATTAACTTTCCGAAGGATTAATGCAATATTAACTTTGCATGAATCAATTAACCTGAATTGTTCAACTTAATCAATGATCTTAATTCAAGTTTTAATTATGTAATTGCTTAAATATTTGAAGAGAGATGTTTGTCATCTATTATGGTTCATAATTAAGACCCTTGGGAAGGTTCAGTAATACAAGCCACTCAGACCCAAAAAAGAATCACTTATGCTTTTGGAAACATAACACAAAGAGAAATTCTTAGGTGCACCTGGAGCAAGACATTTTTCTTGCTCTGATCCATTCATTATTCGCCTTGTCAGTATTGTGGGTCATTATTGTTTCCTACATTAATGACAATTTTGAATTTTCTAGGTAGATTAATAACAATTTTTATTTTTTCTAGGTAGATTGCTGACATAGCGAATAATGAATGGATCAGAACAAGAAAATATCTTACTCCAGATGCACCTAAGAATTTCTCTAACAGAAATCAATCTGTACATATCAGTCTTTCAAGAATAACTTCGTTAACACTTCAGTGCCAAATATACATTTACTAGAGGGGAGCAATGTGACCAATATAAGTTTTGAGGCGTTTGTTGGTGATACACTCTGTAGTGCTACTGTGTCTCAAGTGAAATTGGCATGAAGGTTCCGTGAAATCCATATATATATATATATATACCAAAATGCCTTGAAAGCACGGTATATCGTGTACACATCTAACTAAATATTATGTATCGAAATGGTTGTTATAAAGTTGGATAGTGGAGGTCTGTTGGGAATTTATTTTTCTTTACCTAACGGGGGTTTACATTTTAATAATAATAATTATGTTTGATCTAATTAAGTGAATATGTTAGATTATCAAAGAAAGTGACACGAACTCAGAGAATATGATATTATTATTGGTCCACCTTACTCTACTAGGAACTTTAGTGGAGTCGATAAAGTTTTCTAAAAAAAACTGGTTATGATGTCTAATGTATCTCCTCAAAATTGTTTATCTTTTAACATTTCAAAAGTTATAAAGGTCCTAGTGAGCAATTAAGAAGTTTAGTTTGGAAAAATTATAAGAACAACTATTTTTGTTTATATTTGTGATTTTAATAAGTCTTTCACATCAATTAACTAATCAATAATTATGAACCTAGGTGTTTATTATAATTCTTAATAATCTGGCATGTTATAGAACTTAGGATTTTGGGAAGTTTTGGTGTATTATTCTAAGATATATCTATAGAATTTTAACTTCCATAGAAAATAAAGATAATATATGTATGATATAAACTTAATATAATTTAGTTTATTACAGAAAATTTTGTACACTAAATATAATCACAACTCCTCGTTATAAAATTGCAATGGTTTAAGCTTTAAAGAGTCTAGAATCTATTAGGTTTAGAAAAGGACAAGAAAAAATTGTTCATACAGAGTCTAGGCCCATCTTTTGTCCAATTGTGGCATGGTATCAAGAAGCAACACACAAATCTATTTACACTGGTACGTGAGATTCTGTTTTTAGACGTATTTAGAGCTTTCAATCCATTGGAATATTACACCTTTATAAACAACTTTCCTTACTAAATAAATAAAAACTTATTTATAAGAATAGTTATTGTAAAGGCATTCAACTCAACGCTCCAATCAATTGAACTAATACACCAATTATATTAAAAAATAATTAATATTACTACGTATAATACTAAACTTTTTAATGTATATTTAATACACATATAAGTTTACATAATAAGTTTTATAAAAATTAATTTTCATCTAATAAATAAATTTTACATATAAAAATCATAAATTTAAATAAAAATTTATGAGTTTAATAAAAATTATTAGACCTGTAAATACATATATAAATTTTTATTAAATCTGTAAATTTTTCTTAAACCTATGATTTTTATTAAAATTATGATTTTATATATAAAAAATATATTAATTTTAGTTTAAAAATACATTAATTATTAGTTTAAATTTAATTGTAACAAAATTTATTATGTAAACTTATATGTGTATTAAATATACATTAAAAATTTAAATATTATATGTAGTGACATTAATTATTTTTTTAATATAATTAGTCTATTAGTTCAATTGGTTGAAGCGTTACATTAATAATACGAAGGTCACATATTCAAGACATGCATGTATCATTATTTTAGTTCGTAAAGTACATTTTAACTTATGGAGTTACGAACACGCATTGGCCAATTCATAAGCCCGATTTTTAAACTTTTAATAAAGGGTAATATCGGTATTACATTATAATTATTGGGTGTATAAGAAAACAGAATGGTGTACTATTGTAAATTGGACAATGCAATGCAACCGGGCTTCTTCTTCTTCTTTTCTTTTTACCTAAACCAGGCCACTTGCTTCGGACTCCAACACCTCGTATATTGCTATTTGCATTATCATATTTGCATTGTGTATTTCTTTTACACCCAATTGCCAATATGATTTTACTGTACAATTTTTCATAATCTAAAATAACATTTGTTGTGTTATTTAATTCCACCTTCACTATACAATGGAATTGTACTTCCATTATGTTATTTTTCAACACAAAAAAAATAATGCAATAAAATGATATTTCTGTTGTGATGATTTTTAAAAAAATATAATAAAAGTATGATTTTGTTGTGATTTTAGACTTAGAATATAACAAAATTATATTTTCCTTATGTATAAAAATATGAAGGGAAAAATGGAAAGGGTGATGAGAAGAATGAAAAAAAAGGAAGGGTAAGAAATGAGAAAAATGTACAGAGGATATTTTTCATTTATACTCACTAATTTTCAAAAAGTTTAGTAAGAAAATCACCTCCTAATACCTCCCTTCTTGGACCCACTCCATTCGCCGCTCTGTCCAGGCCTAAGCAGAACCCTTTCCCTCCAAACGCACCTGACTCTATCACCCTCAGGAAACTCTCCCTGATTCCACACTCAACCCTTTCTTTCTTTTTGGTGTTCTTTGATTTGGTACTAAAGGTGCTGAAATTTACGCTGATACAGACCACCATCCTGTCACCGACCATCTCCTCCAACTGTCAGTGCAATGCAACCCACGATAATTTAACTACTATTTCGATTTGAGATAAAAAGTCTTATTACCATAGAAATATTATATTACTCATATTAGATAATTTAATATGATAAATAATTAATGTTTTTAGGAAAGTTCTGTCAAAACTAAATATGAAAATCTTTCATCTTAAAAAAAACATATATAGTATTCCAAAAATACGCATGATCAATCCAACAAGTCTGAGTATTTTTAAAAATTTTGATTTTCTAGATTATAATTTTTACTTCGTGCCAAATGTCTTCTAAAGTAATTATTATAAAAATTATAAATTTTACTATAATTTATAATTAAATAAGAATACTAAAAAGGATAAAATATAAGATTAATCTTTAACTTATTTTGTAATTTTAAATTGAGTAATTTTGAATTGATTCTCTAATTATTTTAAAATTCTAATAAAAACTTAGTAAAAGCACAAAATATGTACACACAATATGCGGACAGGAACTTCTGATGTAAATAAAACGTCACACCGTGGAGGGACAAGAACTTCTCATGTAAAACATGATGATAGGTTAATCAATGAAAGAGGATTTAAGAATTAGGACCTACCGCTTTTAAACTGACCATAATACTCATTACTCAGAAATTTTCAATTAAAATAAAAAATATTTATAAATAATCATAAATAATATTTTATCAATTAAGTTAGCTTTTAAAATTAAAGACACGTTATTAATATTTTTTTATTATTAAAATAGCAATTTTCAAATATTTTACATTTACACTTATATTTCAATAATATTTCTAACTACTTGTGTTAGTTGTGTAATAGATAAATTATTAGATAATTAATTTTAAAAACATGAAAAGTCCAATTCCTCATCATAATAGTTAGAGAATGAGATCAATTAAATCGCATAATGAAAGACCCAATTCTTCATCATAATATTTTTAGCGCTAAATTATATTCGCATTTTATGTGATTTTTTTTAATTGTATCTTATATTTCACTTAAAAACCACTCTTACCTCCAAAAATTGATGGGGCTGAAAAAGGTGCCTCCGTTCTTGTCCTTGATGGGGATTGATTTTTTCCATCCCAGTCCCTTTTTTGAACACTTAAAAATTGTTGTTAGAAATTTAATTTTAAACAACAGTCATAACATAAAATTTGACGTCACTAAGTCTCAAATGTATGTAATTATAATAAAATTTTAACATTAGATGTTCATTGCTGGAAAATAAAATTAAAAACATGAGTATGGTGCGTGACAGCGGTGTGTGACATCGATGTGTGACGGCGGTGTGTGATGACGGTGCACAACGACGGTGTGTGAGTGAGTGGTGGGAGAGAGAAGCTACGAGAACGTCTGAAGGACAACTAAGAAGAGAATGAGGGACTTAAGGGTTAGATTTCCAGATTTTCTATTTTCCTTCTTATATATATAAGGATATTTTTGTAATTTAGTAAGGCGGGGACAGGGCGGATATTATCAATATCAAACCCACCCCCACCCCCGATTTTATAATACGGGGAAAAATCAAACCTAAACCAAAACCGATCAACTAGATTTTTTTCCGTTGACATTGAGACGGATTCGGATGGGTATTCACGAATGCGAGTGAAGTTGTCATGCCTAGATGTTGGTGGCGTTCAGCATATTAAAGGGAGCACACTTCATCCACTTTCACTTCAACCTTTCTGTCGCAACTTCCCAACAACACAGTTTTCTGTTTTGCTTTGTCACTCCAACTTCCAAAGTAGAAAACAGGAGCTTCCAACATCTTCCTGATTCCAAGTACAATATTTGACTGCAATTTTTTCTTATGGTCAACAACTTCAACATGAAAAATAGAAGAGCTAGAGTAATTTATTGTTAAAAAAAGTACTTTTAACCCTATCTAGAAAAACTTTGTCCTTTTCTTATGAACATAAATGTCCAGTAATGATGCTGGTAATTTAATGTTGGATCAGATTTATACACAATATAAATAGAAATGAGAAAGTAAAGTGTGTACCTTTTCTTATGAAGATATTTATTATTTATACTGTACTTACCTCTTGATCAATTACAGACTTTTTCTCGATAATCATGACTGAGATATCTAACCATTCGGTATCACAATCTTTAAAGTTATCAAAATCCATAATTTATCTTTATGTTAAGATCAACAATTCACTACTCCTCAATGATCTTATCCCTAAACTCATTTAAAGAATTTGTAACAAATTTCAACAAGTGAAAATAAATATATTTGATACTTCTTGTTTTGTGTGAGGTTGATATGAAATTTTCTACAGGAGGGGAGAAATATTAAAAAATATTTTTGGAATCTAGTTTTACAAATGACACTTGAAACCTACAAGTTAATTAAAATTTGACGTAATTTCCAGGAAAATTTTCATCTCATCTCGTCTTCGTAACTCACTTTACCAGGAGCAACCTAAGGAGGAGTTGAATGCTGTTTTTTTGTTGGTAAAGTTATCAGTTTGCGTTCTCAATTTTCATGTTTTCTTCTCGGTTATTTGTTTTTCTTTATCATTTTTATACCTTCAGTTAAAAAAAATAAAAATGAGAGGTGGGTTTTGAGGTCACCGACTTTGCTCTGGTTCTGAACTTTTGAACTCTGAAGTTGCTCTGAGGCTGTTAATTTGTGTGCTACCCTTTTATTTTATTTCCTTTCTCAGTATTTTTTTAGTTTAGAGCCATTTGCTTCTATGAACTTCAACTTCAATTATTTCCCAGAAATCATCTCACTTGTGAGTAAATATGTAGAAGGAAGATCTGTTTCGTAATTGGGAGTAGAAGTGAATTCGTATGTGGAATTCTGCATCATGCTTTTATTATATTGATATGTTCGAACTTCGAACTTGAGAAAAGAGTCTGGATTACTTTACCTTCTTGCTATTGCCAACTTTATGACGCCGTACATTTCAATTGGGTGCATTTGACTGGTGAAACAGTGTTGGTGAGTGATTATGCAACAAAGAAGATACTAACGAATCTCTTTCACGATACTATAGAGTTTCTTTAATTTGGTTTACACACTCAAATCCAGGCCATTGACCACGGTATTTTACAGAATAATTTCTTTAATTCTCTATATACATTTGGGAAGAAAGGGAGTGATTTAAGTGCAGAAACTACGCACTTTCTTCTGTAAATCTACAAAGAAAGTGGATCTTTTATAAACAAACTGGTACATTTTGGTAAGGAGATACAACCCTTAATGAGCACTTTCTTTTCATGTAAAAATACAACCTTTCAGCTGGAAAGAAAGAAATTGTTTTGGCTTATTGCCATTTGTTGCAATGATTTTAGCATTCCAGTATCTGGAACTTCCTTATAGTAGCGTTCAACCCATTGTATTTTCAGCCAACAACACACCAACATCAGATGGCATTAGATTGCAAACAGCAGATCTATCATCCGAGTCTGAAATGGTTAAGAATATGACGTTTTTGAATGAAGCAAATTCTACTGGTGAAAATGCCCTTGAGATTGTTAATGAAACTAGGACTTCTGAGGAAAAGGACACTGTTTCAAACACTGGTTTAACCTCGGAATCGGGAAGGGAATCAAGCAGATCTTTAGGATTTGATGAAAGAAATGAAAGTTCCACTGTGAAAAGTATTGAGATAGCAAATAATGGTTCTGCAACAGAGCAGACAGGAAATCTTGGACTGAGCATTTACAACAATACTATTTCTCATTCCCCTTCTCATGCAATAGCTCCACCTCTAAGTCAAACAGAAGTGAGCCCAAATATTACGTCTCCAATGTTATCAAATGATTATGATGAAACTGATTTCGTGGAGGAAGAGAGGTTCAGACCATCAAAAGATGAATTCAATATAGTAGGCAATAATTCTTTTATCAACAGAGTGCCTAAGGAGACTGAAGGTTCTCAAATACCACTTCCAGAAGTAACAACAATTTCTGGAATGAATGAGTTATTGCTTCAGAACCATGCCTCATATCGTTCTGTGGTAAATGATTAATGCCATTTTTCTTCATTTCATGACTATGGTATGTTTTTTAGTTCTGTCCTAATGTTGGTAACTTGTTTCCAGAGGCCGAGGTGGTCTTCGGCTGTTGATCAAGAGCTATTGCAGGCCAGATCGGAGATTGAAAATGCACCAATTGTAAATAATGTTGAAAATCTTTACGCACCCCTTTTTAGAAACATTTCCAGGTTCAAGAGGTATCATTTGATTATTGTGGTTTTGTATTTTGTTTTGAAAAATGTTTCAGAAGCATCTCCAGGAATGATAGTATGGACCGAAATTTTTATGGACAGTAAGGGTGATCATTCTGATAAGTGATAACATGTAACCTCAATTTTTGGTCTTCCGTTTCCATTACATAAATGTCTGTCTTGATCAGCTTATTGATCACACAGAATTCAGAATAATTCATTAAAGTTGCTGGATTTAATGTTGAAAACTCTGCTAGGTATTCAGGGAAACAGAATTAAACCAAAAAACATATCGGATATGTGCATTTGTCTAAATGTGTAGAAAGCAACAATGATATATGAAGCAAGATTCTTATAGATACTGCTAAATGTTCTTTTAACCTTTGTACTAATTATCCCGTTACTGTCCAATTGTCAGGAGCTATGAATCAATGGAAAGAACTCTTAAAAGTGTATGTGTTTAGGGAAGGAGACAAGCCCATAATGCATTCACCATATCTTTTGGAAATTTATGTTAGATCTATTAGTTAATTTAGAATTGGAATATATCCAATTGTACAAGGGTCATTTGCTGTTTTTGTCTTGGAGAAGGATATTCCAAATCTTAAAGAGTATACTCCTTTCCATTCCGCAAAAGAAGTATCTTCAAATGCAGATGATGGTGAGAAAGGTGCAGCAGCATTTCCTTTGGCACAAGAGCCGTGTCAAGTATGATATGTTCCACATGATACTTCATTCTATTTGGTGCCACAGAGACTTCACAGAAACAGCTGCATAGATCATTTTGGGGACGTGGTCAAAGTAGATTGAAAGAAGCTTTCCTTTAGGAAGAAAAAAACATTCTTTGGGGGACATAGAATTAGGACGGGGTTGATAATTTATCAGGTCATTTTTATGTGTATTTTTTGTTTTTTTGGAGTTTTTGTTGTAACATAAATTAAATTTGTATATATTTTTTCTCAAGTTGTCTTCAAGTATTCATAGTCGTCCTTCAAACTTTGTTTGATGTTTGAATAATTTGTACATCAGGTTTGAGTTTAACCCTTGTTATCTACATTAAAAAAAAAAAAATGGTCCTCTTAGTCTCGTACCAATCTTTTGCTCCTACAAGTTTCAGTATGAATTTAGCAAAGGCATTCTGTTTCGGGGTAACACATCGTTTAGGGGTTAAGTACTACAAAATTATATATATTTCTTACCCTATCAATTATGGAAGTACGACTTCTTCTTCTTCTTCTTCTTTTTTTCCTTTTTGACATAGGAAATACTCTTCTTAAATTTACTTAATAAAAAATAGAAGATCAAAATGTATCTCGTACCTTCTTGTAAAATAAAAATGTATCTTGTATCTTAGGATCTTTGTTCATAAAAGCATGATAAAATAACGTCAATGGCCCATTTCAGATTTGTTAAATTTGTGAATAAAAGTGTATGGTGGGTTTGATGTGCATGGAAGGATAGTACAACACATAACATAACACAAACATGTAAATAGTCATAGACTCAGTACAGGTTTTTGCTCTGTTTAATTTTTGTATTTCCAATGCCATATAACTTTTCTAGATGATACTAAGTAATCAATCAAGGTTGTGTATTCGGATGAATATTAGTAAAATTAATTTTGAATGAAATTGATTTTATGATATTTAATTAAAATTAATTTGAAAGTGGTGTGATTTATGTTTGAATATTTATTATATTATAGAATCAAGATAAGAGTAAATTTTAATAAAGAAAAAATATTCATTTAAAACATTGAAGCTTTCTGTTATTAAATCGGTCTGGATCGAAATCTGGTGACTTAATCGAACCGGTTTTGCTTTGAAACTAGTTACGTAATTGATCTTGGTTGATCCAGTCAAATTTGATCAGATCGATCACTAGATCCCGATTAGAGTGATCTGATTTAACTGATTTTTACAAAAAAATAAAAAAAATTAACAATTTTTTAAAAAAAATTGATTTTCTTTTTTATTTTAAATTTTAGAATATTAATAAATTTTTCGTACTCAAATAATATTAATTATATATTTATATGTAATAGATAAGTATATAATTTTAAATTTTTAATACTAACTTATCACTTATCAGTTGTACCAATGACCCTTAATAACCAAATCGAATTTTTCGTGTAAGTGTCATTCAAGATTTGCCGTCTATGTAAAGGACAAAATGAGAATTGCAAAAATATAAGGACAAAAATGATATTTTAGTTTTTTCTCCCTACCAAATCGAAGTTACCGGTAATTTCACTTCCCAGGTGAAATTTTGACCTTTAGTGTCTCGGACTTATTCTCGTACTGGTTCCTTAATTTACTCGAGTCTTCGATTCCTGTTTCTTCTTCCTTTCTCTCCTGTGATCTGTTAGATCCTTTCCCTGTTCGTATTATACATACAAAAGGGACAGTCACAGACACAAATCCCATTACCTACGCATGCCCTTTGTCGGTCCGTTAGTTCAACGATTCCGTTACACATTACTCCTATGTTTATCTAACCAAATGAATCTCATTGTGCTTCCTCATCATAAGATTCTCTCTTCACCTCCCCATTGAAAACCCTCGCCAAAGTTATTGACTTTTCTGGGTAACCGCAATGGGTTTGCTTCAATTTCTTCTTCTGATCTCTCTAGGGGTGAGGAGTTAGCCAGTTTTTTATTCTTTTTCTGAGATTCCCACATGGATCGGGGGTTTAGATTTCTGTGTCAGGCAGAAACTACGAGATTAGTTTCATTTGTAGGAATAACAGTGGCTATAGTTTTCATGGTTCAGTATTCTGAACTTCCTAGTAGTAAATTCTTATCTTCTGTTACTACCAAGTTTACTAGTTTCACAATGGATACATCATCTTCGGTTAATTCTAAAGTGGAGGGTAATAATTTGCACCTAAATGGTTCAAATTCAAACTCTACTCATGCATTGGAAGAGACAGCAATTAGTCCTCAGGTACCTCTCTTTCACAATGGCAGTGATGCAATTACTTCCCCTGCACCAGATACATCTAAAGGTCTTGATAGTGTTGTCAATTTCACAACCAGAAATGATGGTTCCCCAGTGAATAGTGTTCAGGGAAGAGAAATTAATTTGACATCACAAGGGGCTTCATCACCACAACCTATGGTGCCATTGCCCAACAGAACATCCTTAGATTCAGAAACGGATTCGAGAAGTCCTGTGGTATCTGTTACTTCAGCTGCAACTTCAGTGAAATCGAATACTGATCCAGTTTATAAGGATGGAAATTCAGGTTCTTTGCCAGGTAGTAGTAACTTGACATCCAATAATGCCAAGCCTGTGACTGCGAAGAATTCCAAAAAGAGGCCATCTAAAGTAGTTTCAATATCTGAGATGAACTTGCTGTTGCAGCGTAATCATGCTTCTTCCAAACTAGTGGTATGTTTTGAATGATGAGATATGATTGAATTATGTCATTAGATGAGCTTTTCTAACTTATCCTGTTGATGTTTGTAGAAACCAGCAAGGGCTTCAGCTGTTGATCTGGAAATATTGCATGCCAAATCAGAGATTTTAAATGCACCCATCATTATGAATGATCCAAGACTTTACCCTCCTTTATACAGGAATGTCTCCATGTTCAGAAGGTATGATAAGCAATTATCATTTTCGATGCACGGATTCTACTCTTGAGCCAAACCACTGCAATTTGGTTGAATGGACAAATTTCTGATTGAACTATATTATTATTCATCTTCCAACTTACCAACTAACTACTTCTGAAGAGTGAACTGAATCTAATAGTTTGATCAGATTTAAAAAACAGCTATATAGATCCTAATAAAAGACTGGCATTTAAAATAGGTTGACCTGCTGGCATTTGGTGTAAATGCATGATTTGGTTTAACTGCACCATTTCCTATGGTTTTTCACTTGTATATATCTGATTTGATAGTTAAACATTTGAAGTTTGCATGCTCTTGCTAACATATGGTTTCACTGAAATAAGTCATTCATTGCTAAGCTAGGTGTTTTTCCATGTCATATTCAATAAAATAAATTTACAGGATATATACGAAGATATATGATTAGGTTATCATGTTATTATGCGGAAAAAAAATCAAGAACCAAACTTAGAAAGGAGGATTCTGCTTACATATTGATCAATTCACTATGTATGTGTTCTCTGCCTCCTGTGAGTTGAGTATCCTGCTGTGCACGTCCTTCCTAATAGAAGTTCAACGAACAATGTCTGCATTCTGCAGGAGTTATGAACTAATGGAAAATATGCTCAAAGTTTACATCTACCAGGATGGGGATAGACCAATCTTTCATGAGCCCTTACTGGATGGAATATATGCATCTGAAGGATGGTTCATGAAATTAATGGAGGCAAACAAACAGTTTGTCACTGGAGACCCTGGGAAGGCTCACTTGTTTTACATACCTTTCAGTTCAAGATTGTTGCAGCAAACTCTCTATGTACGTAATTCACACAGACGTTCCAACTTAATTGAGTACATGAAAAATTATGTGGACATGATTGCTGGAAAGTATCCTTTCTGGAATAGAACTTCTGGAGCAGATCACTTTGTTGTTGCGTGCCATGATTGGGTATGATTCTTTATGTTTATGCAAATTATGATTAATGCATTTTCTGCCTTTCTTCCCCTTTCCTCTGAACTACAATTTGCTTCATGCAATTTATGATAAAGAATATGATGTTTGCCTGTGTTCCCTGCTCCTCTTTCTTAAATTTCAATCTGTAACATAGTCTAACATTCAGGGAAATTCTCCCTCACTGTAACCAGTAAAATAGTTGCATTATTAGGATTTGACAAATAGCAATTGCTGCAGTTCATATTATTAGTTATGGACTATAGATATAGTATGTCCCACATGGCATGCCTACTCCATTATGATTGAATCATTAATTTCTATTGAAGCAGTATCACCAGTAATTGGGTGGAAGAGTAATTAACAAGCACCATTTCTCAGGCTCCTGCAGAAACAAGAGGGCGCATGCTTAGTTGCATCAGAGCCCTCTGCAATGCTGACATAGAAGTAGGATTCAAGATAGGCAAGGATGTTTCTCTTCCAGAAACATACATAAGGTCAAGTGAGAATCCAGTAAAAAATATAGGGGGTGATCCTCCTTCTAAGAGGCCTATCCTGGCTTTTTTCGCAGGAGGTTTACACGGTTATGTTCGTCCTATTCTGTTGAAGCACTGGGAGAACAAAGAACCTGACATGAAGATATCTGGTCCCTTGCCACATGTCAGGGGTAATGTAAACTACATCCAGCTCATGAAGAGCAGCAAATTCTGCATCTGTGCGCGAGGTCATGAAGTTAATAGCCCGCGTGTGGTAGAGGCAATATTCCACGAGTGCATTCCAGTTATCATATCTGACAATTTTATTCCTCCTTTCTTTGAGATTCTGAACTGGGAATCTTTTGCTGTGTTTGTCACGGAGGAAGAAATCCCTAATTTGAGGAACATACTGCTGTCAATCTCTGAAGAAAGATACTTAGAGATGCATAAGAGGGCGAAAAAGGTGCGAGAGCATTTTCTCTGGCATGCTGAACCTGTAAAGTATGATTTGTTTCATATGCTTCTTCATTCAATTTGGTACAATAGACTTTTCCATATAAGCCAGACATGACGATATCAATTTTGGAGACAATTCACTGTGATTGATAACTTGATGATGGATAGATTGTTTGAGTTAACAAATGAAGCAAGAGCAATATGGTTAGAGAAAAAGTTCTTGATTCTAGAGGGTCATATCTATCCCTAGAGAATAATTGATTCATAATAATGTTATTGTTTGATCATCTAGTGAAATCATGAAGATCTGTCTTTAATTATGTGACAGCAGAAAAAGAAAATTAATTATTTTAAAAACAGCAAGGAATTGACACTCCTCGTGGCAAGTAGAAGCAAAAGCAAGTGAGAAAAAAGTAGTTTTGTACGAAATTGTTGTATAATACTATTAAAAATAGTTGACAAAATGCTCCTTTGATAGACATCTTTAGTTACGACACATTTTCTTGGGTTTGTGGTCAAATACTCCTCGTAGACCCTATTCCTCCAATTAATAAGGTTTTTGCTTTTGTGATATTACAAGAAGAAAAACAGAAAGAAATTGGCAGTACAATCACCTTAACTCTTTTACACCATGGATTCACTCAATCTAAAGAGTGAATATTCCATATTCCCAAAAGGGGGTGAGTACACATTTGTAGCTCTTTTAGCAATGTCAATGACATCATCGTCATGAGTTTTTAATCAACAACTGATATTGGACAGAAAATAAGTTCTACAATCACATTTCAAGCTCAGATCCTGGCAGGTTACAGATTATAACATGTAATTATAGGCAGTATATAATTTAGATGAATAAATACTAACCTGAACACAGTCCTAATTTCATAAGAGCAGTTTTGAAGAGTTCTACCTTTAATCCTGAATTGAAAGTCTTTTTGTTTACTTTATAGGAAAATACGTCACCGTGTAGATTTGATTAATGAGATGATAAATTTATAATCCTAACAGCAAGTTCGAGTCTCTCAATAGATTACTTGTGAAGTTACAACGAATAACCTATCAAAGGTTGTCACTCTTGACATTAAACCCATCTAATATTCCATAACTGACATATAATAATAAAATTCTTAAATGTCAGAAAATTAAATAACATTTTAATTATTGACTAATACTAATCTATTATTATAACTAAAATATTTTAACAGCCTATGCCACTGAATACTGAATAGTTATCCATGAATGCAATATTCTGTTTTTTTAAAGTCATTGGAAAGAAAAATTGAATGATGAATAAATGATTAAGGAAATTCTAAATTAACAGGTTAACCCTTACACAATTAGAGAAACCATGTGTTGAGTAGTAAAGGTTCTGATAATGTACTAAGCTACCAATGTTCAATGATGATTGATGGTTGTCTTGGGCTCGGAGTTGGAATGGGAAGAAGAACAAAAAGTTTTTTCATTGGTGATTTTTTATTTTTTTGTTGACATCTTAGCATCAGAATATACAAGCTCAGTGGCTCATTCAGTAATACATCGAGTGACCCTTATCTACGAGTTAGCCACATTCCACACATTTCACCAAAATCTATCTCTAACTCTGTTTTGAAAGAAAATATTCTATCCACTGTTTATTTATTTACAACACTAGTAACAATTATGAATTTATCATTACTATCACATAAAATAAGTAACTACCTATCATTTGTTTAACCTTAAATACACTATTTATTATCTATTAATTAGGGAAGGAGACAATAATATAATATCACATATGAAATACCTCCCTCATTAACATATTAATCTTTTTACATCCATCTTAATTTTTTTTAGACAATGCTCTTATTTTCCTAAAAAATACACAACACTCTTATATTTAATACGTTTTCTCTTTCTCTATGTTTCTGACACATATCTCTTGTATACATACAAAAAAGGTGTGAAAAAAAACATGTTTTTTTATTATTCAAAACATGCATGTCAATGCTTCAAAAAGTTCATACATGCTTAAAACTAAACACTAACAAACAATATACTAATTGAATCAGAGCTGGATAAATTATTCAATCATCAAGTTTAATTCAAGATTTCTTATTTATTTATGCGTAGATGTAACAAAAAAACAAAAACAAAAAACACCAGCGAATAAGGATGTATGATAATCTGGCAGTCTAACCTCTCCTCTTATAACTTACTCCCTCGCTTCTTTATAAGGTACTCTGCTCCTTATCATCTTAGAAAAAAAAAAAAAATATATATATATATATATATATATATATATTCCAAAACTTTAAAATAAATTTCAACTAAACACCAAATTTTAATTAAAATTTTTGTTTAAATTAGATATCTTATTGAAATATTAAATCTCTAAAAATAAGGATAGATATGAATATCTTAAATAATGTAATTGTCAAAGAAAGACTAAAACAAATGCCTATTCAAAAAACTACAATAGCAATATCCACATAAAGATTAGCCCAAGATTACCGTAAAGAATCCAAAATATTATACAATGAAAGTGGGGACAGGGCAAAGATCAGAAAAAATGAAAGGTAGCACCATAACTATACGAACGACTCAGATCAATAAGAATCCAAAATAGAAGTTATACAATGAAAGTGGGAACAGGGCAAAGATCAGAAAAAATGAAAGATAGCACCATAACCATAAGAACGACTCAGATCAATAAGAATCCAAAATAGAAGTTATACAATGAAAGTAGGGACAGGGCAAAGATCAGAAAAAATGAAAGGTAGCACCATAACCATAAAAACGACTCAGATCAATGCCTATATAGAAATTCCAAATCTAATGTGGACGGAACATTTCTTATAAATAATTTGTCAACATATTCACTCCACAGTCAAACCAAATAATATAATACAAATCATAAATAACAAGTAAAAGGGCACGTATCAATAATGGGGACAATGGTGTGAGAAAAACCAAGGAGAAATAGAGCAGTTTTTGAAGAGGCGATTTTCTGGAGTTGGGTTGAATGTAAGGCATTGGGAAGACTATATTGAATCAACATCAACATCAACAGCACCTTGAACTCAAGTTAATTGAGTCGGTAGTAGATGAATCCAATGATAGATAGAAAATAAGACAAAGAAAGAAAAAAGGAGAGGGGAAGAAAAAGTGGAAATAAAACAAAAAAATGGAGACAGAACATTGTTGGATGCATTCCTTCGCTAGCAGGGTTTCGGTCCATCTCAATGGAAGAGTCTTCGGTCAGTAATCTCGTACTCTCGACCTGCTCAAACCACTACGATATCCATGTTTTGGCTCATTCGTATGCTCATCCTATTCATGTCACCAGAACCTGTAATAAACCATCATTTCAAACCATCCTGTTACAGAGAATCTTTGGATATCAGTTCGAAGGGAATAAGCTAAAATAAAAGAGCGGTGAAAGGAGGAGGAAAAAATGAAGAGGAAAAGGAAAAAAAAAAAAGGAACGACTGGAATATAGAAATACTAGTAGGTTTAACCATCCACCCAGCTTACAGCTTTTCTCCACTTAGTCTTAAGACATACCGTCCGTCAATCTATATCTCACTCCATTAGGTCTTGTTTAACTACATTTTCCAAGGATACTAATGAAGGTCACAAAATAGTAAGAACCACCCAAGGATGATTCTCTAGTAAGACCCTACACATCAATATACACATAATCTAGAATCCCCTTGATGGTATGCTTTGCAACTTTAAATCGCACCCTAGTTAGTTTCCCAAGCACATAATACTCACAAAATTCTAACTTGCAACTCTGAACTCCTTTCAAGACTCCTCTCTGTCCTATATTCTAGGTTCCTATAATTTTATGCTGATAATTTTTCACATTGATAACTTTTCCGAAGCAATAAGAATTATTATTATTTTCATAATTTTAAGATTTTTTGCAGTTTTGCCCCGAGGTAATAACTGATGAGTCTAGAATAGGAATGGCTAATTCACTAACTGGTATAGTCCAAGTTGTACAAAAATATACTTCCATCTACTTTGCAATCTAGAGTTTACACACATGATACGCCTTACTTGAAGACATAGCCTTAAAATGTAAGAATTCCAAAATATAAGGGCATCCTCTTTCTTAGACCTATTTTCTTCACTAAATTTTTAATATGTTTTTAACTTTCCACTTGGCAAAAAAATACTAAAAACATGAGAAAATATTATAAAAAAGTGAGTCTAAGTTTTCTTTTAAACGAAAGCAATTATCTCTAAAATCATATAAATGAGATAAATTTATGAATCTTTTTTTTGGTGGAAGCCTTGGGGGTGGGGGTGGGGAATACCGCGATATGTTTTATTGAACCACTTGCTTATAATGGTACGACTGTGGTGATTCTGAAATATTATTGCTCGTTTATTTCATGCATTTTCTTGTCTCTTGGTGACTAACGCTTTCTGGAATTAAAACCAAAATATTATTCAATAAAATTATTTCAACTTCTTTTTTTAAATGAATGTACTATCAGACGGTATCATATCAAATACTAAATCATATAGATTTTTTTTCTGAGCATTCGTAAAGATTTTATCTTATATCTAGCATTATCTTAAATCTTCACTAGTTATGAATTTCTTTTCTTTATATCAAATATTTTCTTGTTTTCCTTTTTTTTAAAGACATGGACTAAAAATGTTTAATTTACAATATTATCTTAAAACAATCTTGTCCGAATAAATGCAAGGAGATTTTGATGGAATTAAAGTTGGACCTAAGTATAAAAGTTAGAGACCTCGATCCGATCTGATGCTTTTTTCAGAATAGACCATATACTAAAACAACAGCAACCATAGAACATTGGAACCCAATCATGTCAACATGGTCTCTGAAAATTGGCATAGTTGGGTTTGGTTCCTTCGGGCAATTTCTGGCAAAGACTATGATCAAACAAGGCCACACTCTAAGGGCAACTTCTCGTACTGACTACTCCTTCTTATGCCTCCCAATGGGTATCCAATTCTTCAGGTACATTCATAAATCATCTTTGAATTGCTTGAATATATGTACATAATAAATGGTAATCTTCATGTTGCATAATGTCATGTGTCCCAGCAGGGATGTTGCTGCATTCCTTGAGGCTGACAACGATGTCATACTCATATGTACGTCCATCATATCTCTCTCCGAGGTTCTCAGCTCTATGCCACTCACTTGCCTCAAAAGACCAACACTCTTTGTTGATGTCCTTTCAGTTAAAGAGCACCCAAGAAATCTTCTACTTAAGGTACTTCAATTTTTTACTAGCTTCATTTTGATGATCCCTCTAGTTTTGTTTGTTTGCCTTGGTGAGAATGAATTATTGTATGAAGGAAGAAATGTGTGAGAATACTAGTATTCATGGTATTTAAGTTTTATAAAAATGAATTGGTGGTGAAATTATATGGGAGGGGAAATAATCTAAGGGTGATTTAAGTTTTGTTGGACTTGTTTTTTAGGCGATATTAGGGAAGGTCTATTTCTTAATAATCCGTGATGGAAGGATTTGCTTGGGATGAATATTTGTATAAACAAGCTATGTTTCTCTTCCCTTCAAATTGTGATAGCTTTACCCATTACAAACTATAATAACTGAATTTTTGTCAAACTCTATAATAACTGAAATTTTGTATGAATAAGCTATGTTTCTCTTCTCCAAGCAGACCAAAATCAATAATGAATGGAAAAATTTGGTGTTTTACAATCATGGGCAGCTAGTTATCATTAAAAAGTAACAAATTTGTCAAACCAGTTTTACACAGAATAAGGCATCACATAGAATTCTCCATTGTAATTTTCAATTCATGCTTCAAGGACATTGCTTCCATCTTTCATAACAGGTATTGCCAGAGGAGTCAGACATACTGTGCACACACCCAATGTTTGGACCAGATAGTGGGAAGGATGGGTGGAAAGATCTAACATTCGTATATGATAAAGTTCGAATCCGAGATGAAGCTATCTGCTCTAACTTCCTCCACATTTTTGCAAGTGAGGTACGTTAATTGCCTTAGCCAATTGTCATCAATAACAAAACCTTGCAAATTAATGGTGCCGCCAATGAAGAATGGACTATTAAAACATCAAGTTAAAGCTTTGAATTAGCTTTGGGCAATATGATCTTAAAATTAGTTATATTCTAAAATCTTTTAGTGCAGAAAAAAAAATCACAACTCAGAAAAATTAATAGGAACATGGCACAAGTAGCATAGGCATGGGTGTATATAGAGGTTTCGCCAAGATATTTTTACAAATCAATCTTAGAACTCTCGCCCACAGCAAGTTTTTAACTACCTCTTGGAATACTACTGCTTGGATTCCAAAAAAGCATGAAAGAATTTGTTGAGACTACCTCACTTTTATCCAAGGTGATTTATTATCCATTTCACCCTGCTTTTCTTAACAGGGCTGCAGGATGCTACAAATGTCTTGTGAGGAACATGATAAAATAGCTGCCAAGAGTCAATTTATTACACACACTATAGGCAGGTATATATGCTACCTTCTGCACTTTATAACTTGTGGACTTTCTATCAACCATGTAAAAACACATATACTGATATGCATGCTCACTAGGTACAACTTTGGCCTTTTTTTTTATCAGGACATTGGCAGAAATGGATATCAAGTCCACACCTATTGATACAAAAGGCTTTCATACACTTATTGAATTGGTCTATATCTTCAATCATTTTGTTTCCAAACTTTCCCCGTTCCCCCTCCAAAACCTTTCCTTTCATTTTTTGGTTTGCAACTAGGCATGGTATCAATGTGGTTCTTTACAACTTGTTGCAGAAGGACACCACCATCAGAGATAGTTTTGACTTGTACAGTGGATTATTCTTACATAATAGGTTTGCTGTTCAAGAGGTATGGAACTGCCATCCAGATGCCTATTTCCCAAAATATAGTATCCATTACTGTCTACTTGTACTAGGAAAATATAGGCATTTACTATATTGAAATTTGAAAATATTGGAAAGTAAAACAAGTAAATGTAGATAGACTAATTGAATTGTGCCAAATATGCAGTTGGAGAATCTTGAACATGCCTTGCACAAAGTCAAAGAAATGCTGGTTCAAAGGAAGAGTGAGGAGCTGGGTCTAGAAAAGACTGAATGTTGATGTATAATCCTCTTGTTGACAATGGTTTTTTACAAATGTATAATCTCAAATGACTTACCAACAGTGGTAACATTCTTCACAAGTTTTATTATATTTTAATCCTCTAAGAACAGACACATTTTTCACATAATAAAATAATGTGAAAATCTAATTGAGAAGATCGATTTCCATGAATCTCTATATCTATGTATGTTCTCCTCCTCCTCTACAACAGTAAATCTGCTATTAGATGCTTCAAATAGTTTACAGCTGGTTCAATAGGTTAGACATTATTAACATAAGATATATATTTATTAGTATAATATTGATGCAAAGTATCCATTAATTTTATTGATAACTAATTTTCGTCAGACAACCTATTTAC
This sequence comes from Glycine tomentella, assembly GCA_007407185.1. Lineage (NCBI taxonomy): Eukaryota > Viridiplantae > Streptophyta > Magnoliopsida > Fabales > Fabaceae > Glycine > Glycine tomentella. The sequence continues at coordinate 2,207,970 of PYAF01004127.1, read as the reverse complement.
CACCTTACTTGAGGAATTCAAGTTCAATACTATCCAGACCAACAACATTATGATATGATATGGCAAGAAAAAAGCGTATTAATTTAGTGCTTTAAGTTTTGCTGTTGAGTAAAAACGAAAGATGAAGGCCTGGATACGCTATGGAGCATGTTAAAATGATCTTTAAGATCCGTTTAAGCCCGGGGAAATAAGATAATGTCGTGTCCCTAGATATTTTCTCTCCAATAATTTCTCGAGAGGCAAGGCCAGTTCTCTGCCTTTTAAGTTCATTTGTTTCCTTCTCTTGGATATGAAGGCAGCTTCCCTTGGAAAAGCATTAAATCGAAATAAAATTATCATTATTTTTCACAAATCTTTTCACTGCATTTATGAATTCGGAGTTAGTCACGATGAATTCAGTTTTTTGGTTTGGATGAACATGGATATTTCTTGGCAGAAAGTGAAGGATTAATCCCACAAGTAATTAGATATATTTAGGTAGGGTTTGAGTGTTTTATGCTTTAATTTAAAAAAAATAGAAAATAAGAGTAAAAATATTTTTATTTAAAATTTTGAAAATATTTTCTCTAAAAATATTTTTAAAAACAAGCCCAAATCTAAAAACAATAAATCAATATTCTCAATTTTTTTCTGAAAATGTAAAAATGTAATGACACCTTCAAATAATTTTTTTTATACATTTTTTAAATCTTAAAAATTTAAAAATAAAAATAAACACTCAAACCAAATTCCATCTTAAATTACCAGTAAAAACTAACGACAGGACATGATGAATTGGATGCATGATAGGTGTGGTGTGGGTGTGTATATTAGCTCTAGTATACACTCCAATATCATTCGGTCCGCAGTCTACAATTTTTGCGAAAACAACATAATTTCCTTTTCCATAAATGCTAGCAGAAAGTAAAGTGAGAATAATCAGCATATTGTTTCAATTTTTATTTAAATATCGCATTGTTTTAACGACACAAATTTGTACTTTTGAAATTGCCTTTATGCAAGTAGTAAACTCTATACCAAATGTGATCTTCAAGAAAAGGAGGGCCCAATATATAAGCACAATAATTATTTCTGAATATATCGCTAAAAACTTTCGCTAGTATAACTACAAGCTATTTTGCTATAGAATAGAAAGAATAACTTGACTATAAATTAAATTTGCATCTCAGCTCCCCAACAAATTAATGCTGCTTAACTAATCATCAACAATAAGATGGGCTAGGTCACTTGCTATTCTGGAATGACGGTAAGACAGCAATAAGAGAGTCTCTGTAACCAACAGCTTCTGCAAATAGTGAACAGCAAACACAGTAAGGAATTAATCACAGCTATGCCTATGCATGTTCCCAAACATTAGAGTAGCAGCTCAATAAATGTAAACTTGCCAATCATTAACCGTGCCTGCCATAGTAAGTTAAATATTTATAATATTGCTTTGAGTCAAGGCAGGGAGCAATAATAGTTGCAATCGTTCCCATCATTCATCCTGTTGAGGTATGAATTAGTAGATTAGTGATTTAATCCGTTGGTCAATAATTGGTCCAATTTAATTTTATTTATATTAAAAAATTTAAAATTATATTATATATAAATATTAAAGTTGATAGCACAAGTAAAATATATATATTAATAAAAAAGTGTAAATAATAATTAATTAAATTAAAACACAAGTATAATTTTTAATATAAAAAAATGAGTCAGAAAGAGTACAGTAAGTAATAAAAGGAGTGCAAGAAGCAAATCAGGTCCAAATAAGAAAAATCCTAACACCTCTCTCTCTCTCTCTCTATATATATATAAGCATCTCTTCCCCTTCAAATTCAATGTTTTTGTTGTGCCTACATGCTTGGTGCGCCTCATTTTGCTTACGTGCGTGTGCCTACGTCCTTGTTGCGCCTCATTTTCTCACAGTGAAGAGAATAAAAATTATCAATTCAAATTCTTTGGAAAAGAGAATAGAAAAGCAAAGCCAAAGCATACAAGACAAGCACGGTGAAGCCTTGTGTGTGCGACAGAGGAGAGTACGACAATAGCATAACACGCGATAGCGATGGCGTCAAGCTGCGACGACGCCGATGACAGAGATGGCGTGAAAGCAACAACCCTACTGCAATGAGTGTGAACAAATGAAGAACAGAAGAAGTGAAGAACTGATTTCATTTAGGAAAAATCAAAAATTACCCTAGGGCTCACCAAAACAACGTCGTTTTGCCGTTTGAAGCCTTTTTTTTTCCTACACCAACCCGGTCCAGGTCCTAAAAATCGGTTGGGTTGTTGAGTCTTCAAAAAAACGCCCGATTTTCTCCGGACCAAATCGGGTCTCATGCATGACCGGTTCATTAACCAACTCGGCCCGGTGATGCCACAGTTCTCGGTCCAACCGGTCGGTTCAAACTGATTTTCATAACATTGACTATGTGTACAGCTTCCTCTTGCTTCTACTTTGATGGATAACTCTGGAACACGAGCATAAATATAAGTAATATTTGACTTTTTAAAACAAAGTTGAAAATGAATGAGTATGTACATTTTTTCATTCTTGATATATATAATTATTAAAATACTTTTATTTAATTTAATTTTTTTAAATTTGATTCTTTAAATAAATAATATATTTAATTTTATTTTTTTATGCACAAAAACTTTTTTAAAATTATAAAACGAGTACATGAATGATTTTCAGGAAGTGGGAAGTACAACAGAAAATCACATAGATGTCTTGGTCTTCTCCTGTGATCAAGTCTAGTTCTACTTTCACACCAGCTAACATGCGCCCAATTATAATAATCAACTAGTGATTTGTTTAAATTACACTTGTAACTTCCACGAGTTTTTTTAAATATTTTAAAACTTATAATACTATTTTATTTTGTTATTTTGAGTATCTTTTTTATTATTTTCATTTTTATTTTAAGTATTAAAATATGTTTTTATATGTAAAAGGAGAAGAATTTTTCACCCTATTAATCACACTTAGGGAGAAGAAGAGGAGGAAAAAGAAAAATATATATTTTATGACGTCTAAAAATTATAAGTATCTAAATACTAATTAACAGTGTTAATTTTAAATTAACAAAATGATATTTTGAATATTTTTAAAAAATAAAGAACCAAAATTATTTTTTTAAAAATAAATAAAAGATCAAAAAGATGATTTAACTTTTTTTTTTCCACCTAGACTTACATGTCACATTGATGCTAATGGCTGGACATAGCTAGGATATTAGTTTGCGCTTGGTAGGATGGGGATGCACATGCAATGCATTGCACATGCAGATGTTTTAATTGAATAGAGGATTCTTCGATTGACACGAGGCACATTTTGTGCTATCTCACATTCATTAAGAATTAATAACATTTTTCTTTTTCAAAAAAAATCAAAGTTGTAACATGTAAGCTCTAAGCAGTATTATTCAATTACTATAATAATCTTCCTCTCAAAAAACTTACTATAATAATCTTCTTCAGCTACAGAAATAGAATTTTGATGTCTAATTTTAAGCATCCAAATAAATAGTATCATTAATTTCGGGAGGGGGGAAGAAAAGAAACAAGAAAAGGACCCATAGCCTAGATAAGTCAACTTATTCCAATTCTAACATGATCACATTAATTATTATCATGGATAGCAGTTTAAATTTTCAAATTGGATAAGAATAGTCAGGAAAAATACTTTCTTCTATACTTTTCCCTAATATTTCTAGAATTAATGATCAATGTATTTAAAAAAACGACACTAACAAAAACTTTAAATATATCACATTCATGTAAGAAGAAATGGACACATGACTCAGAATTAAAGAGGATAAATTGACTTTTCATCTCAAATAATAGTAATACGATAACACAATTTTTTTTTACAATCAGTCATTAAAATTAAATTCCCATGGAAATGATCGCGTGTGAAAAATGAAAACAGACCAATAATTTCACTCCGTTATCATTTACTTTACAATTATAATTAACCACATGTTCAATAAAATAAAATAAAAAATACATATTTGTGATATAATAAATTAGTTGCTATGGTCCAAATCAAAGTTGATTGATATATTCGTTTGCGTGAGTCCTAAGCTAGGCAATTTTGAGGTAGACCGTTTCCCTGAACTCCAACCTTCTGGTTTCATGGTAGAACGTCTTGTGCTTGTTAGGCCAATATGTTAGCCATATCCAACCCCTTATCTCCCACTCCATTGTCTTCCCCACAGCACCTTTGTCCACTTTCCAACACACACTTTCTCCATACTCATCACGCGCAAAGATAACCCCTCCTTGCCTCGTGAAAGGACGATAAGCACTCGAGTACCTAATGGCGGATCCAAGACTCTCATTGAGTCGGTGAAAAATAATTTATTTCATAAAAATACTAAGGTAAAATATTTAAAAAATGGTTTTGTTAAAGTAGACATTCTTGTTTTATAATAACATGAATGTGCTAATAAGTTATAATTAAATAACAAAAATCTTAAAATATAAAATATATATAACTTGTTAATATATTTATATTAATTAAAAAATAAGAATTTATATGTTACTAAATATTTGTGAAATTTATTAACATAGACATTCTTATTTTTAATATGAGTGTATCAACAAATTATCACTAAATAATATCTTAAAATATATATTAATAAAGTAACTTGTTATAGCAGTCATATTAGAAAATAAGAGTTTTTATGACAGAAAATCTCATTAAAAAATCATCGTATTTAATTATTAGTGATTTCATTAAAGTTACGGTGTATGGATAGTACCTGTCTTTGAACCATGATTTTGGGTTAAACAACGCAACCTTTGAAGGCTTTGTGGAGAACACTTCCTTCCCATCGGTGCTATCGTGAAGAAACCAGTTCAAGTTTGCACTGTAGCCATGAACTGATTGCTCGAATTTCCAGGGCTTTAAGCTCAGAGTTGTGGACTCTCCTGCTGATACGCTAAGTCCTATGTAAGGATTTGGTGGCTCGAATGAGGCTTCTATGCCTTTCTCCACGCCAAACTCTATTCGTGGATTCTCTGAGGATTTGCCAACGGATACGGTTAATACTTGTTGTTGAATTGTGGGAGTGAGTTGCAATGAGATTCTTGAAGGGAAATGTTTTTCTGCTGCACCTGCTCCTCGTTCTCTCATCAGAATTTCATCTACCAGTTTGAAAACATCGCATCTTTCCACATAAATGTAAATATTGGTTAATTTAACAAGATAAAGAATAAGAAAGAAAATCACCTCACATGCATAAAGAGAAAGAAAATGATGACAAGTCATATATTTTTTTAGTTGGGTGTTGTACAAATTTCAAAAAGTATATGCAATTGATCACTCCTCATTTCTTATCTCACTCTTTTCTCTCTCTCTTTCTCTCCAATATAGAAAAGATGACACGTCATTGAAAATTATTTTTTCTCTCAATTTTGAGATAGAAATTATCACTTCTAATTTCTTGTCTCTTTTTACGGAAAAATGACATGTGATTGGAAAATAATGTTTTCTCACGAATTTGTTGATTTTATTGTGTTGAACTTGAGATACATAGATATGACAAGTTTCAATTTTTTATCTCCTTTTTCTGTCTTTTCCATAGAAAAAATGTCATGCGATTGGAAAAGTATATTTTTCTCGGATTTGATAAAAAAAAATTTGGAAGAATCATTTTTCAATTGGAAGGATGCGAAAAAAAGTTGACACATAAAGATACTGGTGATATTAAAGAATTATTACATAGATTGAAATTAATCAACATGTACGCTCATAATTCCAACTAATCTTTATACAACATATAACTAACAAAATTAGTTTACAAGAAAGAATTAACAATCCTTAACTATGTGGTATATAGAGATTTGTCAAAAATTCAAAATCATGATAGTCTCAAATTATACAATAGCTTTTCGTGTCTTCTAAGATACAAAATTAAATTAGAAAAATTATAATATTGATTTATTAAATTGTGAGATTAACTAACAATAAATAAATAAAATTATTCTTTTTTGAATTTCATAAATATTATTTGATTACCTTATGTTGTCAATGTTCACCCCGATTTCAACCCACCTCTCTCTAATTATGACTTTGTAATTGAATTGAAGAACACCTTCAAGCTGCTGATACTTGAGAGAGAATTGAAGCCTCTCATCAGCTGGGTGGTTGTTTGCATTCACAACATCCATGTTTATGACAGGGCAGTACAATTGAACTTTCCACAACCCAAACGTTGAGAACGCATAAGAAAATAGAGGAGATGGTGTTCTGAAGGTGGTGTGATCAGTGTGATGTGCTTCTTGGATCTCCACAATCCAATTTGTGATTGCAAGGTTCACAGAACGCATCCACTGCTCTTCCAAGTTGGAACCCAAGAGTTTCATCAGAAATTTTGATGCTTGCCTAGATTGACACCCTGCCAATTGTTCTTTCAAAGTACTAAGGCAACCAGAACGAAGATCAGAAGGGGCTTCATATATGCAAACTAGGAACAAGAGGGTGAGAAAAGCAAGGTTGAAAATGTCTTGGAAGTTGGAAACAGAATCAAGTTTGGGGAACTTGATATAGGGAATACTGTGCTTGTTGGAGCCATAATGAAGGATCTCTTCTATGAAATTAACAAGGAGATTGGAAAGGGTTTCATCATCTGTTAACCTCATGGTTTTGGTGCTAGGTTTGAAAGGTTTAGAGGTCCAAAGGGAGATGGGAATATTGAAGTCTGCCACAATGGCTAAAGAGATTCTTGGGGATTGGTGATGATTTTTTGCTATGGTGAGATTAAGTGATGGCTGAGATGAGTTTGTGGAACATATGCTCAGGGACATGGAAGCTGTTTTCCATTCTGGGATTGGTGGAAGGTTTTGAATCCATGAAAACACATCCAGAAATCTGTAATAAGCCATGGCAGAAAGTTAACCTAGCTAGCTATAACTCTATGGGTATTGTCGTGTGGGACTTCATATATTTGGTGAGTTCTCTATTTAACGGATGGAAAAGCAAAGTAGTAAAGATTCTTGTTGGGCAAGAAAAGTCAAAAGTAGTTGTGCATGTGATTAGTACAACGATTAGCACCTGGGAAAAGCAATGATGGATAGTGTATACTTACAAGATAAACTGATTATTTGTGTGTTCTATCGTTCCCATCACATGTGCTAGTTATCTAAAAATGCATGGTTATTCTAGCATGATTACAAAAATGCAATAATAAAAACAAAAGAACGATGATTATTTTACTTATTTAGATAGGCATATATGTTCCACTTCACTAACTAACCTCGTCCGAGTTTAAGTTAATTTTTACAAATTTAAGATTTAGACATTAGACTTATAACATATTCTGAAATCAAGTTTAAATTATATTAATTTCAATTTATCTAAAACAATATATATCTCAAACCAATTTAGTGTTTTATATTCTTTTAAAATGTATATGCATGTTTTTCAAAATAATTATGTATTAATAATAAGATTTCTGAAAATAGTTAATAGCATATAACATAAAATGACAATATATTTTAGTATTATTTATTTTGAAATATATCCCATACATTATACTTAATTTAGTTATATATATATTTTTTAATTTATGATTTAGTAATAAATAATGTTAAAATTTATATATTATGTTAATGAATTAAGTTGACTCAATTTTATCTCATATATTATCATTTCATATTAAGTCAATTTTAAGTTTAAAATTAAATATAAAAAACATATCAAAATTTTGAGTGTATACGATCGTGTTAAACTTGTTTCAAGTTTCAACTCGTTCACTACTGCCTGACTTTATCGGGTGAAGGTGGGGTGTAGATGACAATGACAAAAAGTATCTTGTACAAACTAATTAATATTGAGTAATATTTTTACAAAAAATATATACAACTTTTAAGCTATATATCAATATCAATTAAGCTACTATTTTCATGATCAAGGGGTCCGTGAGGAATAAAGCTACTCTTTCAAATCATATATATACTCTTAAATTACGAATAATAGTTGTTTAAAAATCGGTTTAACAAAAAGTGTTCCGTATATGTTTGTTCTTTGGTTTAGATTATTTCAGAACTATATGGGTTACGTACGTAAAGTCTCTATATTAGTTTTTATTCGTTATGGAATTAAGAAAAACAATTGAAAAAATTAATAAATTTATTATTCCAACAAAGGATTTCTTGTAAGTGTACAAAAAAAAAATCTAGTACAAAACACTTATAAGATGTCTTACTTAATTTGTCTTCCTAGATTAAAGAGATGATTATTTATGCTCGTCTGTTACACATGTTTTATTATCTTGAAGATTTTTGTACATGATTGTGTCCATGATATTTTATGGTGCGATAAGTTTGAGAAATGATTGAATTGGGCCTGATATAATATGATAGTGATCGGACTAAGACCCTTTAAGGAGGATTATAGATGGAGACACAAATTAATCTAGGAGGGTATAGAGTCCCTTAACCTCAAACATGAAGTGCGTATACACTAAGTGTGTAGATAACAAAATACGATTCGATGCAAGTGGTACACAAGCTCTCTATCCTCAAACACAAGGTGTGTACTAACTAAGTATGTAAATATTGAAATATGATCCGATCTTGGAGGATACCTTTATAAAACTTCTTAACATTTATTTATATTATGTTGTTATTATTTTTAACAAGTTTTGCAAGTATAATTGCTAAGGTTTTGTTCTTTTAATATAGTCAAATTTATACGCTGATTTCGTCCTCTGACGACATATATGGATAAATTGAAGATGCCAATTCCTTACTGAGAAATCCTTGATTGTCCATATTAAATACTAGAGTAGCATATCTATGGTACTTATGTGGCTTGACAAGGTCTAGCCTTTGAATCCGATTGGCAAATAACACAAAGTTATGTCTCTGTAATGGAAATATTCGTTCTCAATGATATGGATGATATGAAATTTCTCTTTCAGAAAATTAAAACAAAAAAATAAGGAAGGCCAATCATAGATTTACAAACATTTATTATTTGACGTGTGGAACTTCACGGGCAACGACATCTTTTGTTTGTAAAAAGGGCATTCGATTCTCTACCCACATGCGTGAAAATCTTAGCTAATAGATAGTGCTTTAACGAATATAGGTAGTCTTTTATTAGGATATTTCATTTTAGTTGAAACTCAGATTCGTGTGCAATGGAATGTTTGTCACTAATAGTTCAAATGCGCAAGTTGCTCGCTTTGTTAACACTTTCCCTTTGTGCATGTTAATAATGGCCATAGATTGGAGGGATGACCCTAACAAGGGAGAAAGATTGATTATTCGTGATAATTAAAAAAAATTAAACATCTCACGCATCCTTGCCTTTTTAACATAAAACCTTACATTAAAAATAAATACTGATTTTAACTGACACTCTAAACAAATTTACGAAGGGTGTGCTTCACGTTTCACGTTAAACTAACTAATATAACTAAAAACATTTGCTTAATTAGCTTTCTTGAATATTTGCGAATATTGATTGAGATAAGCCTAGTGTGTTTACGCCACCTAACTAGTACTTAGGATTTCTCCACAAGCATAATTTGGTTTCTATAATTCAAAGTAAATTAAATTTAACTGTTAATATATAAAATAATAACAATTTTAAAGATTCAAATTCTATATTTATTAAAAAGATTACTTGCATGAGAAGGACACTGTGTTATAAAAATTATATGCGACTTGTTATTTGTTGAGACGAGGAACTGCATGCAGCTGCCACTATCTTTTTTATATAATTGATATATAATTTATTTATCATTAGTTTATCCTGAATTCAGTAAATTAATATGTTAACTAACTATTCAGCAATAAAATATGATCATTTTCAATTTAACTTCTGTTCATTTTTTTAATCTATATTTTAACAAAAATGATGTGATTTTAAATTCTCACTAAAAAATAAAAATATAAGATTTTCGTAATTTTTAAAAGTTATTTAATAATGATTAAAGTTATACATGATGTCGTTTTTGAATATTAAAGTTAAATTTGAAGCCTATATAAAGGGAACATAAAAATTTAAGCCTATATAAAATTGTGTTTAGATTCGAGTTGTGTTATACATTAATATTACTATATAATGTGGAAGGAACACTAGATGTAACTTAATTAGAGTCCAATGGCTAGACAAAACGTTTTACTAGAGAAGGAAAAACGAACCGTCGTCTATAGTAAATTATTTCAAATCACGTGCATATAGCGGTTTTTCGATGGGGGAAATGCTGAAAGCTATGTTCTGTTTGATTAGGGAATATATTAAAATAGTAAGTCTGACAGTTTGGAATATAACTTCAGATGTTATCACACTCGGATACGTAATTCAGCTCAAAGGAGGGATAAGATTGGACTTTGATGAGTTATCAATTTTTCATGATTACGAACGGTATATGCCCCGATGCATGCATTAAGTATTTTCTTACTCTTTTTATTGACCAAATTAATTAACTTTCTTTTATCATTCATTTTATTACGATAATGTAAGTTGCTGTAAAAATAAAGCACATAGAAGTAGTTAAAATTAAAATTATTTAAAATCATATCCCTTCTGTTTACGTTGTATAGAAAACTAGTGTGTACAATTATAAATTTTAATTTCATTTGGACATTTTACTTAAGCGTAGCAATATAAATGGGGTCAAATCAAAATTGAGTGAAAAGAAATTAAACCATAAGTAATAGTCTAACAACAGTAGTAGTATGAAGGAGATAATGATTGCGATATGATAAACGATCAATGGTAGTTGCAATATTTAATTTAATGTGGCGACAACAATAATTGTAGTAGAAGCATTAGTGATGGTAATTGTGAGAACAATAAAAATGACAAAAATGACAGTAGTAATAGTAAAATAATTATGGAATCGGGGCTAGTGATAGTAATCATGCTTGTTAAAATTCTCGAGTTGCGAGAAGTCATCTCTAGTGTGCTTCTTTAACTATGGAACAACATCAGAATTCCCCTGTCTGGCAGTTATCTTATATGCTAAGAAACCCTTTCTCCCACTCTATAGAAGAATTATCCCTTCTCAAATATTTTGTTGTTAACTTGTTATCATTAAGGCCCCTATGGCACCTTGTATTAAGCAAGTGGTTTGGGTGCCCCCCCTTCCCCTTGTATTAAACATTCATGGAGAAGGTTAGGAACTATGATTAAGATGATAAAGACTACTTTGAAAAAAGATGATAAAGTCTAAGTACTGGGAATGGTTAAATTCAATTGTATTATAATTTTATGAAATTAAGTATTGAAAATTGCAATTCAAATTTTGCAAGACTTTTTAAAGTCTAAACACTTATTTAATTTCACGTCTAATAATTCAATGTGTCAAACAAATACTACGATCGTGATGAATTATTTTTTTTTATATTTTCTTTTACAGGTGATTGACTTATTTCTTAAAGAGCATCTAATGTGATAACATGACATATGCCCGTTACTTGAGACAAGGTGGTAGAAAAATATTTTAATAAATCCTTAGTCCCCACAAATGTTGTAATTGCAAAAGGTTATACACAATTATATGTCTGTAACATATTAACATTAAATAATTATATAAAAAGGTTATACACATAATATGTTGCATTAATTCTTCAACCTCTGAAATAACTGGCCTAGGCACTTTCAAGAAAAAAATGAGGCAAGCTAGGTTAGAAAGTTCAGATGCTCAGCATATATTGTTGACTTATGTTTCTCTTGAAAGCAAGAAAAAGTAACATAATAAATGCTTCCACTTCTGCTTGGATGTTTGCTGCCTAACCCATACCTAGTTTCAACATATTCATATCGGTAGTAAACCTAATACGTGAATATATTCCCACTTTAGAAATATTTAAAACTTTTGATAGGAAAGGAAGGTGTAATAATTGTTGTATACACAAGGTACTACTTTGTTACGATACCTGGTCATCATCTAGGCACATTGACATGTTGAGTTTAATAAATGCGGGTATGTATTATTTTGTTTTCAATTAAAGGATATTAAATGGGTTTAGATTAGTTTTTCTTTAAACATTTTGTTAAAAGCGCTTTTAAAACAATGAAAGTAATTTAATCCTCAAATATAACACGTGAAAAAGTATAATTTTAACAGAAAAATTATATATTTATAGAAATACAAAAAAATGTGAGAAAAACTGGGGCGTTTACTTGTACTTTTATTTCTTGTTTTTATTTTAATTGCAAAATTGTTATCTTATTTTTAATCTATTTTCTGTGTTTTAAAGATTTGAACAGAGAAAACAACAATTCAATGTTTTTCTGTATAAATATTTAAAAATAAGAAACAAATTAAAAATATAAAAAAAATTATAATTAAAAAGTAAAAATAAAAAATGGAATCAGAAAATAAAAACTACAAGTAAACGCCCCCTAAGACTTGATGTAATTCCTCTTAAAAAAGACTCGATGTAATGGTCAAACCACAAGTTTTTCTCAAACTTTAACTAATTTTGAGAATTTTAAATTTTAAGGGTTATTCAAATTATCACCTCATCAATAGTTATATAAAATCTCTCAAACTAACGCATTGTTGAGTTCTGTGTAAAATGGTCATGGGCTTACTTACAGCCTCATGGGTATTTGGTATGAAATTATGTAAAAAAGAAAACAACATTTTGGAAATGTATTTTCGATATTTTGTTAGCATAATTATGAAAATTTTAAATTATTATGCTAACATAATTTCAAAAACAACTTTTTTAAAAGGTTAAAAAAAATCATAATCTCAGAAAAAACATTTTCAAAATGTTGTTACGTTTTACTTACACTTCTCTCGTGTCCTCGACTCTATGCATGACATTTTCCCCACACCAGCACGGCAGCACCAGAGTCAGAGTCATCAACAGTGGTGTTGGATGGTTGTTGGGTGGAGGTGGGGCACGGTGGTGTTGGGTGGAGGAGGTATTGTTGTTTGTTTGGACCTTTTTGGAGGTACAAGTTAAAAAAGAGAGGTGTAGAAAGCAAATGCCCACCAAAAGTATCAAACGTCTAGCCAGATAGATACAGCTGTTAAATATTGATATTTTTTATAGAAAAAAGACAAAGTTGACATACAAACAAAAACAGAACGTTAAGGAGTTCATTAGTTTAAGAATTTATTTTTTCTTTTAAATTAAAAATATGATCTTATTTTGCATTTTTTTTTTCGAAAGATTTATATAAGAAACAGTAATTTTTTATTTAATCTACTTTAACGTGAAAATTACTTTGTCATATTTTTACTTGTTCATTTGATTGCATAAAAATACGTTGTGTATAACATTAATGTACGAGGGATTAATATATATTATATTAATAAATGAAGGATTAAAAGTGCATATAATTTCCCTAGTACTAAATAAATAATTATAATATTATAAAACTATACTAATAATAACTTATATTTTTCAATATTATATGTGTTAATTATGAATTGTAAGAAAAAGAATAGTTAATATTTATACTTGTCATGACTTTTAATTAATTATTATAAAAATAATATTTATTTAATTATTTTTTATGATTAGATGACAATAAAAAAATACTATATGTGTATTTTAATTAAATTAAAATAAAAACTGGATTGCTTCTTTTCAAATTTCAATTATGATCCTTATTACACATATTGACGTTATTTTGGTTGTTATTTTTTAAAAACCTATTCTTTTTTCACATTATTAGGTAGTTTTTGTGTTGCGTTTTCTGCAAATAGGTTCGACGCATGCCCATCTCACATTAGGAAGGTTATTTTTGGACATTTACCTTTACATACTAACACCCCACTCGCGCTTTTCCTCGTTCCCAACCCGAAAGGCCCAACCACAGAGTCTCCATTGCCCCTCGCTCTCTCTTTTGGTTCACGCGCGGCAATTGGAGATTCACGCGCCACCATGGCCTCTCCACCGACACTCCCTATATCCTCCCAATCTAGCGCTTCCGGCGGCGGAACCTCGCAGTCCCAGCCTCCGATCGCGACGCCGGCGTTCCGCGCCTTCATCTCCCGCATATCCTCGACGCTCCGCCACGCCTTCGCGCAGCGTCGCCCGTGGACGGAGCTCATCGACCGGAGCTCCATGTCCCGACCTGACACCCTCGCCGAAGCATACTCTCGGATCCGCAAGAACTTCGCCTACTTCCGCGTCAATTACCTAACCCTAATCGCGTTGGCGCTCGCGGTCTCGCTCATCACGCATCCATTCTCGCTACTCGTCCTCTTCGGTCTCCTTGCGTCGTGGTCGTTCCTTTATCTCTTTCGCCCTTCGGATCAGCCTCTCATCCTCTTCGGACGCACCTTCGCCGATCGCGAAACCCTAGGGATCCTCGTTGTACTCACCGTGTTCGTCATTTTCCTCACCAGCGTTGGATCCTTGTTGATCTCTGCACTCATGGTTGGATTGGCGATCGTGTGCGCGCACGGCGCGTTCCGCGTTCCCGAGGATCTGTTTCTCGACGATCAGGAGCCTAACAGCTCCGGATTCCTCTCGTTCCTCGGCGGCGGCGCCGCTTCTGCCGCCGCGCCGGCAGTCGCGCGCGTGTAAACGAGAGGATCTGGACGTTCGGTCTGTTCGGTGGATTCTTCTCAGGTTGGTTCGGCCTTTTTAGTTGTAATATGTTGAATTGAAATTGTTGGGATATTCTTTGTCTTTGTAGATCCAAAGCGAATTGCTTGGAGTTTAGTTCTGTTACTACTTTTTGTTTACGCCAAGATATTATTGTGCTATTAAACCTCAAGTAATGCAGCAGCTTAGTCATTGATTTTGCTTCTGAAATTGTTCGTCATTTTCGGTACGTTTTAATAGTTGGAATTGGATTAGAGATTCAGAAAATGAGACAGTATTTTCAATTAAACTGCAATTTACTCTATTTTGTTTGAAATGTAGTATACATAAATTGAAAAAGTTCAGCATCTGGAAGCCTTCTATGACGTTCAATGTAATATTGGTGAATTTTGGCCAGAAAGATGAGATTGTTGGTTGTAGAAAGAAATTCTGGAATTTTTTGGATTGGAATTTTTCAGATGTATTGAGTTGTTTTCTTGTATAATTAATTTATTATCTATCGAGTTAAAGAATATTTGTTACTTTTTTAATCTGAGTGTAACAGCTTTATGTGGACTAATTGCATGTATTCAGGTGTTGGTCACTCAGCTTGGGATAATTTTCTTTAGATGTTTAATTGGACAAAATTTAAGTGTTTTTAGTGTAATTTTTTATGTTGATTTTGCAATTGGACAGTAAATCATGTTTCAAGTAACGTCTTCATTACTGAGATCACCTTTTTCTTTATCAATATTAGTTAAGGACAAAAATTAAATAAGTTATTTTGGAGATTATTAACCTTGTTCTCTGATCAAAATTGGCACATCATTTTAATAGTTACTATTGATTTTACTTAAGGAAATGAAAGGAGTGATTGTCATGGTAAATTGCTGATTTTGACTGGAAAATAATACTCATCGTGTCTCTAATACTGTATTTAAGTGCTTTCCCTTAATTAATTATATTTGGTATATATTAATGTTGGCTTAAGTATATATTTTATCTCTAATAAATATTTGGTTTTGTGTTTGTTTTTTAATAAATTTTTGTTTTATGTTTAGTTTTTTAATAAAATAACACTTTTATTTTTTGTTATTGATATTTTTGGTTTGTCTATGATAAATTAACAAGTTTTTTGTTCTCTTCAATAAATTAGTGAATTTTATTTTAAATTCGACTAATAACAAATAAATAAAATTATCAAAGAATAAATATAAAATTCCTTATTTGACTCTCTCTTTAGCCCTATGTCTCTTATCCTTAGGAGGTCTTCCTCCACTAGCAGGTTGGACTAAAAATAAGTGTCAAGGATTATAAAGAAAATTATTTTATTAAAAATTCAATGAAAAACAAAAATTTATTAAAGAATAAATACAAAAATTAAATATTTAGTAGGAATTAAAAATATAATTAAGTGATTAATACTTGATAATTGATAATCCTATTGATTATTTTTATCAATCCATTTTTTAATTGTCCTTCTATTCATTTAGGTCTTAAATACTATACACATTTATGATAAATGATAGAAAAATAATAATAAAATTATATTTTAAAGTTAAAAATATTTTTTACAAAAAAAATATTAATTACTTTTTTTAAAATTTGTATTAACTTTTTAAGGGGACAATTGAAAGAAATGGAGGGAATATCAATATATTAATTACATATATTATTATTTTCAACAAAAAAAATAAATCACATATATTGTGTATGTTTGGATTTCTCATGAAGATGCAGTTACATGCATTCCCATAGACATCTAAAAAACGAATGGAGACAAATATAAAAGATAGCCTTTGCATTTGTGGGTAAACATATTCTTAAAGATGCAAATGTTTAATTAAACATGCACATTATTGAAAAAATAAAATTGGTATCAATATTTGTAAACACTTATTTAAGACAATTATAATGTATAATTGTTTAAATAGATTATTTATTTTAAATTTGTGAGACGGAGAATGACATGTAAATTTAAAAATTTTGTTGGTCTCATATAAACTCAAAAGGGAGGTGAACTTAGTTCTATAAAATAATTCACAATTTAAAATTGAACTTAAAGCAATAATATGAAGATAAGAGATAAAGAAGACGATCAATTTTAACGTGAAAAATCCAATCGAGTAAAACACCACGACATCCAAATTGGATAATCAATCAAATTGACAACTCCGCTATGATAATTTTGTGTACAAGAGTTCCTAGTATTTTAGTTTCCTAATCTACTCTTACACAACCATTATCTAAACGGGTATTCTTGTTTCCCATCAATAAAGCTTTTGTCTCAATTCACACCATCAATAAAGCTTTCGTCTCAATTCACCAAGAATAGAGACAGACTGATATCCTAATTTCTCATCCAGAAGTCACACGTCTCGATTCACCAAGAGCAGAGACCATGAATTGATATCCTAGTTTCCTAGTTGTGACCTCTTTCAAAGTCAAGAAAAAGAATACAATAAAATGGTTAACTTTACGTTTCTATTCCTTAATCAAATAGGTACCTTTAAATTTCAATGGAGAGTTGAAGAATCAGCCTTGTCAAATATTTTTATATGGTCTCATAACAATTTTCTCAATGATGAAAAAACATAAATTTTCTTAAACTCTAATATTATTTAGAATGGAATGTATACACTAAACACACCAATATGTTTCTATTTATACTAATATTAGTATATGATTTTAACCAATTTTTGAATGCAATCTTAAATATATTATATTATATTATACAATGCAATCTTAAAGATATTCTATTTTTTTTGTAAAGCAATTTTAAAAAATATTTTTTTATCTTGTTATGCAATGCAATCTTAAAGATATTCTATTATATTATGCAATGCAATTTTAAAAATATTTTATCATATTTTTTAATGCAATATTAAAAATACTCTATCCTACTTTTGAATGCAATCTTAAAAAATATTTTATCTTATTATGCAATGCAATCTTAAATCAAATATATTGGTAAGATCAATCTTCTAATCTTCTTACATAAAATTTAATAAAAATAAATAGAAACAAATCTTCTTAATTCCATATCATCTTAAATGATATCAATCTTCAGAATTCTTCAAATAATCTTCTCAATTATGTTGATTTTCACAAATCAAGAATATCAATAACTTTAAAAAATCAAATAATTATCATCATTACAATAAATTTAATAATATAACATTTGTTATCATTAAAATTTTATAAACCTTTTTATGTACTAGGGATTCAATAAATATCACTATGACTGTGATTATGTTAATTACTTTTTTTAAAAGAAATTCAAACTTCTATTTTCTCTCTTATAAAGTATAAGCCATTGTCCATTAATTAATGCTTGATACGGATGGAAATCTAACCATACAAGCCTGTTGAAGAAGTTTTCGGTGTCATCATGAAATTGCAATTATTTCACAGACCTAATTTAGGCAACCTTGTTCGTAGTCACAGTCATATATACTATAGGCTATAGATTATTCATAAAAATAGAAAAGCTAGGTACTGAGAGTTGCTTGAGGTGATTAAACATTTTCAGAAATTAGTGAGGGACCACAAATAAAAATTGAAGGCAGCATTTGCATCATAACTGTCGGTGATATAAACCAAGAGAAAATGGAGTTCTCATTATTTTCTTATAGAAAGAATGATTCAATTCATACATGGATGTGTAGATATTGTATTGTGTCTCATATACAAAAGTATTCAGCTAAGTATTGCCAGATAAGCAAAGTTAACTAAACTAAGTAGTTGTTATAGTCAACTAACTAGCTATCATGATTATCAGGTGATAGTAACACCTTCATCTGAAACTATTAGTGCACTCCAAAATGCATATGAACCATCTTATTATGCCATAAACTCGCAAAGATGTTTAATTTTTTAGGCATTTATGTTTTGGTTTTAGATCTTAGAGAAGTGTTTTCGTCTACATTAGTCTTGGAAGTGAGAGAAAAAAGGTAAAAAAATCTAAAAAATACAATTTAAATAAAAAAATTATCAATTTGGGTTAGTCGAAAAACTATTTACCAATTTGGGGCAGCTGGTCACGCCCAGAATTGGGCATGACTGGTCATGCCCAGAACCAGGCGCGTCTAGGGGGTAGTCATGACCAGTTCTGGACGTGACCAGCCTGTATAAATGGTCTCAGGATTCCACTATTAACTCATTTTTCAGTTTTGTCTTCTCTCTAAAAGTTCTCTGACTTCTCTCTAAAAGTGCTCTGGGTTCTCTCTAAAAGTTTTGAGGCATCATCTCTCTTGAGTTTTCAGCAGCAAAGCTCCGCGAACAAGTAAGTTAAATTATTTTTTAATTATGAATTATATTTAATTTATTATTTTGTTCATTTAAGTAAGTTAATTTATTGATTATTAGTTATATTTAATATGTTATTTTGTTGATTTTTAAAATTGTTAGAGACATATGATTTATTTTGTGTTGTAGAAAACTGTTAGATGCTAGGTTATAGGATTTAGATTAGTTTAAGGTATAGTGGAACATACAACGACAAGGCGATTTTGTGGGATATGCGTTCACGAGAACAAATCCAATCAGATTTGACATTCCTTCAAACTGCAACATTGAAACACTGACGGATCTAATCAAGCAAAATAATAAATTAAATATAATTCATAATTAAAAAATAATTTAACTTACTTGTTCGTAGAGCTTTGCTGCTGAAAACCCCAGAGAGATGATGCCTCAGAACTTTTAGAAAGAACCCAAAGCACTTTTAGAGAGAAGTAAGAGAACTTTTAGAGAGAGAAAGCATAGAGAACCTTTTAGAGAGAAGGCAAAACTGAGAAGTGAGTGAATAATAGAATCCTGGGACCATTTATACACGCCCAGAACTGGGCATGACTGGTCACGCCCAGAACCAGGCGTGACTACCCCCTAGTCGCGCCTTGTTCTGGACGTGCCCAGCTGTCCCAGATTGGTAAATAGTTTATCGACTGCCCCAAATTAGTAATTTTTTATTTAAATTGTATTTTTTAGATTTTTTTGCCGAGAGAAAAAAGACTCTTAAAAGTAAGAGAAGAATTAAAACGATTAAAAGAGTGAGAAATTATAATTTTAAAACACAAGAAAATAAAAAAAAAAAAAGAAGTTTTGTTTTAAAATGAGTAGTTAAATGTGGTTTGAAAATATAAGAAAAAAAATGAAACTTCAAGATTACACTGCTAATATTTTTGCACAAAAAAAAAATCCTATCTTTAGATATTGATAGGATCATCTAGAATTAAAAATCTTTTATTTGTTTTTTTTTTCGATCTTTGTCCTTGATTGACATGCGAGTCCAATCATATTGATGGAATGGTGACTCCTTTTTCCCTTATTTATTTCATGATATTAATTTAAAAATGGAAAAACAATGAACTTCATTTAATATTTTTCGGTGACAATATGTTCTTAATTTTTTTTTTATTAGATCAACATTCTTTAGCATGGATAAAAATTAAAATAGTAAAAACAAAATGCTGGGTCATTACTGATTTAATTAGAGATGTAAACTGTAAAAATAAAATCCACAGCCCTTACTCATTTAATTATAAAAGTAAATTAAATATGCATATATATTAGATCTCTAATTAGATAGCTCTGGTCAAACGAGTCTAACTTTGTTGAA
Source organism: Glycine tomentella (assembly GCA_007407185.1). Taxonomy (NCBI): domain Eukaryota; kingdom Viridiplantae; phylum Streptophyta; class Magnoliopsida; order Fabales; family Fabaceae; genus Glycine; species Glycine tomentella. The sequence continues at coordinate 2,187,845 of PYAF01004127.1, read as the reverse complement.
CAAGATATATAAGTTGTTTGTAAATTTCATTTTTATTTTCATAGACAAATAAACAAATTAAATAACCCTCATGTTAGATCATGTATACTCATCGTTGTTGTCTTCAGAATCAGTGATCATCATTTTCCTCATCTTCAGTGTCTGCCTCTTCCTTTGTCATCTCAATCTCCTCTTCTTCTATACCTGCTTTCTCTTCTATATTTTCCTCCTCTGCAACTTTATCACATTCTTTTCATACACTGTTGATGGCTGAAGGATTATTATTTGGAACTTATTGTTTCATCATACATAAAAACTAGAAAATCATTATTTTTTAAAACAGCATATAGAAAAGACTGTTTAATTTTTCAGTATAAGGAGAGAATTAATGACTTAAAAATCATCACCTTTCAACTAACAACATTTATGAAAGACTTGTGGTGAAGTTAGAGGAAGAGCGGAATATAGAAGAGAAAAGCAACTGCAGAAGAAAAAAACAGTGCCTGGTGAGTGGTAACCCCTCGCTGTTTCAATTTCACTTTTCTTAACTCACCAAGTACACTGCACATGTTCCTTCTTCCATCTACTCTATTTTTCGCTTATGGCTTCATTCCTCCCTATTAATTGCTACAGGATATTCAAAGAAATCAATGATGAGACTGTCTTCTATGCTTGCCACAACTCACATGCAAAAAACACTTGGAAATGTGTAAGTGGCAAGCTCTTTTAAATTTTAATTTCTGTATATAATTATGTCAGGATAAAGGAGGAGGGTTGGCGTCAGGAGTTGCGAACCGGCCATAAAAAGTTAGCTATTCTTATGTGATGAACCTTTATGATATTTCGTTGGGGCGTTCCCTTCATAGCGACGCGTTACATCGGACCCCGGATGTATCGAAAAAAGAGCTAGGGTCCTCGCCACAAGGCAAGGCGCTACATCGACCCCGGGATGT
>PYAF01004127.1:2139676-2183901 GCA_007407185.1 Glycine tomentella | reverse complement strand
GGGAAGTCGCCTCCTCATACGCAGATGGAGTCATGAATGGATGGGAAATGCGGAAGAACCACCCCATGTATGCAGCACCAGAGTGACCTGGATAATCAACCAAGTCTCCGGTGTCCACCATGTGCTCCGCGAAGTGAACCCACCTGTCTTCAATGTCTTCAACAGAAGGAACATCTCCCACAGGCTGGGGTGGAATATGCTGAACATGGCCAAACTGCCTAAGCACCCTCTCAGGTAGATACCTAGTGACCTGAGGACCCCATCTGAGGAAACCGGAGAATAAACTGATGGACTGAAACTCCCGGTAAGGCCGATGCTCAACATACAGTGTCCAACAAATATCAGACGGTGTCAACCTATCTAGACGTCTACGATAGGTTGCCACCGGTAAGGCCTTCGCACTCGTCCACCTGCAAGACCGAGGCTGCCTCTCGTCGTGGTGCTGGTCAGCAGGAACATTTCCTATAGTAGGAAAATGCTCGTATATCCAGCACTAAAAATTTGAAAGCATGCAAATCAGCAAATAATGGAAACAAAAGACATATAAATTAAGGTTTTCTAATTATACAGATCAAACAATATTAGTACCTGTAAAAGAGTGATGTATCCTGCAAGATGCTTCCCGTGATGCTGACATGCGTAGCTCAAGTTCTGATACATGTGTATCAGAGCAGCCGCACCCCAGGCGAATCCCGCAGATCGGTCGAGGTCTCGAAACGCCTCCAAGAATACCACGCCTATATGTGTGGCACTCTTGTTGACGAACAATGTGCAGCCAACAAGGTGAAGTAGATATGCCCTGGCGGCCAAAATCCACTGCCTTGCCTCGACCTTCGCGTAATATGTCTCCCGGAGCCATGATAGTCTGACATAAGGCCCATGACACTGGGATGTCTCTGCTGCCGCCTCATCCACAGTCACCTGAAGTAGGTCCACCAGCAATGAAATGGCCTCACCGACCTCCATCTGCTCGAACGAGTCGAATGTCCCCATAACAGGGAGATGTAGCAGTAATGAGACGTCGTCAAGTGTCAACGTCATCTCGCCCACGGGAAGGTGAAAGGAACATGTCTCAGGGTGCCACCGCTCGACAAATGCGGATAGCAACCCCCTATCACCTGTCTCCACTGAGCATCCAATCAAAGGACTGAGGCCAGTGGCAGCCACAAATCCCTCTATCTCAGGTACAGGCTTCCCAAATTTAATGACCTTACGGCCATGGGAAGCAAGCTTCAACTCTGGACGATCCTGTATTTAACATATTATTTAAGGTTAAACATTCATGGATAACCAAATGTATGACGAGATTCAACTATGTGATTCAACATGTGAATACCTCTCCGGCCCAGACGCGTACGGCCACATGATCGCGAAACCCAGTAAGCACTGATGAATCTGAAGGCCCTCCAGCAAAAGCTTCGGACACTATGTCCATATCCTCGGTGACCGGATCACCCTCCTCAATGACAGGATCAACCGTCTCCACGTGTGGTTCCTGCACGGCAGGATCATCATCAACAGCAACACCGGCCCTACGATGACGTGCAGATGCAGTGGGCCTACGCCGCTCAGGGGCATCATGCTGATGACCTCTCCCATGTGTAATATCGGAATCATCAGGACGCTGTCCAACAGGCCGACGCACTCCTCCTCTCGCCCTAGCCATGTGTAATCTACATCCGCATAGTGTATTTCAGACATAACAGTCCGTTCATATCATACAAGTGTCAACACTCTTTCAAAAAGTGTTTGACACTAAAATCTACATAACTTGGAAAGCTTCATCCTTTACTTTCCAAATTTACTTCGTTTATTCAATGAAACTACTATTTAGAAAGCCTAGTGACTCAGTGATCAAAGAATAGTTGTAGTCCTAAGTGACATGGTAAAAACTCATTACAAGTATCATGACCCTTGGCTTTAATGAGGTTCCAACGCAAACCTCAACTAATGAGGGTTCTACTACTAAGGTCAAACAAAACAAACTTAGTCTCACTAGTAAGCATTGGACAGACCACAAGAAACTCTAATTAAGAGAATTAAAGACCCTATACAATATGTGAACCAGTTATTCTATTTTGAATAACACATTTGATTATAAATTGAGGTTTTTTGTGATCAATCTTCTATTTTTGTTACAATGGTCAAAATTTACATTTACAATGTCAACACAAATACATTCTAACAGGGTTTCAATACAATGAGCAAAAACATTATGATAGGAGTGATTTATGTCAGCTAACTGCAATTGCATTATCATAGGAGCACAAATCAAACTCTAATTAAAACCAACCAATAACCATAATCCATTCCAAATCATATATACACATGAAATTATCTATTTTAACTAACAAGCACATATATATTGGCTGTTTTAAACAATTATTTTTCATTTTTTTCCTGGAAAATGCTTTTTTTTTTTTGCAAATCGACACAGTACGGATTCAGTGATCCGTATCACCCATACGGATTGGTTAATCCGTATGAACAATACGGATTAACCAATCCGTAAGGGGAATATGGATTCGACAATCAGCAGGCAAGGCACGAATTTGGTGATCCGTGGAGGTGGCACAGATTAGCTGATCCGTATGCATGATACGGATTACACAATCTGTAACCTGAATGAATTTAAAGTTGAGCCTGGAGGAATCAGCTTTGCGCCTGTTTCATCAGTAGACAGAACTGTCATTGCAGACCTAGTGCCAAAGGTCAGTCTATAGTTCCCTGTAGATGGAAAACTGGTACTTTAAAGTTATGTCTCTGTCAGACTGTCAATAGAAGCAAAAGCCGATGTACTAACAACCTTTTTGTAATTAGATATTTTAAATAGTTTTTGAAAGAAAAAGGATCTGCAAAAGGGATCTTTCATTTGTTGAATTCCCTCTTCACCCTAGGGTTTTGCTGTTGGTTGAATGGAGTATATAGCATTCACAAGGCCTTTTTCACTTTTCAGATGATAAAATTTAGATGCTAGGAAATATGAAAAGTATAAATGTCCAAGTTCTAACTACTTACCAATGTGCCGATTTGGTTCTTCACTTTGTCGGTTGAAATACTGAGTGCTTCTAACAGTACATATTTTACATGGTATATTTTCTGCATACAAGACTGATGATAGAATCAAAGTGTTCCTTGTCTAATTTGCGATGGGCACAAACTGTCTTGGAAACATCTCATTTGCTGAAGAAATGCATACAGATTCTAAGCACTTAGTTTGTTCACCTACTCTAAACACCCATGGAGAGATACTTTTGATAACAGTATATCTGCAAGTAAATAAAACACAGTCATAAAATCCTGTCTGGAGACTACCAGAGACCAAGCGAGAAATGTGTTGTGATACAAAGTTGATTCCTTTTCATTGATTGTGTTTTAACAGGTGCAATTCAATCTCCAGCTTTCAGAGAAGGAGCGAATTGATAGGTCATATGTTGTGCTTCCTTTTGAACACCAGGGTATGAAATTGATTTGTATTTGTTCATGTTTTACATGGTTTCAATTATATATAAACTCTTGTACTTAAGGTCTTTATTCTTAAAGGAAATGGTAAACCAATACAAATTTACGATGGTAGAAGATCCCTTGAAGAGAGCAACAGTGAGGCAAATCCCATTTCAAGTGGTAAAAAAGAGGATTCTGCCATGGGTGAAATTATGTATTTTCGTGATTCAGATGATGAGATGCCAGATTCTGATGAGGACCCGGATGATGATTTAGATATATGAATATACTCTTGTTGAAAACTTTTGTATCCCTGGGTGACATGAAAGGATATATTAGGTTTATGACTGAACAAAATGGAAAAAAAAATCTGATGCTGTTTAATTGCTTAGAAGTGAAATGCAGTGTGCATCACATTCCAACATATTGTACAACCTATTGAGGAACGGGACTTAGTTTGGATGATTTGTGAATGTTTCTCTCTAGCGCTAGTCTCTACAAACCTTACTCTTGCTTCAGCTGGCAATACTTTTAAATAAAAGTGTTTTAAAGTTCAAGGATCAAAATGTATGATGGTGAAGTACAGGGATTAAAATGAAGAATTTTATAAAATATAGGAACTAAAAACATGTTTTTTCCAAAATTATATATACTTCACGAGTGAAGTCCTTCTGTGTACATTCACCAAAGCACTTTGAAGTTTGAACCATTCTAAGTATGCTTGGCTGAACTGCATACTTCAAAAATGCTGGTTAAAACTCAATTGATACGCAGATTGGTTAAGGGTTTGTTTATACAAAAGTTGGACCCAAGCGTGAAGGGATGTTCACCCAACGAAAGGCGAGTCCTCTCCGTTTTCTGCCTGGGAAGGTGTAAACGTCCATTTTCTCATTTTCCAACCGCAATCCAAGGAGCCACCAACACCATGTCTTCTTTTTCATTTTCTTTGTCTTTCAAGGCTAATCAATAGTGCACGTTATAATATGCAGTGGCAGATGGCGGTGAGGTTGGCAGAGTCAGACACTTCGGATTGATGGGTCACACCGGCTAAATGGAAGTGCAGTGGCGGTGCAACAGAGCTCGCAGCAATTGCGATTACTGTTCACACGACTAAAAAGGGGGCTGCGGCTGAAGGGAAAAAAGGGAAAAGCAAGAGAAAGGGATCAAAACCTAGAAATCTACTGATACCATATAGAAAAGGTTTACTGTAATTGTGTGTTGTATCACACATGCATACTCTTATTTCTAATTGAATAACAATAGAATTTAGGGAAACAAAATCAAGACTATTAATGACAATAATCCCTAATTATCAGCTAATGGTAATTCCCTAATTATAATGATCAAATCATATCTTCAACAGTACCCTAAAAAGATACTAATTTATGCAACAGGGCTCATGCCTATGCAGTGTTGTTTAATTAACATAATTGCTGGAAATCTGTTTATTTCCTCCTTCAAATACATTGCTTGATGATGTTCCCTGTTTTTCATGTTTAATTAACATTATTGCATTATGTGAAACCTTGAGGTATGTTATCTGAATGACATGCTGCATATGAACATAGGTGACGACGGAAGATGCTTCTGTCGTCGATACGCAGAGGATTCACTTGTCGAGTAGGTCCCAAACGAACCCTCTGTTTGCACTCCGAAATGAAAGACTTTCTGGATTACCTCGACTCCCTCAAAAATTACTAGAAATCAGGAGTTCCCAAATTTTAGAAGTTACCAATTTGTCAACTATATGTCAGGTACATTTGTATGTATTAATTAGTTGGGTTGTCTAATTGAGAATTTGAAATTACAGTTTTGTACCTTTTTTGTTGCTACAGGATATGAATTACGAGACTATCATGGCTTGCCACAATGGATACCCATATATTCGGAAGTAGCAAAAGTGTCTGAGTGGCATGATGGTCGAGTATGTATCAAAGGGTGGACAAGGTTTTGTAAAAAGAACAAGATAAATAAAAATGATGCATGCATCTGTGAAACGGATGAGCATACTAAACAATCTACTATCAGTGGATTGGACTTTGTACTTGCTTATTGTTAATATTTTTATGAACTAATGTTTATAATTTTCTCATCTCATGGTTTCTGCTGTTTTCTCATGGAATGATAACCATAGTTATCTATATTTCACCATTTCTCTTATTCTAGTATGGACAACTTCTATTGATTATATAGGAATTCATTTGGAATTCTGTTTGTGGAGTTCTATTTCACTTGTTTTCTTTGCTACTAGTTGGACAAATATGAATTTAAATTTTATGTGTATTTGAGGTTGGTAATTTGAGTTGGAACGACTGGCAAGTGTTTTAGGAAGTGGAGCTAAAATTACAGTATTTGAACATAACAATTAGATCATTCAGATACTGTCAAAGTCTGAAAGCCAATTGTTCAAACCGTGAAAGAAAATGTAATGTTTATGAAAAGATAAATTTACTAAAAATTTTCCTAAATAATATGAAATAATAAAAATAAAGATATTTTCGATAGCTTGCTAATTCCTAACTTGTATTAATGCGCAGTCTCATTTATGGAGAGGGGAGCATTTTCTGAGATCCATCACCATTTACTTGTCACTTTTATACAAGCAAACACATGCAACTCCTAGTTCTTCCCTCTTTCACTCACCCCTGCCCCCCCACACACAAATCTCTCACCCAAACCATCCAAAAATAAATGAAGCAATAGAGTGTTGCTCTAAGTGCACATTTGATCTTGTTGGAGTAAATATACGATTTTTTTTTTCTTTTGCAAAAGTGACAACTTGTATTGATAAGACCCTTAAAAAGGTTGCCTGTCCACAATTAATCTCCGAATATGTAAAGGCATCAGAAATTAGTTTCAATTTAAATTGCTTTTACATATTCGGATATTAAAGGCATCAGTCAATGTCTTTGTCATTCAATTCCTTGAAAAAGATTGGTGATGAACATATATATACTATATACGAAACACAAAACACATGAACAAAATTATTAAATGATCATGTATAGATTATTAATATAGAATGATAAATAAGTTATGTACTTGAAATGATCAACTATGCATGTACGATGTACCCAAAAAGAATTATGTACCGAGTTTGCCAAAGATATGCATCAAAGATGCATTCGGAAGTGTTTGCAGTGAAAGAAACATACAAAAGTAGGCACGTGAATCATATAAAAAGCCAATAAATGATGTTTTCTCCATATGTAGATTTAAAAGGGAAGATAATTTGGTTTCATCATAGACCATTGCCACCTCAGCTCTCCATGTACCTCTGAAGTTTCAGCATTAAATTATCTGAGGCCTGATATTTGGATACAACTTACACTGGCAACTAGAAGTCCAATATAAAAACTTATAAACCATAAAGACTAAGACTAGAAGGAAAACTGCATCCTTCACGGGGTAATGCTTTCAAAGATGTGTCTTCACTTTCTTCGTCAAAACTCAAAACGAAATAAATAAATAAATAAACTTTTGATTATCATGCACCAGCTCCTGTAGATTGTCGTCTCAACTCTTCATCTGCATTTCTTAGAAATTGATCCCAACCACTCCCCGGGCTGGTATCCAAGTAATCAAATGGGACTGCTGTTTTAAGGCCTGGCCTAACAGCACAACGATCTTCCACAATTCTAAACTCCACATCATTTCCTTCACTATGAATATGGTCCAATTCATCCCATGTAAACAACAATGACAATGTAAATGCACCCCAAGGGTTGAAATCCACAATCTTAACTCTGTCATCCTTTGTAATGTAAACATCAAATGTGTAGTTTTCTGACTCAAATTTAGCCCTCACATGATTGATGAAAAATGCCTGTATCAGTAAAAGAAGATCATTCTTCTTTTCAAGCAAAACAGGATAAAAAGTAGTAACCTCCCGTTGAGAAATTCCAATTAATTTCTGATTCTGTACAAAACATCGAAATTCCATGTCTGGCTGAAGGGATGGATACCATTTACGGAGAGCAAGAAAGAAATTCTGGGGTCTAGTTGAAGATTTATCCTGGCATGAATCATAAGCATGGCACAAATCGTGGACCAATGAGTCAGATGCTCGAAATAAAAGTGCAATCTCACTGAAACTGATGCATCGAAGGGTACCAGAGGTGCTTATCCAAGCTGAATCTTTTGGGGCACTCCAATTCAGCTTAGGGAAGACTGCACCCCCAAGGGACTCAATGGAGTCCTTAATTTTCAATTCAAGTTCTGGAAAAGAAGGTGGTGGAGAAGCTTCTGCTTCATCACCAGATCCCTCAGACACCTGAAAATCTTCTTCCTCATCCGGGTTATGAATTCTATTGGGTAATGCATCTTCATTTAAGACAGAATCGGGCAACAGGAAGGGCCCTGACTCATCAAGAAGGTACTGAATAAATGATTCAGGAAGTTGATGAATTAAGGTCTTGATGGATACAGATTTGAACTTTGGATACCATTCCTGAATCTGGCAACGATTCACCTCTTCCTCTATCATATTTCTGTAACAGTGGTTTCTCTATCAAATTTAACCAGCTGAACTTCCTTTTCTTCTACTATCTGGTATTCAATAATCAATATACAGATTAGAGATTAGTTTTTGAAACCTAGTTGCTGTCAATATAGACCATCACCAGTGGGTTAGGACCAGCATACTAAATTAAAAGAAACAATTAGCCCACGTCTTAAATGGGTGGCTATATGCATTAACAGGAAGACTGTATATACACACAACAATGCATGCCAATTACCAATCTACAGAGTCAAATGCTGAATTGAAAAAAAAAATCACAAAACAATTAGAATAACTTTGCGAAGAAGCAAAGGGGGTGAGAATGACTAGGTTTCAACTAAAGTTAATCCTGAATCCTGCCAACACTAGCAACCTTGCCCCAAAATTCCTGAACAGAAATATGACAAACAGTATAGGTTAAACTATCAATTTGTAAACATGTAAGAACAATCACAATCGATGAGAAAATCAGAAAATAACAATCAGAAATTGCAACGAAATTTCTATTCGAGACCTGATTCAAGTTCGAATGTTCGGTTTGAGCCGCGATTTTGGACAATGGATTTGGGAGGTATGGTGAACGAGCACTGAGTTAAGGTTTTCGCGGTTGTGTTGAAGGAGAACGCAAAACGAGCTATCGTGAATGGACAATTGATATTTGGGCCCGGTTCAGTTATGAACCGTTTAGCCCAACTAGAATTTGTTAACAGGCCTATTTCTCTTCGCCAATATAAATCAAAAGGCAGGAAAAAACAGCTTGTTTTCTTTTTAAAAGAGAAATTCTGCAAATATTCTTTTTATTTTATTAAAAAATTTAAATAAATAGTAAATACATTTGATATCTTCAAAATATAAAATTTTAATTACTACAGTACAATGGAGGACTAGCTATAAAACCTAAGATTTCATTCACCATTTAAATTTAAATCAAGTGGATAGTTAGTAACTTGCTCTTTTCAACACTCATTGATAAAATTTCATGTGTCTTACTAATTTCGGGACGAGACCCATCAAGTTAGAAATATGACTCATTTAATGAGACCTACATGAATTTCAATCATTAAAAAAATATGATTGGAAAATGTATTAAAGAGTGTATTGTTGTAGCATTTATCTTAAATTAATTTTGGCTTAAATATATTATAAATCCTTTTAAAATCAGTGATTTTTAATTTTGGTATCTATAAAAAAATTATTTTCCTTAAATTTGAAATTACTATTTTTATCCTTATAAAATAAGTAAATTTTGATTTTGATCTCTATAAGAACTTTTTCTTTCACTTTTATCCCTCCAAAATTTAGAATTACTATTTTTTGTCCCTAATTTTCATTTTAAGGTAAACAGTTCATATTTATTTTAGAAATTTAGAAGAAAAAAACTACGATAAACAGTCCTACCTAAATAGTCACTTGATATTTTATAAAAAATAGATAAACAGTTAAAAAATGTCATATATTAGTAAGAGACTAAAATTAATTATTCCATTTTTCTTAGAAATTTTTTTTTTATAAAAACTAAAATCAAAACTTACCAATTTTACAAAGATTAAAATCATGTTAAAGTCTTAATTTAATTTAACTTTAGGGTGAACAGTTGATAAGTTTTCTGGCGATGTTGAGCGATCAGATTCATGTAAGGTATGTTTGAATGGTCATTCAAAATATGATGCATAAATTTCAAGATAAATCTAATGGTTGATAAACTCTATTTTACAAAAGCAAGAGTCTGATGCTTCTGGAAAACGGAACTTGTACCAGAAATCCAAATCCACACATAGTCAGGTGAAGCGTGAGGGGTAAGTGAGTAATTTGGCAGAATTTTGTAGTTTTGCGGTCCGGAGCTGAAATGGGGTGGGCCTACACTGCGAAGATGAAGAAGAAATAGCCGTTGGGACTTTGGGTTGCGGACAGACAAGAACATCAACATTCAAGAAAAGAACAAATAAATGTGCATAGTAGTAAGGAAAAAAAAAAAAAAAAACTAGCCGTTTGTCTTTGCAAGAAGCAAGAGGGAGGGTTGTACTGTACCACCACACCCACCTGATAATTGTCTGTCTTCAGTTTTTGCTCTCTCTTCCCAACACAAGATTCCTCACCCCTCGCGCCCCACTCACACTATCTCTCTTATGACCATCACGTGCCTCCTCTCTCTTCCCTTTCCTACAAAATCCTCAGCCAACTCTTGTTCTTTTTGTTTTAGTTTTCTATTCCCACTTCTCTCTCAACGATACCAATCACAGTGTGTGTCTTATGGACACTACTACTACTACTAGAGAGAAGAAGACTCACCAAGTAATAATCAATCAAAGTCTCCTGCTTTTTCTTCTTTAGTTCTCTTCACTTCTTTCTTGCTTCATTCATTCTCCTACTATTTTCTTTTTTTTTTTTTTAAATATTTCATTTTGTTTGCAATGGAGAACAAGAACCTGACCTCAAAATGTTTTTTTTACTACAACCCAAGTCATTTTTTCCGGTTGTTTTTCTGTTTGTGGATTCTCATGGTGCCAGTGGTGAGTGAAGAGCGTTGGGATGGGGTGGTTGTGACACAGTCAAACTTCCAAGCACTTCAAGCGTTCAAGCAAGAGCTGGTTGATCCCAAAGGCTTCTTGAGAAGCTGGAACGACAGTGGCTATGGAGCTTGTTCTGGAGCTTGGGCTGGCATCAAGTGTGCTCAGGGACAGGTTATTGTGATCCAGCTTCCATGGAAGGGGTTGAAGGGTCACATAACTGAGAGGATTGGCCAACTTAGGGGGCTTAGAAAGCTTAGCCTTCATGATAACCAAATTGGTGGTTCAATCCCTTCAGCACTTGGACTTCTTCTCAATCTAAGAGGGGTTCAGCTCTTCAACAATAGGTTCACAGGGACCATCCCTCCTTCGTTAGGGTCATGTCCTTTGCTTCAGTCTTTGGACCTCAGCAATAATTTGCTCACTGGGACAATCCCCATGAGCCTTGGGAATGCCACTAAGCTTTATTGGCTTAACTTGAGCTTTAACTCCTTGTCTGGCCCAATACCAACTAGCTTAACTCGCTTAACTTCTCTCACCTACCTATCTCTTCAACACAATAACCTCTCGGGCTCTATTCCTAACTCATGGGGTGGTAGCTTGAAAAATCACTTCTTTCGGCTTCGAAATCTGATCATAGATCATAACTTGTTGAGTGGAAGCATTCCTGCTTCTTTGGGCGGCTTGAGTGAACTCACAGAGATTTCTCTTAGTCATAACCAGTTTAGTGGAGCTATCCCAAATGAAATAGGAAACCTTTCTAGACTTAAGACTCTGGATTTTTCTAACAATGCCTTGAATGGAAGCTTGCCTGCCACTCTCTCTAATGCTTCCTCACTCACTCTCTTGAATGTAGAGAACAACCACCTTGGCAATCAAATCCCAGAAGCCTTAGGCAGATTGCATAATCTTTCTGTTCTAGTTCTGAGCAGAAACCAATTTAGTGGCCACATTCCTCAAAATATTGGAAACATTTCAAAGCTTACGGAGCTTGATTTGTCACTGAATAATCTCAGTGGAGAAATTCCAGTCGCCTTTGATAATCTGCATAGTCTTGGTTTCTTCAACGTTTCTCATAACAACCTCTCTGGTACAGTTCCCACCCTACTTGCCCAAAAATTTAACTCGAGCTCATTTGTGGGGAATATTCAACTATGTGGCTATAGCCCTTCAACCTCATGTCCCTCCCTAGCTCCTTCTGGTTCACCTCCCGAAATATCAGAACACCCTCATCATAAGAAATTAGGCACCAAGGACATAATTCTCATAGTAGCAGGAGTGCTCCTTGTAGTCCTGGTAACAATTTGCTGCATTCTGCTATTCTGCTTGATCAGAAAAAGAGCAACATCAAATGCTGAGGGTGGCCAGGCCACAGGGAGAGCATCTGCAGCAGCTGCTGCCATGACAGAAAAAGGAGTTCCTCCAGTTGCAGGCAAAGCTGAAGTGGGTGGCGAGGTCGGAGGCAAACTAGTCCATTTTGATGGACCATTGACCTTTACAGCTGATGATCTCTTGTGTGCAACAGCAGAGATAATGGGAAAGAGTACATATGGAACTGTGTACAAGGCTACATTAGAGGATGGAAGTCAAGCTGCAGTGAAACGATTGAGGGAAAAGATCACTAAAGGTCAAAGAGAATTTGAATCTGAAGTTAATGTTATCGGAAGAATTCGACACCCCAATCTTTTGGCATTAAGAGCCTATTACTTGGGACCCAAAGGAGAAAAGCTTCTAGTATTTGATTACATGCCTAATGGAAGTCTTGCTTCTTTCCTACATTGTAAGTTTGCTATGATCATTTTTCTTTCCATGGTAGAATATTTGTTTAATATCTTAACACTGTTGTTTTGACTGTTTCCATTTTTGTGCAGCTCGTGGGCCAGAAACAGCCATTGATTGGCCAACAAGGATGAAAATAGCACAAGGAATGGCTCGTGGCTTGTTATACCTTCATTCCAGTGAGAACATTATACATGGAAACCTTACGTCCAGCAATGTGCTGCTGGATGAGAATGCGAGTGCTAAAATAGCCGATTTTGGTCTTTCTCGGTTGATGACAACTGCTGCTAATTCTAACGTCATTGCCACTGCTGGAGCATTGGGATACCGAGCACCTGAGCTCTCGAAGCTGAAAAAAGCCAACACAAAAACAGATGTATACAGTCTTGGTGTCATCTTGTTAGAACTCCTAACGGGGAAGCCACCTGGTGAGGCTATGAATGGAGTGGATTTACCTCAGTGGGTTGCCTCCATTGTCAAAGAGGAGTGGACGAATGAGGTTTTTGATGTGGAGTTGATGAGAGATGCTTCAACATACGGCGATGAGATGCTGAATACGTTGAAGCTTGCTTTGCACTGTGTTGATCCTTCTCCATCAGCACGACCAGAAGTTCAGCAAGTCCTTCAGCAGCTTGAAGAGATTAGACCAGAGATATCAGCAGCCAGTTCGGGTGACGATGGAGCCATCCCTTCGACTAGTGAATGAATATTGGGTGTTATGGGGATAACTTTTTAGTGTACGTTTCTCTTTAGGACTAACGTTTTAGTGTAGTAGTGTAGGTAGGACAATATATTATTCTTTCATTCTTACATTAATTTTTGCCTGTTTGGAGTGCCTAGTCATAGTACTTTTGCTTTCAAATCAGCGAGTGTTATCTTTAACACTTCATTAGTTTCATTTCATAATAGAAACTAGTTCTTGTTCTCCACCAACTAAACTCCCCCGTTTGCGTTGATTCTATTTCGTCACATACGTAGATAATTGCTGCGGTGAAATCAACGGCACAAATAGCTCATGTCCAAGCTAAATGCGTTTTAACATATAATGCGTTTTAACATGTAAGTCAATGTTTAAAAGGGTTAGATAGTCAACGTAGGTCCATAACAAAAAAAAAAAAAAATCAACATTGATATATGACATGTGAATAAAAGAATATACATAATTCTAGGATTAAAAGTTAAAACTAAAGTTTAAATTGAAAAAAGTAAATTATGAATTCAAGTCAACTTTTCTTTCTACTTTCTCTCCAATTAATCTAAGGAAAACATTAAGGGTTAGATACTCAGCTGCGTCCACAACAAAAATTAAACGTTAATTTATAACATGAAAATAAAAGGATATATATGCATATACAACTCTGGGCTAAAACTAAGTTCGTCTAAAGTAATGTAACTACATAAGATTAAATTAATGGAACCAAAATCTAGAATTACTGCATAGAAAAGGCAAAAACGAGAATTTACAGCCAAGTACATTTTAGCTGCTGTCTCTTGAGTAAGCAGCTGTTTCTTCCGCAAGCTTCTCCCACACAGCTGCCGTCTTCTCTGCATAGCCTGCCTGTAAAATGGATGAAGTAGAATAGTTACTGTTCTGAATTACAAAAGATAAAAGCCAATTAAACGTAACAGCTTACAGAACATAGAAAATAAATGAGTTAAATGAGCTTTACTTGATTGACAACAAACCCTCGCAGCATGCTTAGGAAGTCGCTATTCCTCTCTTGGTCAATTCTTTCAAGTTCACTCCTATTATTTTCCTGCAAACATTCCACAAACACAAGTGATATTTTGACACAATATTCCATGATAAAGACTTCCCAGAAATATTTCACAACAATGATCCAACCGACCAGTGAACCATAACCACACAAACCCAGTTTTTAAAATATTGGATTTTACAATATCGAGATAACAATGGACATAGAAATCAAGTTTGAAACTATGACCAAATCTACTGTTGATTGATGATTTTGATGCTATTCCAGTCTCTTTCTGTGTGTTTTTTCCCTGACACTTGTCTCTAAATACACTTGCGTTATAGATAACAAGCCTAATTTATTATCAAGGTGTAATGATGATAATTCTTATTATGATCATTTAGGATATTTTAAGTGGATCGCATTGTCAATTTTCCATAAGGGGTGAAAAGGAGTTTAGTGAATCAAATCTTTCTCCCTAGGTTAATATACTGTACACATGAAATGAAAGCAAATATGGAGACATGAACAAGAACATGACCAGACCAGACCAATTGAAAAACCAGTGAACCAATCCCTTGTCCAGTTCACTCAGTGCATAAAACCGGAGCAATCAAAACCCTATATAGGGATAATTACACTGGTCTCTCTTGAAATTAGGGGTAATTACACCTAAACCTTGTTTAATTAGAACTTACACTAACATTCCTTATTTTAGACATGAAATGACTTGCCTACCTCTTATGCTGTGTTTGTTTGAGGGGAGGAGGAGAGAAATAGAGGAGAAATAATGTGAATTTTATGTGGGTTTCACACCTTTTTCACTAACATTCCTTATTTAATATTATTCTTACGCTATATTTTAGACATGAAATGACTTGCCTACTTCTTATGCTGTGTTTGTTTGACCTTTGAGGGGAGGAGTAGAGAAACAGGGGAGAAATAATGTGTGGAATGTGGATTTTATGTGGGTTCCATACCTTTTACATTTTTACTTTAATTCAAATATTTGTCTTCTATTTCCATCCTCTCTATTTCTATCCTCTAAACCGAATGCAGCATCAGCCTTTACATATATTGTATGCCTGAATATTCCACTCACTATTCTGTGTGGGACTTGTAGTAAAGCTTCCTCGTGGGGTATCACAACAACAACAAAGTCTAATCCCACTAGGTGGGGTATAATATATATTTTATATTTTGCATATAGGGATATTTTTACACTGAATCACTGATATATCTTGAAGTCAGTGATAATTAAACCTAAACCTTCCTTGATTTAGAAATTACACTTACATCCCTTATTTTATATATTATTCTTATGCTTAAAGACCATTTATTCTTAAAAATTACAAATACCTCCTTATTTTTAAGTACAAACCATGCACGTTACCTTAAAATTAACAAAGCAAGAGACACAACGGAGGTAGGTGTAATTTTGGAAACAAACAATATCTAAGGGTAACTACCGCCAACCTCAAGGGAGGTTCATGTAATTCTCTCTCTCTCTCTCTCTCTCTCTCTCTCTATATATATATATATATATATATGCTGTATGCTTGGATGTTTTACTCCATGTCCAATGTAGGACTTTGAGGCTCTCGAGTAATATTTTTTTTTTTTTATCGGCCAATGTTAGTTGTTAAATGTTAGTGGAGGGATTCGAACCCATGACCTCTCCCTCCCTCCCTTCCTTCCTTCCCTTCTTCACTTTTTTCTTAACCACCAAACCAACCTTATATCTCCAGGCTCTTGAGTAATATAACGGTCATCCTTTGCTTCCATGTGGCCTTTTCTGGATGATGATTATTCAACCTCTTATAATTGCTACTACAAGACATAAATAATATGGTCCTTTTAATTTAAAACTTACCTAATCTGATTTCATATGATTGTATGTTAATTTATTAATTAATATATTATATAATATGAAAAATGCTATCTAATTATCACCATTCAACCATGGTTTGACTAGTAAACCTGTCTTCACTACTTCAATGATATTAGTCTGATCTAAAAAAACATTGGATTTTCCATATTGAGATGGCAATAGATCTAGAAATCAAAATTGAATGTTACAAAATGTGCTATCAATTGACATTTTTAATGGAAGAAGCAGCCCTCGATGAAACATTTAAGTGCAACAACATATAGCTCTGCCACCATTATAGTCTTTTTTTCTTTCACCCTGACACTTGTCTACAAATACACTTGCATTATAGGCACCAAGAAAATCCAGTGAAAATATATTTAGAGTCAAATTTATCATCAAAGTGAAAAAATACTAATTTTTATTTATGATCATTTATGATAATTTAATAGGATCTCGTCAATTTTCCACAATGGATGTAAGGGTGTTCAAAATTTAGTGACTACATCAAACTCATTGACTGAGTTATGTTGTGTAAAATCTTCTCCTACATTAATATAACTGCACACATGCAACAAAAGCAAATAAAGACAAAAATCTACAGTATATGACAAATATGGAGACATGCATTATATAGTATGACAAAGAAAATATGGAAAAGTCAGTTCTGAAAGGGAAAAATGAGTTAATATGCAGGGGGATAAAAGCTCAAAAGTTGGAGTTACATATGCCAAAGAAAGGAGAGGACAACCCAATTAAAGGTTACCTTGATTCGTTCATACTCTCTATCTGCACAAATTTTAGCATTCTCAGTAACTCTAATGGCTTCTTTTAACTCTTCAATTTTCCGCATCCTAGACTTGTCTCCACCAAATATTTTGGATGAAGCAACTTCAAGTTTTTCCACCCGTGAATGTAAAGAAGCTAGTTCTGATGAAAGTGTTTGAACAGTCAACAATGCACTCGATCTGTCAGAAAATGCATTGTTAACAGCTAGCATTGTCCCAAGGTATTCATGTAGTTTATCCTGCAACATAAAGAAGATACTACTCATCAACAACAGAAAATAGTTAGGGATATATCAGGAGGTTAATGCATCTACCATCATGTTCCACCATACATTTACAAAGAAGCTAAAAGGTTCTATGATAAGTCACAAGAATATTTGTACTTGCCAAATGTTTGATTGTCTGTGTATTCAGCTCTCTATATAACCTGCTTGCTTTAACAGCTGCAGTTGCCACATTTCTCATGTCAGCAGCTCGAACACTCTGAGACTCAAATATGGCTTCTTCCGTCTCAAATTTGGTAAGCTTTACAAAAGCCAGACCTAGTTCACCAACCGTTTCACCCATGTCTTGCTGAAACTTGACAAGGGATTCAGCCTGCAGGTCAATGCAGATAAACAAAATCAAGCTTGGCAATGCGAAAGTGAAAAACAACATTGTTCTTATTCAGTTCCACATGACAAAAATGGACATGGTATCTAAATTCTAAATAGGGGGGCACATTTTAGACAAAATTCAGTAATCACAGCAACACTTGAAGAGGAATATTTGTCAATTCAACTAAGTAACCATAATTTTTTAAAATCTCTTTCAAGAAGCTATCAAAAACCTATTATTCCCCCCAGAATAAGCTTAATCCAAACATGCATTCGGAGAGTGTTTGGAAGTACTTTTACAGAATTATTTAGACATATCTTATAATTAAGTGCCTAAGCAGGTGTTAGGTTAAGCTCAAAAGCAACTTAAAGCTTCTTATAAACTCTTTAACTTCTTTTAATAATCTTCACTGTTCACTAAAGCTTATCCACGTAAGCTTATTGAATAACCACTTAGATAAGCTCATTACCCAAATACTCCCTCTGGACTCATATAAGCAAAAATAATTAATTTCATACTAATTAAGAAAGTTAATTGACACCATTTAATTATCCTAATCTCAAGTAAAAAATAAGGCTATTTCTAAGATGCCCTTCATTGGAAATTATTATCATAAATAAAAAGGAGTCACTGAAAATAGAATTAGAATTAAATGAAGGGTATTTTACGAATAATAACATTAAATAGGACAAAATTAATTAGATTTGCTTATATTTAAGTCCAACATACAAGACCGATTTTTTTCTTATATGAGTCTAGAGGAAGTACACCACACTCAACTAATGAACATGGAAGCCCAAAGCTAATAATGAACTTACTGAATAAGCACTTAGTTAAGCTCATTACCAAAATGCACTTAGTTAAACTTTTAATGAGCTTATTGAATAAGCACTTAGTTAAGCCGATTACCCAAATGCACCATAGTCAATCTTATGATGAACTTACTAAATAAGCACATAGTTAAGCTCATTGCCAAAATGCACCATGGTGAACTAACAAACACTAAAACCAAAACCATGAAACACAAAACCTGCTGAGAAACATTGCTAAGATGGTGCTCAAAATCCACCAACTTATCCTTCCTCTCCATGAACTCCTTATCCTCTTCCACAACAATGGGCTTGCTCCCAACCCAGTCATTGGCAACAGACTGCTTCAACTCCTTGAAAATCCTGAGCAAGTCCCTCCCGCCCTTGGCCGGCTGAGCCACCTCTCCCAGCTCCGCCTCTCCCCCGAACAGCTGCCTTGGCAACCTCACGGCGCCGTCGAGCATTCGCGACGCTACATCGAAGGTCTTGGCCAGCGGCAGCCGCCCCTTGGCCTCGAGAAACAACCTGAGCTCCTCGCTCCGCCCGATCACCGGGTGCGCCGCCAGCTTCCTGAGGTACTTCTCCACCGCCACGCGCCGCTGCTCCACGAACTCCTGCTTCTGCATCACCTGGCTCTCCACCGTGCTCTTGTCCGGCCGCACCGGGATGAAGAACCCGCGGTATGCCTCCGAGAGCCGATCGGAGAGCGTCACCACGTCGCGGAACCGCCGCCGGACGGCGAACTCAGCACCGACGCCGCCATATTCGGGGAGGTTGGTGCGCGTGGTGATGAGGTAGGTGTAGAAGGTGGCGGCGCCGGGGACGAGGGAGGTGGCGATGTCCTGCTCCTTCTGAGGATCGGTGACGGAGATGTGGAGGTAGTCTTCGGAGCCGGATCGGGCGGCGGGGGATTCGATGGCTTGGTCGTGACCGTTGGAATCGAAAGAGGTGAAGATCGCGTCGGCGTAGGAGGGAGGGTCGAGGAACGAGTTGAAAGGGGAATTAGGGCTCTGCGGTGACGTAGGACGGTGGTGCTGCTGAACGGAAGAGCCGTCGTCGTCATGGAGGATTAGCGATTCCATTATCTCGTCGTCCTGCGAGACATGGAGAATCTGATGTTGTTCGTTGTTGGAATCGAGATTCATCATTTTTGGAGAATCTGGTTTATGAGGAAAGAGAACTGAAAATCATGATGAGGGAAGGTCGAAGAAGAAGGAGAGTTGAGTCATGAGTGTAAGGGAAGAGTGAACGAGTTGGTGAGTCAACTCGTGTATGTAAGAAAAAATATGATAGGATTAGGATTTAGGAATGCCGGAATGGGGCCAAGGAATGGCTTCCGGTGCTACCTAATCTAAACAACCAAGATAAGCGCGTTTGATACGAAAGAAGCCAAGCTAAACCATTGGAAAAACCAGTGTTTTTAAATGGATTATTTACATGTTTGATTTGTAATTAGAAATATTCTGACTTATGTTTCAATACAAATTCAATAGATAAAATAAAAATAAAAACAAAAATAAAGATTCTGTTTGGATTATTTTGTGAAAGTATTTTCGTCATAAAAATTATTTTTTATCTGTTTTTCAAATATAGTCTAACAAGTGTTTTTTTTTTTGTGTGGTTATTTTTTATTCTGAGGTTTTTTGTTGTTGTTTTTAGGACTATTTATGTTTGTTGTTTGTGTAATTATTTGTGGAGTTTGTTGTTCCTACATCTTGCAACGGGAATCCTTGATTATATTGTCAATCTCCTCTCTTTGTCGTAATTGTGCCATTATTTCCTCCAATGTTCTTTTATCTTTCTACCTTTCAAATTAATATGTTTCAATTGTGTGTTGCAAGGTCTGTTAGTTATAAGATTAAGAAAAAGCGGCTTAGACAAACTGTGTGTACTACTTTGTACTTCGTAGGGCTGCTTAAAATTATGTTTTTCAATTGAATTAGTATTTTAAGTATGTGTATTGTATATAATAAATTTTATAATAAAAAAATAGATTATATATTGATAGTGAAAAATTATTTTATATTACTATTCTATTTTAACTTTAAAAATTATATTATTAACTTTTATGATAATCACTTTAAAAATTATATTAATGATAATTTGTGATTGGACTGTTAATAAATTATCATTAAACTCAAAAAAAATTCTTATTGTATAAATATTGTTTTAGATTTATAATAAATATTTAAAATTGTGATATATAAGTTTTTTAAATGATGATAATTTATTTTAAAATATTAAAAATTAATTTTTTAGGTAACCATGTTTTTTTAGAAGGTAAGGATGTTATAGTATTGTATAAAGTATGTATTGGCTCTACCAATAACAAATTTTTGTAAATAATTCTTCTTTTTACTACATTTTTTTATCTATAAAAATCAACTTTAAAACTTTTGCCAAAAAAAATCGAGGTCATTTCCACTTAATCCACCAACTTGTTGCTATATTAAAATTTAATCTAGAAATGGAGATTAAAAAAAATAGATTAAGAATAGTAGATAAAGATAAAAGGAAGATGGTTTGAGATGCAAAATTAAACTTCACCCATAACTGAAACTTTCGAAAGAGTTAAATGAAAGAACTTTTATAAAATTAAATATATAAATTAATTTTAACTTATGAGAAAGTTTAATTTATTTCATCTTTTTATTTTCTTTTTCTATAAATATTTATGAAACAAAGTTGTAATTTTAACTACTAGAGATAAGAAAGATAGTCTAACCCCAAATTAATTAATATATATATTTTTATTCGTAAGATAGTCTAAACTCACACATTATGCTAATCAATTATATAAATAATTTAAATATTAAAAGATTTATAATAATTCATATCCTTATTTATCAATTGAGTTATAAAAGATAGTTAAAGAATATTTAAGTTGAAAGAAAAAGATAACAAAGTGTGTGTGTGTAAAACTACTTTATAACCTATTTTCTTAATCATTAAATTCAAATTCAATATCATCTCAAATGAAAAGGCAAACAAGCTTATAAATCACACCTTCTTAGGGACTGAAACAAATTAGTTAATTAAATATTAAGACATGTGTCGAGATTTAATTTCTTTTAATGCATTTTGTTATATTTTCATTCTTTTTTTCTCTCTTCATTTATAAATGTCTCTTTAGAAAATAGTGCTATATAAATTGAATTGGACAAGTTTGGGTTTTCAAAATTAAACTAAGTATATTTTGAGGACGAATTTAAACTGTGCTTCAAGTTACTCTAACCCGATTCAAGGTCCTATTTAAAAAATCTAAGCTTTTTGAACAAATACATATATTCTTAACAATTTTTTATACTCAATGGATAACATTTTATATAACATGGTATTATATTTATAATGATATTATTTATTTTGAAATATATATTATAAAATACACCTTAATTTAAATTTTATTCTTTTTTCATCCTACAATTTAATTATACACAATCTTAAAATGATATATTGTAATAATAAATCGAATTAACTCAATCTGATTCCTAATTTACTTAGTGAATTTTGATTTCAAGAAACTGATCTTAACAAACTTTTTATTATCCCATCTCAAGTCTCAACTCGTCTCACGTTCACCCCTACCATTGAGGGTGTCATCATTGATAGGACTAAAGGTTTATGAATTTATTTAGTATATTTCTCTTAATGATAGCAATAATTAGGATATGACATTTTCATTACAGAATCTTAGAAAGAAAATTAGTACATTTATCATGGGCAATTAAACGATGAGCATGTAAAGGTGTTTGCTTTAATTAATGCCGATTTGAAACGAAACATTTGTCTTCTTGTTACTAGTGTAATAATTCTTCAAAGAATGTTACTTCCGAGATGAAGCATTAAGCGAAAATGTTTTTTGTTTGATTTTTTTGAATGTGTGGCCTCCTCATTTTCTTGTTGGGTAAGTTCTTCTATTTTGTGCAGGTCTCTTCTGCATCTTATATTTTTTTCCTTTTCGTAAATAATTTTTCAGCTTTTAATTAATGTCACAGTTTATTAGTTTAGTAGTTTAGCAGTGTTCACTCATCATCATCTAAGAAACTCTTACAAAGTTGGAGGATTTGACGTTACTTCGGTGTTGCAATGGTTTTCTATTTTTCTTTTTCAACAAGTTGGGGCCCAAATTAAACTAAACCACACTACCTTGGAAAGATGATGGGCATCCCAAATTGCTAATTAAAATCCCTCACCTTTTCAGAATTCAGAAATTTGTTTTCTAAACGTTTACACTCCCGCAACACAACAGAAATAAAAACCAAGTTGAGGATATGTATAACAATCCATTGATAAGGCATCAAACAGTTTTATGAACATTTTGTTGCAGCTGCCAATTTTATTTTTTGTTCAACCTGCCTAGTCCAATAACCATGGAACATTACATAAATTTGGTTTATTGACTTGGCATTTTGCATAAGTAATTAGTGCATCCATGATAAACAAAAGTGGTAAAAGGGATATTAGTTACTCCTAATATAGAATGTTAATCATATGTTGGGATTGCCAGTAGAAATGTTACTCAAAAGATTATTATACAGATTTGAATTGTTAATAATTTTATCCAATTATAACTACTCATTTAGGAATAGAATAAAAATTTATACTCGAATATGTTCATTGATAAAACGTACAATAAATTGGATTTAGATACTTAGAATAAATATGTTTTCTCTATTCAAAATCATAAATAGGATAGGTATAACCGGATAAGTAATAAGTTACGTACCCTTTATCACAGATATATACCTGCTCAATAAATAGTACCGTGCTGCTACGATTTATTCTTAGTGTTCAAATTAGTATGTCCACATTTCAATTGATAATTTCTCGATAAAAAGAAAAGGATTTGAATTGATAATCTGATATGTTGGTAATTAATCAGCGAAGGGGCATGAAAACCAATGGGAGTTGGGTTTAGCGGAAGTAACTACTGGTGAATAAAGGTTCGAATCCTCTGAGAAAGATGTCCACATTTAAAGTTCAATCATATCTTAAATAGAATTTTCTTTTGAAGAAAGAGACATGGAAAAATAAAAATGAAGTGGGCATGAATGATTTTTGTCACTCTAAATAATTGAGCTTGTGCTAGAGAAAAACACTTGTTGGACTTCTACTTGTTTGTCAAGTTGTCACACTGATATGACTAATAGTCAAATTGGCTTTTCTCCTCTCCATTTAGAACAAAATCCACCAGATCGAAGCGATTTTTCTAAAATTTCTGGAGATGATATATGTGAACATATATGCATGATAATAGCACAAGGTAGCAGGCCTGACTCATTGAATGTTCTATTTTCTATGTGAATATGTCACAACGCATAAAGATGACACTGCTATTAAGAACTTAATTAAGGCGCTTATATATCCGTTATGATCAGGCTAATTTGGAGGGAGAGATTTACAAAGACAGTGATAGATGAAAATAAAGGTGAAGAGGTAAGTGGGGGAACTTCCTAGGTTCTAGTCAAGTAATAAGACAAAAAGCATAGAAGAGGGGTAAAACTTATAGATCTGCTCGATGCAAAGTGCAAACACACAACTCACAATCACAAGTCATTGGTGTGGAGTAGTGATTATGATGGTTTTTGGCTTCTTCCAGCAATTCTTTAGGACTTATGGTTAACAAAGAAGAAAATGTGACTCATGCATGTGAGATATCATTAGGAAGGTGGATGGCATGTGTGCAAAGGCCTCAATTATGTTTCAACCTTTTGTTTTATTTTATTTTTAACTTTTTTTCCTTTTTGACAATGACTATGAATGATAAATATTTGCTTAATTGCATATTGGCGATCTGCTGATCTCACTCAGTGCTCATCCTCTGGGCTAGCTCGTCCCTCCTGTTTTCATTACTCCATTTATGTTTTTCTTGCATGTATATATAAAAGCGGTATTTTACAAGCACTTTACTCTTTCATTCATAATATTCGTGGATAAAGTATTTCAACAATTTTCTTTAACTTTGTTTAAGGTATGGTACAATTAATCAATGGAAAATTTCCCCATTTGTTATTCTTTTGGTTGTTTTTTTTAGAGAAAAAAAAAACAATTAATGACAATTTTAAGAATTCATAAATAATTATATTATTTAAATAAAGCTGTTTTTTTTTTTTTTTGGGTTGAATACTTGAATATGATGGTCACAAGCAATTTTTAAAATTAAAAACTAAGAAGAGAAACAAACAGCGCCCTTAGATTCATGGAGTGTTCAAATATTCCTACTTAACTATTTCCCTTATTCTAATCAAATTGTAGTCTGTCAAAACATGCAAATTGGTGTCTAGTTAAATCAAGTTTTCAATTCAGTTAGTTAACAAAGTTGAGATGAGATTAATTCCTGTCTGATTCTTGTGATACAAAATAGATAGGTGTATAAGATTTGTCCATTATACACCAACCAGCCTACAGAACTTTTTTGTCTTTTGTGACATCAATAGAGCTAGGGGTGCTAGATGCGTCACACATGGAACATGCACATAAAAGTTCATACAGCATTATAGTGAGTTCGATGAACTTGTAAGGATTATTCTCTCACCTAAGCTCGTGTTTATGGCTTCATTACTGTTACATGTGCATTTTACAACAAAGGAAAAACATATCATTTTGAGCGTGGTCTTTAAGAAGGCCCCATTTCTATACCGAAGAAATGATGGATTTTCTGTTTAGTTTAATTTCTTTAATCTCTCTAATTATTTTGGATTAGAGAAAATGTTGACGGTGGAATTAAAATTGCTCAAGTTCGCACCCACTTATAACTAACCATGAAAATCCAAGAAATCAAACACCCCCAAACAAGAATTAATAGAAGGTGGGAAATAATTATATTACCAGACAAATGAAAAGCTATTGCGAGAGAGACCAAGCACCAGCAAATTTTGACAAGGAATTGGTTTCTGCTCTTGTGTCAATTTTAAGCTTTCTTGCTTCTTCTTTTTTTTCACACTGTGTTTAACAACTTTTTAAGTACTTCCTATTATTTCCATCTCAAGAATATGAGAAAGTCAGTAACAAACTCTACCAACTTTCATATAGGATGTTCTTTCTTTATTTCTTGTTCACCTATTCAATTGGTCATTTGGGTTCTCTATCTCGTGTTAAGCTTTGTCACACTCAGCCTCCATTAATTGACATGCTTTCATTCTCAGCATCTAACGGTTTCGTGACAAACCAAAATAATCTTTTAAGGCCTTGGCTAGATGTTGTTATCAACTCAATCAAAGGCACTATTGAAGATAGAGTGAGAATACTGCTAGAGGAAAACGTTCCACGTATCTTTCTTGAGATTTAAGAATTTATAAATTGTACGAATTCGCGTCACACTATGAATTCTAAAAGAGACTTGTCCAACCTTTAGCGTGTCTTTTGCTATGTCAAAGCATTTTTATATCGAAGGTTCTCATCCTTGTGAGTGTCCAGAGTAGCTAATTCACAGATGCAACTACAAGATAGCATTTAAGTATATATAAACTTGCCATGTTCAAATTTTGTCTTGTTCTAGACAAATCTAACCCATTCCTTAGACCAAATAAAATTTGTCATCACATTTTTCAATTTGTGAAAGAAATCAGTATACTTAGTTAATATTTAGTTTTTTAATAATTGAATGGGCTATATTATAATGAAAATACGTTACATAACAAACAGATCATTAGGAAACCAAATCCTCCATCACATAGTCAAACATCTGAAAAAGCGTCACCTGTGATATTTTGTTTAACATGTGGCGCTATGGTGATCACCCCCTGAAGATGTTAGTCAAAGTGATGATATATATTGATAACTATACATCCAAGTACGTATTCTTGAGTATGACTGCAGGCTTTTGTGTTATAATTCCCCTTTGATAATCCACGTTTGAAATATAGGGAGACAGGCCACCTAATTTAATACTCGATCTTAAGTAGCATTTTTTCATGAGTATCTCTAACTAAATTCGTGTTGGACCCAACCAAATCACGTTGATATTCTACCCCATTTTATTTGCTACGTACCTAATGGCAGCACTATTAATTCTTTACATTTTTAATGTTAGTTTCTTTCCTATCAATAGCCACTTGAATTAAACAAAACTACTAGCCTAAATATCCTTACATATAAGCGTTCTTTGAACAACTAGCCACTTAACAAGTTGGAGAAGAAAAGAGGGTCAGGGCATACCCTAAAGAGAAAATTAGCCTAACATGTGATCCGGAGCTTAAGAAACAGCCTCTTTAACATTTAATCTTGTATTGGTTAATTATAGATCAAGGCAATATTCAAGTAACGATAACATTGTAAAACAGAGAGTTTAGTCTAACATAAGAATTCTTGAACAACTAGCCACTTGAAAAGTTAGAGAAAGAAAAGAGGGTCAGGGTGTACCCTAAAGAAAATTAGCCAAACATGAGATCGAGAGCTTAAGAAACAGCCTCTTCAACACATTTAATGCTTAATTATAGATCAATCAAGGCAATATATAAGTGGGCATAACATTCTAAAACAGAGAGTTTTAGTCTAAATAAAGGGCAGACTATGTTTTCAGAAGTCATAGTTGTTTTTAATGTCTATTATTTTTTCATCAAAATCAATCTTTGTAACAAGTGATTTATTTTCTCCAACCACCGAAACAAGAAAAAAAAAAGTCAAATTGGACTAACACATAATTAATTGCACTTTTCTTCACTTTCCAAACTTAGCTTACAATTAAATAATACACAATCCCAAGTAACAAGAATCACTAGATAAAAACAAGGTGCAATATGTTTGACGGGGCAAGTTTACTTGCACAGAATTACATGTTAGTTTGCTATAGGCAAACCATTTCAAGCCATATGGTAACTTCTTGACAATAAAGATGCATAGGACACAACTTGACTTGGACAGCAAAGGAAAAATCCTTTTTGCTATGCTTTTTAGTTGTGGACCCTTTGAAATGTCGAATACTTTTACAGTAATGAAAAAGTTGAGGATGTAATTGTACGGCATTAAATGCCAATTAAAGGGAAAAGGAGTAAATTATTCTAAAACCATCTTAATAAATTATTCTATTCATGAACAGTCTCAAAGTAATCATGTTTTGAGAAAATTCAACCCCCAAATTGAAGACTTGAGAAGCAAGCATTCAGGAACGTAATTAACTAGTGGGTGCAACAACTTTAATAGGGTTGAATTAAGTTTCTTAAGAGTGCCTCTGACTAATTTGCCGTAACAAAGTTTACCTAATCTGCCAACCTGAATGACTCCAGCTCTCCCCTTTGTCTCCCCTATAAAAGCATCCTCCTCCCACTATCACTTCCATTGCAATTTGCAACCTTAACCGTCATTCCACATAGGTGTTTATTGCTACACACTAGAAGAATTATGGAAGCTCTCAAGACCCTCTTCTTAGCCCTTTTTGTTGTCTTGGCTTCAGCATTGTATTCAGCCAATGCCAAAATCCAGGAGCATGAGTTTGTTGTTCGTCCTCTTTCCCTCACTTTTTTTTTCTCTCTCTTTCTCTTTCTTGTGTCCCTTTCTTGCTAAGAAAATTAACTTATTGCCATTTGTAACGAGACAGATTCAAGCAACGCCAGTGAAGAGGCTGTGCAACACCCACAGCACCATCACAGTGAATGGACAATTCCCTGGCCCAACATTGGAAGTCAACAATGGTGACACTTTGGTCGTCAAAGTCACTAACAAAGCTCGTTACAATGTGACTATTCACTGGTATCATATCAAAGCAACCTAGCATTTCGGCTTTCACCCTTAAATATACTTATTAAATGTCATTAATTATTTTAAAAAAGTTATTCGTACAACAAATTCATATATTATATTTTCTATAACATTATTTCTTCCTTTTATCTTTTTCTTATGACGTCAATCATCTTCTTTTATATTCTCACTCTTTTCATCTTTACATTTACTACAAAATTTATGTACCAATACAATTTCTCTTTTAAAAGAAATCAGCATTAGATAACTTCTATACTTTTGATATATTACTTTTTTGATAAAAAAAAAAACCCTTTTAGTTTTGTATTTTAACATGTGCCCACGGCTCATGGGTATACTTCAAAAAAAAAAAAAGTCTTTTTTAATTTTTTATGCACTTGTGAGAATTAAATGTAACACAGGCCTTAATTGATCTTGTCTCCAAACGATAAGTTATAGAAGGCACGTTATACTCATATATATATATATATATATATATATATATATATATATTGCATGCTACATGCATATATATGGAACTTTTAGAAGAAGGAAAAAATGTTTGAGTGACTTAGTTTTTGTTGATCCTTGTTAATTTCTTGTGTGTGTTTAGGCATGGAATTCGGCAAATGAGAACAGGATGGGCTGATGGACCAGAATTTGTGACTCAGTGCCCTATTCGTCCTGGAGAAAGTTACACATATCGTTTTACCATTCAAGGACAAGAAGGAACACTTTGGTGGCATGCTCATAGCTCATGGCTAAGAGCCACTGTTTATGGTGCTTTAATCATTCACCCCAAGGAGGGAGAGGCGTATCCTTTCACTAAGCCAAAGCGCGAGACACCAATTCTTCTTGGTAATGATTGTATTTCACATATATGAATATAATTGGTAATGATGGCACTAATGAAAACGTGGAGGGGATGATTAAGAAAATGATATTGTTGGATTTGTTGTTTTCATTTTTCCTTGGACAAATATTATGCACATGATGAAGATGGTTTGACGGTGTAAATAATGATTATTATTATTAGGGGAGTGGTGGGACGCAAACCCGATCGATGTTGTGAGACAAGCTACACAAACAGGAGCAGCACCTAATATTTCTGATGCATACACCATCAATGGTCAACCTGGCGATCTTTACAAGTGTTCTAGCCAAGGTTTGATTATATTTTACTTTTCATTTAACTCATCCACATGCCACATCTATGTTGGTCGATTAATATATCAATCTACAATTTACAAAGGTTATATTTTATACACATATAATTTTTTTGGAAAAAAAGAGGAAACAGTAATTAAAGACAAATTAAACTTCCTGGCAAAAAAAATCAAAATTTAAAATCAAATATTTAATTAATATATTTTGATTAGAGGAATGGAAATTGGTATTTTTGGCAGGGATAACTAGTAAGCAGAGAGATAAAAAAATATACCGTC
Organism: Glycine tomentella; assembly: GCA_007407185.1. Classification (NCBI taxonomy): domain Eukaryota; kingdom Viridiplantae; phylum Streptophyta; class Magnoliopsida; order Fabales; family Fabaceae; genus Glycine; species Glycine tomentella. The sequence goes on along the minus strand of PYAF01004127.1, from coordinate 2,154,789 downwards.
AAAATAAGTGACTCCTTTTTTTTCAATGAATAACTTCAAATTTGTGATGAGATTAATATCTTAAAGAGTGCATTGTACCAATTGATTAACAATTCATGATTTTGAAATTAACATCTAATACACTAACAAACTCAATATCTCAATGTGATACCTGTTAAAACAAAATAGCAATTTTTGGGGGGGCAGGAGAACAAGTATTATTTGAACAAAAACAAACAATTTTTCAAAGCATCGCCATGCAATTTACAACTTGTCTAAGACACAAAGCTTTCGAACAAAGAAACAGGGTTACCCCTGCATCCTGGAAACTAAGAAAACAGAAAATTATTTGTAGTAGAATGATTTCACAAACCAGACATTTATTTTGTTGATGATTGGCAATATTGTAGGCACCAGCATTGTTCCAATAGATTCTGGCGAGACAAACCTCCTAAGAGTGATCAATGCAGCACTCAACCAACCCTTGTTCTTCACAGTGGCCAACCACAAGCTCACAGTGGTTGGTGCCGATGCCTCCTACCTTAAACCCTTCACCACCAACATCATCATGCTGGGACCAGGCCAAACCACCGATGTCCTCATCCAAGGTGACCAACCACCCACACGCTACTACATGGCCGCACGTGCCTACCAATCCGCGCAAAACGCACCCTTTGACAACACCACCACCACTGCCATTCTCGAATACAAATCCGCCCCGTGTCCTGCGAAAGGCTCGTCCATCAAACCCGTTATGCCGTCTCTCCCAGCCTACAACGACACCAACACAGTCACTGCATTCAGCAAAAGCTTGAGAAGCCCCAGAAAAGTTGAAGTCCCCGCAGAAATTGATGACAATCTTTTCTTCACCATTGGCCTTGGACTCAACAATTGCCCGAAAAATTTCAATGCGAACCAATGCCAGGGACCGAATGGAACGCGTTTCACGGCCAGCATGAACAATGTCTCGTTTGTTCTCCCAAACAACGTTTCAATCTTGCAGGCTCATCACCTTGGAGTGCAAGGAGTGTTCACCACTGATTTTCCTACGCAGCCTCCTGTCAAGTTTGATTACACTGGTAATGTGAGTCGTTCGCTGTGGCAACCTGTTCAAGGGACCAAAGTGACCAAGTTGAAGTTTGGATCGAGGGTGCAGATTGTGTTGCAGGATACTAGCATTGTGACCCCGGAGAACCACCCCATTCACCTTCATGGGTATGATTTCTACATCGTTGCAGAGGGGTTTGGGAATTTTGACCCCAACAAAGATACTTCCAAGTTCAACCTTGTTGATCCACCTATGAGGAACACTGTGGCTGTGCCAGTGAATGGATGGGCAGTTATCAGATTTGTTGCTGACAACCCAGGTAAAATTAATTAGCTTAAATCAAAATAGTATTTTGCACCAAAGAGAAATCATTACATGTTTTGGAAGGTCTCGACTTATATCACATGACATGTAATAGAATATTATTAAAAAAAAAATTATCACATACAAATTAGTCCGGACTACGGTGGACACATAATAATCTAAGACTATTTAATCATTTCTTATGCATTAAAAGTGTAAATGATTAGATATTGTGAAACATATTGTAAATTTATTAACTTCTATGATAAAAAAAAAATCATACTAAATGATTTTTGATTGATTGATAATGTAAAATTTTACATTAGATGTTTGTTAATATTAGTTTAATCCCAATTTTATGTTTAATGAAATATAATTGGTTGATGTGATCTGTGCAGGAGCTTGGATTATGCATTGTCACTTGGATGTTCACATCGGGTGGGGTTTGGCCACTGTGCTTTTGGTGGATAATGGAGTAGGCCTGTTGCAATCCATAGAGCCCCCTCCTGAGGATCTGCCTCTATGTTAGGATAATCAAAATCAAAATTATTGAATTTGTTACCATAGTTCAGTTCCAAAATTTTCCTAGTTCATTGTCGTTTCCCTGTATTGGAGGTATTTCTCCTTTTGCTTTTATTTTGATGTTCTTTTCATATAGAGATAACCCGGGTTTAAAAGAGACGGTGGTGTGATTTAAACGCGGAAGGCCATCTTATATGGTCACAAGCCCGATTGATTAAATTGATGTTGGTTGTTTTCTTCCCCCATGTGGTTAATCTTATTAGAAATATGATTTTGACTATGTCTATCCCTATCTTTTCTAAGGCGAAGTGTCTTTTTGTGTGTTTGTGTCAGAAGAGATAAACATAATACAATGTTTAAAAAGAAAACAAAAACACAATTTACTCAATGTCAGATATGAAAGTACTGTGTTTGATGCTGCAATTGATCATCAAACTATAAACTAACATGGTAGGAGTAAGATATTTTCAGAATAAAATTGGAACTTAAAATGATAAAATTGCAGAAAAAAAGAATAAACTAAGCACAACATCACTAAAAAAAACTAAGAATAAATAACACATGCACTTATCTAATTATAAATTGACATCGTGAATTTGTTACTTTTAATTTTTAAAATCATAGTAAGAATAATTTCTTGTTAGTTTGATAGTTAAAATATATTTTTACACTAATAATGAGTCTAATAAATAAATAAACTAAATGGTTTTGGAAAATTAAAACACCACCCATTTTCATCAAAGTAGGACTGAATAGCCTAAACATCATATATTCAAATTTATGAAATAATAGAAGTTTGAATGATTACAAATGATGAAGTGATTATTGAGATATAAGCTCTTTTTGTGGTAGACGACCAAATATACTTATACATGTTTGACCTGTTGGAAATCGACAATCACACACAAATCTAAAAACAAAAAAGAGAATAGGGAAGAGAAATATGACACAGTATTTTACCCTGGTTCACCCAATGTAGGCTACGTCCAGCTTGTCTGTACTATAATCTCCTTACCGCCACTCGTTACAAGTCACTCGGTTTACAAGGGAAATATAAATAAGATTAAAAGAAACCCTAACAGTAGCTATTCACGGGCCCTAGCCCAAACTACTAATAAAAGTAAAATATTACAAATAATCAGAGGCCCACAACAGTACCTAGCCTCTACGGGCCTGAGAGCGCTGCCCCCCGGACCCCCGCCGGGGCGGCTTCCCCGGACCCCCGCCCGCTCACCTGGGAGCGGGACCCCAGTTGGCTTTCTGCTGACCCCGCCAACAAGAAGGGTTGTCATCTGACTGCGAAAGATGAGCCATATCCAACATGACCAGGTTGAGGAATGTCAATTGAGGAGTAAGCAATTGACATACCATCTAATTCTAATAGTAAGTATAACAAGTATTTTGGGAAAACATAATGGGTGAATTTGTTTTACTTATAAAAGTATCAAGGAATTTTTTAAGAGACCCAAAAGGGAGTTGTTGTTGGTTTTCTGGTCAATCTCTTGTGCTTACAAAGCACTGTTTGAAGATGTATTAATTGGAGATGTCGACTCTCAGTGTAATGTCTGCAGCTGCATTTGGTGTGTCAGTGGTAGGACTAACACACTTTTATAACTAGGATTTTTTGTACGTCTTTGTAGCTGCATTTCGTACGTCTCTCCAACTGTATTTTGTACAAAAAATTGTAACACAGCTTCCTTTTGTATGCAATTTTTCGTCAAATTTTTTTGTTGTATGCATTTGTTCAATGAAGTGCTTTACAAAAAAGGTAGAAATCCTCACTACATGATCTAGTTCCAGGAGAACTAGGAACAGAGAGCTTCCCTCACCCTTTTTTTCGTCCGATTCTTTGTTCTTATAAATACTGATTTTTAAAAATGAGTGATTATTTTTCTCCGGTCCAACTTGAGATCAGATAGTTAATGCATTTCACTTTTTAATCAGGGTTCTATGGTTGGTCCGCAATCCTTGGATGCCGAAAGCATCCGATGATCTCGTAGTTTCTATTGGATGGAGAGGATGAGGTCAATCCATGGATTATTTTTTCTTTTGTCATATTTGGCTCAAAAGATTAAAGAGAGATAGTACATCAAACTGTTCACCCCAAGATCCCAAATGAGGTAGCTTACATGCATGATGCTGCCTCATTGGTAAATGCAATGGGGTGATCCGGGTGATGGTTGGAGATGAACCATCCCTGGCACAGAAGATGGTTGTTGTGGTCGAGATGGCGGAATATCACGGTTTGTCCCTGTGCTCTAGTCCGTGGTGTTTGATGATCAAGGATGTTGCATTGGCAAATGACAAGACGAAGCTCGCAATTGCATAGATAAGCATGAACAAATATGATGTAATAGTGTTTTTCGCCACTTTGAGTAAGGTCACTACAGAAGCCACTAATGTAATCTGATTGTGGAGGAGATTGTCGGAGAGGCAGTTCACTATGCTTGATTTTCAATTTTATAGCACTCAAATGTGGAGACAAATTCCACGATGACAGATATAAGCCTGACCAAGTCCGAGAAATCAGAGTTTTTTCCCATCTTAAAGAATTGAAAGTCATTAGATATATTTTAACATTTGAATCAAAAATCAAACTTTATGCATGAAATTGAGCTCTTTCGAGACATTTAATTGTTTTCCTAATGCATGTACAATTTATATAATAATATTAATTATCCATGTGTCATTGTGGTACTAAGAGAAGTATATCAAAATTTAAAATGTTAAAATATTATTTGCAATCTACAATGTTAAAAGATAGATTAAATATTTTATTGTTTTAAAAAATATAAATTACTAATTATTCATAATATCGTTAATAATAATTTATAGAATAATATTAATTATTTATGTTATCGTTTCTTTAGATAATCTTGATTATGAATAGATTATAAATGAGTTTTGTAATAAAAAATTGTAAGACGGACAATATTTAAATAATTATGAGGGCATAATTCTTTTGGTTTTTCCAAGACACAAAATCTTAGGAACAACCCGAGTTTATGTGTCAAATTATGCAGCAAAAATTTGTGATTTACTATGTTACAAGGCAAATAAAATAATTTTGTTTTGCTTCAAAAACAATGTACGAATTATTAACTAGTCATGTTATTGTTAATGATAAAATATAATAATATTAATTATTTATGTTATGATTGTTTTAAATAATTTTTATTACGAACCGATTATTAATGAGCTTTGCACTCAAAAAATTTACAAGACCAACAATATTTAAATAATTATCAAAACGTAATTTTTTTGGTTTGACCAAAGCACAAAACTCTAAAAAATTGACCTTATATAAATTTTCTCGTAGTGTTTCAAAGGAACGCTAAGCCAACTATGAAAATGGTCTTACCTGCAAACCAAGGGCCACACGAAGGATCTGCTAACAAAGGAGGACCAGGGAACAATCAAGCATAACCAAACCAGGGCATTCAACAATAGTAACAATACTTATTTAGATGATCTAGATTGTATAGTAGGACTCACTCATTGACAAGCATAACAAGTCATCAAGTAGTATTCAATAAATAAGAGATATTATTTTCACTAGGACTTATATAATATTTGACAAATTCCTAAATTTTTACTATCTAAACTAACAAAACAATGAAAACATAGAATTTGACATTCAAAGATAAAGAACATGTTAAACAACAACACAATTTTATAACATTTTTGGGGTTTTAAAATAAGAACGCGTTAAAAGCAAACGAAATACAAATGAAAAAGCTTACCGGGATTAGATTTTCATCAAATCAAACTCTCTTTACACTAAAGCATATTTACCCAACTTGAAATTCAATGTTAATATTAGTCATTGTTTAAAAACAATATTCTAATCCCTAATTTCTTTAGTAAAAAGATCTAAATTCCTCTATTAAACCTCAATTTCTTGCACATTTGATAAAAAAAAAAAAAAAACTTGCCTTAAGCTTAATGATGCAAAGATAACCAATAACTTTCACCTTATTCTTAGCTCTGAAAGTTAATGAGTGTTCTACCATAAGTTAAGATAAAGAAAGTATTTTTCAATCACAATCTCATCCTAAAATCAAGTTATATATAAAAAAATAAAGTTATATATGAAAGTATTTTCCAATAACAACCATAACAAGCATTAAGAATAGAAGTAAAACACTAATATTGAAGAACAAGATGCATATATAAACATATTTCAAACGAAATACATGAGAGTGTAAGATTTAGTTACAATCTAACTCCAAGTTATGGCAAAATCTAGCTATCCATTCCCATGGGTAGCACCAAAATGCAAGATGGAAGGAAGAAGATGAAAGAAAGTTGAAGGAAGAATCCTACTTTACACAAAGAAGTTGCTTTTACACAACAAGACTAACCAGGTACAAAAAAGGAACGCACAACTATTTATAGAATCTCTAAAAATTTGCACTTTAATTAAAATTTGCTTAAGCCAAAAGTTTCATGATTAAGCAAATTTTGAAGCTTTGTATTCTTTGTAATCTATTGTGTTTTTGTTTAAGACAAAATTGTCTGGGCTTAAGCAAAATCCTCTCCTTGGCAGCTTAATTTTCCACTTTAAGCTTTCTCATTTCTTGTTTCAAGTTGCCTTTCAATCCACTTTAAATTCCTACAAAATAATTTATCCATAAGCATATGTAACCTGTCAAAATGACAAACAAAAAAGAAATAACTACAAAGTCACAAATTTAACATAAAAAATACATAAACAAAGTTCTAAATAAGAAAAGAGATGAGATAATAGTCTAAATTCACATATCTCATATAAATATTTTTGGCAATTATCAAATAGGAACTACTTTAGCAATAAATAGTGAGGATTTCTCACTAGCAATACACGTTTGCTTGAGGCATAATGAACAATTTTTTTAGTATGTTTTTGTTTACTAAAGGTAGATGAAGTACAACAAGAACTACTTTAGGAATACACGTATTCATACATCATTTTGTATGTTTAGATTCATTGACCACGTACGAATTCTTTTTTTGTATATATTTGTTCTATGAATTGCTTGACAAAAAGGTATATAAATTTTTTTAAGATACAACTAAAAGGTATGTGCTCTAGACTAGTTTTAAAAAAATATAAATACTTCTGTGAACAAGTTACAAGTTATATTTAGTCCATTCTGTACAAGTAATTTAACGAATAAGACCCAAAGATAAAAAACTTTCTGGCCCCAACTCTTTACTTTTGTGACCAAAACTAGGAAACGGGTAAAGCACAAAGCTATAGTTTTAGATTCTGTTGAAGTCTGCATTCTTTCTATTGAAAAATGAAAAGGCAAGCAAAACTTTTATTACACAAACCCATTTACTTCTGGGCATAATGCATTAGTAGGTCATGAACTATTTTAAAAAATTCTTTTCTAAATTTGAATTCTACGTTTGAACAAATTTTCACGATATTTCCTACAATTACAAGCATATCTTTTTTTTTTTTAATTAGTTCATTCTTCCTCTTTAAAAATGGTGCTAAAACAGATAAATTTCTTTACATTCTTTTTATGCTATTATTGTCACTCTTATAATTGAAAGTTAGTTCTTCTTTCACCTTTCATAATGTTGGAATAAAACATACATAACCCATATCACTCATATGACCAAAAGATCTTAAATGAAACACACAATAATTAACTCAATTCAAATTGTATATCATTCTACAAACTTAGGTACCTTCACGTAAGACTTAAGAGTTACACAATGAAATGATAGCACACGCTTAAGACGAGATTTTTTAGCACTGTAATAGAAGTGAACACACATTCCCACACCTCTCTTCTCTTGCTCTTGGCCAGGGTAATCTGTCTTTTTCATGTGACCTGTTTATATTACAAAGGTCCATAGCTCCATTCACGAATGAAACTTATAGATGTTAAATTGTCTCATCTCTACATTTACCTTCTCATTATGATAGCACAGTTCTTCAAGAGTTATACATTCCACTACATCTTTTTTTTTTTTTACAGAACATTCCACTGCATCTTAAAATGCACCTATTGACTTTCCACCTATTAAATTTATTTGAATAATTAAATTCTCAATAATTTTCACTCAATTAAAATTTTCAAACTCATCAAAACAATTTACCTTCTTCTTAACTTGCCCTTCCATGTAATAAAGTTTCCTCTTATTTTTCTGTACTCCTCACAATACTTAATAGAATTTTACATGTTATATATCAAAACTATATAAATAAATAAACCCATTAATTATGTTTTGGATAACGATTACGCTGGAAAAATTATCCAGAAGCCGTGTGTGAGATATTTGTTTTAGCATGAGAATAAAAAGTTTAAAGATTCCAACATGTTGTCAAAGACGAGTCTCCAGTGGCGGATAGTAGCCAGGATAGATAGGTGCAGCCCTCGTGTCAATAAACTAGTATTTATTTTAAAATATTATATTTTATATTTTATAATTTTATATATTTAAATCTCTTTATCAATTTATATACAAGAGTAAGTAAATATATCATCTTATATTAATAAAATATAAAAATATATTATATTTTATACTTCATAATTTTATATTTTAAACTTCTTAATTTTATGTATTTAAATCTCTTTACCAGTTCACATGTAAGATTAAATAAATATACTTTCTTATTTTAATAAAATATAAATATTTATCTTAAAATTTTAAATTTTATATTTTTATCTTCGTGTTTGAATCCAACTATTTCATATAATAATAATAATTATTAATTTTTATTTTTTAAATAAATTACTACAGTGATCCAGGTCCTAGGTCGTCACTCGAGTCTCACTGGCTCAACACTTCTGGATTCATGTTGTCAGCAACTACGTACATATATCTGTATCATTCATGAACGGATTTATTAACCGCTTTCGAACTGGTTCCCCGCTACACAACAGTCAACAGGAATTTTCTCATCCACTGGCTGGAAATAATCATACAAGTTAGAACCACCATTCATCAAACGGTTAGGTTTGGTACTCATGGATATGGATATAATCAAACCGCAAGTCAGAAATGACGTGTTACCATTCCCTTGCATAAAAGTTGCACGTGTCTCACGTGCATGGGTCACTTCTGTGTAGGAAACAGGATATGCCTGATCCTTACTACTTGGAGTTGGACATGCACGGGAATTACAAGATTGTAATTAACTGTTTTTTTTGTTTGTTATCTTTCTTAATTAAAAATTAAATAGTATAGCTATTTTATGAAATAAATAAAAAAGTAATTTTATATTGAGAATCCATTCTCCACCTGACATGTGCCTACTTTACATGTATGCCACATATTCATTTCAATCATAAATAGTTTAAAATTAAAACCATTTTATTTCTCCTGATAAAGCTAATGCCTATCGCTTCAAATTCTCAAAAAACCTGATTCGGTATCTACCACTTTGGAATTTTCTACAGATTCCTTCGTGTTAATTCTAAAATCAATGAAACGGTGTTTAAAGATTTAAAAATCTTTCAACATAAAAAAAAAGTTGAATATAGGAAGTAATAATGCTTGCCTAGAAGAAAAAAAAAAGTAATAACGCCTATTTTGTATGGTTATTTATCACTATTATTTTGTTGCACATGCATCACTGAGTGTCTTCTTGTTTTTTTAGCGCTATTTTCTTATTGTTATTGAAAACCTTATTTGTGTTAAATGAATGGAAAGAGAAATTCATCTTATTTTACGTATTAAAATAAATATTTTAACCAACAATAAAAAAATTAATTAAAGTGGGTTTCAACTATCAATTTCTTTCTCCCCATCTCTTCTAAAATTGAATTTTAGTTATAAAAAAAATGGTTGACTTTTAATTAATTTTATAATTTACCTTAACTCGTTATTTTTCCCGTCATTTATATCTCAATTATATAGAAAGCTACTAGTCCAATTCAAAGGTAAACAAGCAGATCTCGTACAATCGGGCTACGGGCCCAGTTTCGTTTAAACGAGGCCCACTTTCCAGACATCAGCAACATAGACGAAACTGCAACCTTCGATTTATTCCGCTCAATATATAATAATAATCACAGCAAAGATTAACGTCACAAGATATTTATCTTTATCCAATAAAATAAAAAGGTTTAGCAATGGCATAATTGAGAATGTATGCAAAAAGAGAGGTAAATAACGGAAAAGACGGAAAAATAAAGAAAACGACGTGCGCGTTTTAGTGGCTCGGGAAGGTTCGAGCGCCACGTGCCAGCTGGTTCGGGACTCCGAAGCATGATAACGCGACTAAGAAAGCGCCACGTCACCATTTTCTGGGGTACAATTAAAAGTATCAGAAATATCTAGAGAAGGCTATAAATAGATATTCCAAGGTGCTATAGCAGAGATTTTTACCCAAACCAAAACTCTCTTCACGAACAAGAACCCTACTGTTATTTACTCAAACCAAAACTCTCTTCACTCCAAACAGAACACACTAGCTAGAAAAAAGGGATAAGCCCAAAAACGCTGCGTTCTCTCACAGATTAAACAGCGTCAGTATCGCATAGGTTAGTAGCATTCTTCCGATTCTTTCTCATGTCTTAATAACTCTGTTTCTAAATTCTCATTCTCCAAATTCCTTTGTGCGATTTTTGTTTAGGGTTTTCGTTAATTTTTATTTTTATTTTTATTTCAGGGTTCTGCTTCTGGGTTATTTATTAGTCAGTGTCGTGCTTTTATAGGGTTTTATACACACACACACACACACACACACACACACATATATATATATATATATATAATAAGAGAGAAAAACAAACTTACTGAGCAAGTTTTTTATTTCTATTACTTGGGGTTTAGCTTTATCTATTACTTGGGGTTTACGAAAATTCGTTTCTTGGTTGAATTTATTACTATGCCTAATAAGTGCGTGTTGCGAAATCCTCTTTATACTTTTCCACCTTTGTGTTCTGTTCTGTTCTCTTGGTTACTGAAGAGTTCTGTTTTTTTCTTCTTCTTCTCTAACAGATTGTGAATTCAGTGATTGAGTTTTGCGGTGTACTGTGTTGCAAAGTGTGTGTATCGGATTTGTTGACATGGTTGCTTATGATCAAGTTTCTCTTAAGCCATTGGATTCTTCTAGAAAGAGGAAAAGTAGGAGCAGAGGGTATGGGACTAGATCCGTGGCTGAGACTATTGCAAAGTGGAAGGAATATAACGAACATCTTTATTCTGGCAAAGATGATAGTAGAACAATTCGAAAGGCGCCGGCTAAAGGTTCGAAGAAAGGGTGCATGAAAGGGAAGGGAGGACCTCAAAACTCTCAGTGTAACTACAGAGGAGTTAGGCAGAGGACATGGGGGAAATGGGTTGGTGAGATTAGGGAGCCCAATAGAGGAAGCAGGCTTTGGTTGGGTACCTTCTCTTCTGCCCAGGAAGCTGCTCTTGCCTATGATGAAGCTGCTAGAGCTATGTATGGTCCTTGTGCACGCCTCAATTTTCCCGGCATCACAGATTATGCTTCTGTTAAGGAATCGTTGAAGGAATCTTCGATGGCCGCATCGTCCTCTTGTTCTTCGGCAGAAACTGCAACATCTGACACTACTACTACATCCAATCAATCGGAGGTTTGTGCAGCTGAGGATGTTAAGGAGAATCCTCGACTTGTCAATGTGAATGATAAGGTTAATGATTGTCATAAGGCTTATGAAGCTGCCTCACCAACTAGCAGAATGAAGCAAGAGCCTAAGGATGAGGCTGTGGATCACATGTACCCCGGGGCTGGGAAAATTCAATATGTCAGACCAGAAGGAACACATGATGTCGGGCAGGGTGTAGAGGATGTAAATAAAGATCAGATGGACTTGTCATGGATGGATGACTTTGATTTTAGTGACGATTACTTGAACAGGTTTTCCACGGATGAGTTATTTCAGGTGGATGAACTTTTGGGGCTTATAGATAATAACCCAATGGATGAGTCTGCGTTGATGCAAGGTTTGGATTTTGGGCAAATGGGTTTTCCTGGAGATGGTAATCCCCAGGTGGATGATACACCTTCAAGCTTTATTTATCAGTTGCAAAATCCAGATGCCAAGTTGCTGGGAAGTTTGCCCCATATGGAGCAGACTCCTTCAGGTGTTGATTATGGATTAGATTTCTTAAAAACAGTGGAGCCAGGGGATTATAATGGTGGAGGGGAAGAATCGCGATTTCTTAATTTGGATGATGATCTGAACCCTGATTCAAAGGGCATGCAAGCAAGGAAGGATGACTAGAGAAGGCTACGTTCATTAGTCTATCATCTGCCTCATTTTCAAGTTTCAACTGGTTCGAGCATCTGCTAGTAATCTGTCTCTTGGGTTGTTGTCCCATCTTTAGCTATATATAGGTGCATAAGAGGAATACAACTATACAACTAATACAAGAAATGTGTTTTGTTTATGTTCTTTTAATATGCTAATTCTCTGTAAGATTTTTTAAAATGGAGAGTTTAGCTGTGACAATATTTGTTAATTCTTTTCATTTACATGTTTTTTGGGATCCAAATTGGACTGCCTTTAACTACATAGGTGGAGCGGAGGAGTAGACTGTTTGAAGTCGTTTTGGCTGACTATAGTTGAGCACTGATTTGGATACAAAATTTCTTTGTTATGTACCATGGAGAACTATTATACCTCGAGTATATTATATCATTGCTCACTTTGTGTATAAAAACTGAACAAGTAGTGGAATGGATATATAATAACTATTCTAAATTTGGTTACTGTCCCTGTCGTTTTCTTTATTTATAATTATACTTGGTTGTCATTTTTGGTAGCTCAATTGGATATAGTCTATTTGGGGTTACGGGGGACTAAATTGTCAGGGTTGATTCCAATAGAGACGAAAATGTTAGTTTTCTTGATCTATGATCAATAGATGAATAACTTTAGTTATTGGATAAATAAAACTATGATCATATATGTGGTTTTAATTTAGTTCATGACTCTTTTTGTCTCTCTCTCACATAATTGTGAGCACTTTCATGAAGTAGACTTTAGATGTTACATTTTTATTTTATTTGAACATTTAGTTATTTAAATTTCATATGACTGGGCTTTAGAAATTATTGTGGTTACATTTTTCAAACAGTTTAATTATTTATGTTTCACAACTCGGTTATGAAAGTTATTGTGATGATATTTTTCAAAGAGAAATAATACTACAATAATTTATATAACATTATATCTTGTATTTATTTCTTTCATTTATAATATCATTTATAATATTATTTATTACATTTTAAATTTATCATTTCTTACGACAAAGCAAATATATCGCGTTTTTGTTATGGTCTTTGCACTATTGTAGCTAACCTTAATCGTTGATCATGTGTACACCATCGAATTCTACATCAACTAGCAACTAGATACACACCTCAACCAAATTGGTTGCTAAAAGAACAATCATGGAAATGATAATATGTACGTTGAAGTCCAAACAAATTCCTAGAAAGTTTTGGGCGAAAGTAGTTGGCATTACTGTTTTTATTTTAAGGAAGTGTCTAATAAAGACGTGTTTGCGACAATACACCTAAACAAGCTTGGAGTGAAAGGAGACCACCAATTTGACACCTTTGAGTTTTGAATGCATAACATATGCTCACATTCCAGATAATTGAAACAAACTAGACAATAAAGAAGAAAAATGCATATCCTTATTGGCTACAAGATAAATTCAAAGGCACAAACTTTGCAATTCAGATTCAAAGAAGTTGATTGTTAATCGAGATGTGAAACTTTATGAGAAATACGTGTAGGATTGGTCCTCAAAGTCCCAAAAGAAGTTGATGGTGATTCTTGACAACTAAAAAGAAAATGACAAAAAGCTTGGCCCAGCTCATGACAAACCAAACTCATCTAATAGGCCACAAATGCAAACTGTTGGACTCTCAACAATATTAGAAACAACCAGTGCTTTACACAGGTAATATGATTGAGAAGAATTTCAGAAATGATGTACCATAAGAAAATAATCCTACGAAAATATTTTGTGATAACAAATTTGTTATTGCATTAATAACGATTCAATTTCTCATAGGCAATCCAAACATATAGATATTTGATTTCATAAAATTTGAGAGTTGATGGCTAAGAAAAAAGGGAAGATTAATCATTGCCCAATTGAAAATTAATTTGTAGATATTTTTATAAATTTTCCGAAGATCGAGTTTATTTAGTAGATGAAGAAAATGCTTGAAATTAAACAACTTTTTTTAAACAAAAATCATACCTTTGTTGATTGTTGCACACTAGTGACATTTACTCTATCATTTTCTTTTTAACACTCTCTTATGATTGATTAAAATTTGTTAAAAGTCATTAAATTTGGTGGTCTCATTTATCATTTAATTATTCTTTCTCCTTATTAGATATGAGATTCATCAAAATTGGTGGTTTTAAAAAATTCCAGTCAATCAAAAAGAGGATGTTGAAAAGAGAATGTTAAAGAATGCCGCAAACATTCCACGTCTTACCGTCTTATTAGACCTATTCATACTAAAAATTAAATTTGTCTAATTGATTCTAAATAAAAATAGGATTAAACAACTCCATCTTCAATAACCAATAGAACAAATAATTTTTCTATTATGAATTTTATCATTAATGTATTGATTATCATATTTAATATAATACTCGATCTATTAATTTCTCCCTCATCTAATTTATTTATGTGTAAAACTAAAAATTTATATTATATAATAAATATAGCACATATCATATATATAAGTCTTTGTTATTTTTACTTAATTTATTATATAAGTATAACACTTTTTTTCAAAAAAAAATATATTTACTTATAAATATAATACATTTTTCAACAAAGCATAAGACTTGGTTAAAAAATTGTTTTCTACGTACTACGAATTTTTTCTAATTATTTGAAAAAGTAATTGTTAATTTTTAATTATTTTAATTCTCAGTTATTCTTTGGGATTCTACAGGATCGAACGATTTTAGTTTACAAGATTTTCGAAAACCTTTTGTTAGTTTCTGATTTTGTATATTCATTTTACTTTTTTTTATTTAATATTTCATTGTCATTTTTCATATAAAAAAAATGAAAGACGTCTTAAAAAATATGCCCAATAAACTATAATTATAATTTAAGTATTTCAAAAACTATATTTCTATAATTGTCACATATTACAATAGAAATTGAAAAATTATATTTCTATAATTATTTATATTATTTTGTCCAATTTATCAAATAGTGTATACTTACAAAATAATGACTTTAATAACAAATTAAAGTAAAAGAACATTGATTATTAAAAAATATTTATTATATTAAAAAAAAT